>CM038146.1:415701688-416025667 GCA_021437245.1 Aegilops speltoides
TTTCAAGTTCTTCTTGACCACAAGGGCCCTGCCCAAAGCGGGATAACTTGTGCTTGTCATCGCTTGATCTGGATGAGCAGGACACAAATCACATTCTGAAAGGTTACGGACTTAACCGGCCGGCTGTGATAGCGGTGCAAGTCCTGTTGGTAAATCGCCGAACGAGCTGCTACCAAGTCTCACTTTTCATCTAACAGGTCAAGAGCATCCTGACGCGCCTGTTCATTTTCCGCCTCAACATAAGCGGCCACACGAGGCAAGTCATGACAGATGTCACTAGGGAGAACCGCCTCAGCTCCGTAGACCATGAAGAAAGGCGTACAACTCATAGATCTGTTGGGAGTGGTGTTGATGCTTGTCGGTGTCAAAACCGGCGGATCTCGGGTAGGGGGTCCCGAACTGTGCATCTAGGCGGATGGTAACAGGAGACGAGGGACACGATGTTTTTACCCAGGTTCGGGCCCTCTCGATGGAGGTAAAACCCTACGTCCTGCTTGATTAATATTGATGATATGGGTAGTACAAGAGTGGATCTACCACCGAGATCAAGGAGGCTAAACCTAAGAGCTAGCCTATGGTATGATTGTTGTAATGTATGTTGTCCTCACGGACTCTGCCCCTCCGGTTTATATAGACAGGGAGGCTAGAGTTACAAAAGTCGGTTACAATGGTAGGAGATCTACATATCCGTATTGCCAAGCTTGCCTTCCGTCAAGGAAAGTCCCATCCGGACACGGGGCGGAGTCTTCAATCTTGTATCTTCGTAGTCTTGGAGTCCGCGGATAATGATAGTCAACTGTCCAGGACACCCCTAGTCGAGGACTCCTCAATAGCCTGAACCGGGCTTCAATGCGATAAGTCCGGTAGCGCATAATGTTCGGCATTGCAAGGCGGGTTCCTCCCTTGAATAATCGAGAAGATCATGAACACGAGGATAGTGTCGGCTCGCAAAATAAATTCCACATTCCACCGTAGAGAGAACAAAATGTACACTAAGTTCGATCTGGCGGCGTATTATGTGGTATGACATCACCGCTACCAAGCCTTTGTTTGAATCGTTTTTTACCATACCACCTCGTACGTTTAGCGGCGGTTTCCTTGTACGCGTCTTGTCGAAGCGAGATCGTGTTCCCCTTATTCGGGATTCTCATCAATACGTGTGTAGGTAACCCAACGTTCGCCTTCGCCCGCGCCTCCTCTATCGGCGGATCCCGAGCGGTCAAGGAGGCGGCCCTTGGTATTTACGTCCCTTTATAAGAGGACCAAGGCTCGTCCTTGTTCTTCAATCTCGCATTGAATCTCTTCCCGCTCGGTTCAACACCCAGAGCCTCAGATTAGTGCCGGATCCTCAACCCTGTCGGCTCCGACCTCGGTCTTGGTGGATGCCCTCCTCCGTCGGGGAGGAATACATATTGAAGTTCGTGAAGCCAAGTACACAGCCTCGAGGTTTCGCCAGAGGTTGCGGCCAAGGGCAGGCCGTTGCCGCTTCGAGCCCGTGAATCGTCGTCTTCGTATCCCACCTCCGTCGGGGTTTAGGCTTCCCGACGGACCCCTTCGTGAGAGGGCTCCTGTTCTACTATGGGCTGGACTTTCACGACTTGGCTCCGGAGTCCATCCTCCATATCTCCGCATTCATTATCATCTGCGAAGCCTTCCTCCGCGTCACTCCCCACTTCGGCATGTGGCTGAAGACCTTCAAGGTGGAGCCAAAGATGATCGGGGGGTGTCAAGCGGTCGCGGTGGGCGACCATAAGCAAAGCGGCGATGCCCGTGGCGAGGGTTCCTTCAAGAGGACCTCGGTTGTGGCAGCGGAGTGGTTCTATATCACCGCTCGAGAGGGCAGCGAACAAAAACGCCTTCATTCCGCCCGGGACCTCCGCCCAGCTAATGTCGTGGGTCAACCAAGGAGCTCAATTGGGGGCCGTCGAAGATGTGCCCTCGCTGCAGGGCGGATTCGGGACCTCAAGCGAGGGAGATCGACTGATCAAGGTGATGCACGGTTATGCTAATCGGGCATCTTCGCCTTGCAAGCGCCGTCCTCTCGTCTATGGGAGTTCAACGGAGGGACCTCGGATTCTCCAACACTTTATGGGTGCGACACCCGTGGAGATGTACAAGTTGTTCTTGGGACCACGGTGGCGTGTCGGAATTAGCCGAGACACAGGTCTAAGCATCGCAATCGCCGGATACTCGGTAAATAGCTTGAATCGGGCATCCTGTTTATATGCCCTTCTAGAGTTCGCCTCACCCATTACTCTTCATAGGAATGGTTTACTTGCGATCAAAGCTGATAAGGTGTCGGCCCCCTCCCGAGAACCGCCTTTGGAGCTCGTGCGGTCGAGAATGTTGGAGGTTGCGCCCACGAAGGTGGCGAAGGGGAAGATAGAGGCTAATATTTGCCCAAAGGCGTCCAGAAGGGAATCAGAACCCCTCCTTGAGGGAGAAGAGGACCGCCTCTGAAGATCCGGAGGCCAAAGCCCCTAAGCGTGAGAAGAGATCCTCACTGGGAGTCCGCGTCCGGAGGGAATCAGGCAGCTCAATCGCCAAAGAATCAGCCCTCTAGCGAGCGTAAGTATGAAAGAGGAGTTAATTAGTAAGGAAATACCTTCATTTGTGCTACATGGGTAACGAAATATTTATATTGCAGTTCGGATCTACAGCCTTCTCGAGAGGAGTTCATCTTGAGGGACCTTCTTGGAGATGATGGAGGCGAAAGCATACTCGTCTGTGACGCCGCCAGAGATAAGGCGGCCCGAAGTGTAAATCACGGAGGTATCCCAGTCCGGAGGGCGGAGAGTTCGGCACCCACTAGTATTCGGCGGGAATCCAGAAGAATCTGCTTGAGAGGCGTCCTTTTCAGAAGATCACCGTGCGTTGATCGTATGGTGATTGGAAGGATTCGATCGCCGAGGCGGATTATGCATAATGCCGCCATGAGTTTGCTGGCGGGATTTGAGGTATCTTGAGAATGGCGCACCCTTTTGTCTTTTAACAGTTTAGCACATAAAAATCGCCCTGTATAGATAGTAGCCCACGAGACTCGGTGGGTTGTCGAGCGACGGCATCTTAGGATCAAATCTAAAGTAGTGAATTCCGTCATTCCTATGCGGTGGCGAATAGTCAGGGCTAGCCGGACTTGCGGATCAAATCAGCAACGGCTTGGCAGATCACGGACATCACACTTGTCAGGCGACTTGACGAATCGCAAGGTAAAAGAGTTCTCATGATCAGCTTTATTAAGGGGTGAAGCCCTCCTCGATAAATTATATCTTTGTTGTCACGAGATGGTCTTTGCTTCTTGTGGAAGCCTTGGGCGAACTTGCTCGAGCTAAGGAGCAAGCCGAAGGAGTGTGGCTTTGCCTCGAGGCGGCGAGAGTTGAAAGCCGAAAAGGCTGCGCCGCGCCTAAGCAGGGCGGAGGTGGCCCGATTGGCCATGAAAGTAAAGGATGCTGCCGACCGCAATGAGGCTCTTGAAAAGGGCGCTTATCGGATCGGGAAGACTGAAGAAGGCCCTTGCGAAGCCAAGGATGCCAGCTACTGCAATGCGGGCTATGAAGAAGGAAGCTGCATGGCCGGAGATATCGTGGCCTGGCAAGCCTTTTCTCTCTGCGTCGCCCGGTTTATGGATGGAAAGTATGCTCAATTTGGTACGTGGAGTCAGGAGGATCCGTATATGGACTTAGGCGCAAGTGCGGCTAATGCCATTGATCACTTCGAGCGAGGAGGATCACAAGATGGAAGAGCTATGGTCTCAATTCCATAGTCTGGGCCGCACACTTTCGTTGACAGACCGGTTGGCGAATGGGCGAACTAAATAGATTGTCCGGACTTGCCATGGTGACGCCGTGGCTCATATGTTCGGCGAGAAGGCCCAAAGCGACGAGCTACTTCGACTTACTACAATTCCTTGGGCGGTGCCGCATATAAAAGGAGATGGCGGTCGGCTTGCATCGAGGCGCCCGATGGCTCTTGCCCGTATGAAGGCATACTGTCCGGAGATGGATGCCACCGCTATTACCGCCCAGGATTCGGATGAAAACCGGCTCCCCGCCGAACACTATTTCGGGAAGTTATCGCGTGGCGCTTCGTGTAATAAGCGCGATTTTCCGAAAAATGTCACGTTCAAATGAGCGTATTAGCTTATAAAAGCGATGATTATGTTATAACGCTTTTTATACTTGTGCATCCCAAGTAGTAAAACTTCTCTGTGCAGCCTTTTGCGTATACATTTGTATAACTTGAAAGATTGCAGGTCTTGACTTCAACTACCGCCGCGAGTGTGGGGGGTGTTACATAAAATAGCAGCGTTTCCACACTTAATCCTCGTCTCGGTCTGTTTAAGGAGGTGGTAGTGTAGCGAGCGAGGCAATCCGGACTATAATGCTTTATCACTTTCACTTAGCGATTGGAGCTCGAGGGTGGAACTACGATATAGCCCTGTGTAGCCTGCGTATCCGAATTCGAGTGCGTATGTGCACTGACCGAAATGGTCCTTCGTCAAGCGAAATTCTAAATATTCGGTAGTCGATCGAGTGGTTGACCAGTCTCGCTGTATCATCGGCAGGTCGGTTTTACTTTCTCTCTGAGGTGCTTTCGCCCGGCCCGGCGGGGCATAATCGCTTGATAGTTCTCCTGGTGCGCGTTAGCCGGTGATCTGAGCGTAAAGCGAAAACACGGAGCAGAAAACCCAACATTTGACCAAAGACATGATTGAGCTGATGCATATAATGCACGACTTCGGGCGCCCGAACACTCCCTAAGGTGTCGGTCTTTATAATAATGAAGCGAGATGCCCTAAGCCCTAGTGTCGAGTGCGAGGCATGGTCTTGTCGACGCGGTGATGCCAAAGCGTCGAGGCTCCGCTTTGGCTATAGGAAGAAACCAAGGAGAATAACAACAAGAGACAAGTAAAAAGGTTTCTGCTGAGGTCTTAATCTGAAAAGAATCCTCTAGCGGGTCCCTACTGCGCGTCCGTGCATGTGTCTCCGTTGTGCCGTTTGTCTGGGCGGGCATGCGTTGTTCATCTGTAAAAAGAGGAATGTTTAGTTTGAAAATAAATCGTCACGAAAAACATGTAAAACAAGAAATATAAATAATTAAAGCGGGGTTTGCATGAACCCTTGATTGTTTGTCTTTACAGCCCACAGTGAAGAGGTATGCGGCTAGAGGAGCCCTAGCCTCTGAAGCGGATTCGTCTATCAGGAGTCGGGGTCTTTAAGTGACCCTAGCACTAAAATAACGCCCCATGGACGGGCATCTTGAGTGTAAGAGAGCGTAATGCGGTATGGCGTTGAAGCGGACAAAAGCCTTTCGTCCCAAAGTGCTTGATATTCACTTTCAAATGGGGCGATATGAAAAATTAACTTTTCTAAATCGAAATTGTTCGCGATCGAACCACGACTTCTAGTAATATGGAGCTGTGCACTTGGCGTAAGGGCCTGGCATCACTCCTTTGAAGGAAGTGCGGCTGTGTCGGATTTTGGTAGGGTTTATCCCCATCCTACGGATTGTTTTTGAATCTGACATGTTTAAGTCGCTGCCTCCAGTCCATTAGAACATTAGTAAATTGTAATCCGTCTATTATGGGATTCGATATCGGAAGTCCGTCCCTGCATTTGACGCTTACGGAATAGTCGGTGGTCGAAAGTGATTGGTTTTGATATCCAATCTCTACGATCTGCCAGAGTTGGACGGCTCTTTTAGAAAGTGCCGCACTATTTTTCCGTATTATCACATGAAGTGAGTTTCTTGCTTTGACCTTGTGGGAAAGTCTTTTGTTTTCGGTGCTCTGCTGGTGGGGTTTATCTTCTTAAGCAGCGTCGAGCCCCTTGTGTTCGGCATTTAGTCGGCGGACTGTTTAAAAACCAACAATCCTGTGGGTGTGATTTGCGAGCCTTAAAGTCTTGTGGATTTGACATATCCGACCCAAAATCTTGTTTAAGTTGGACAATTACGTCACTATCATCCTTGAGCTGTGTTTTGTTGTTGGGCGCGAGTTTTTGAATCCGGAGTTGGTAGCCGTGCTCTTTGGGCTTTTCTCTTTATTCGGCGCTGCTCTTTTTCTGCGCCGTGATTTTCGTTCCATCTCTTATCTCGGATGTACTTGGGTGTTGGTGCTTGCATCTTGCTAGCCAGCTATCTTCTCCCGCTGAAAGCGGGTCATGTGGCTTGTTAGTGCGGACATTGTCCTCGGTTTCTCTTGACCGAGGTGCACAGCAAGCCATTCGTCTCGGACATTATGCTTCAAAGCGCTAAGGCTTGGCGTCGAACGGTCGACTATTTGGTTCTTTTTGGTAAGGAACCTGTTCCAAATTTCGCGGCCGACTCTCGGGCTGTTGAGTTATATGACTTAGATCATCTGCATCCGGGGCGGACGTAAGTCCCTTGAAAATTTGCTTTAAGCGTCCTCAAGCTCTTCCCAACTTCCAAGATGTTTTACGGGAGGCTTTTAAGCCAATGACGGGCTGGCCCTTTGAGCTTGATGGGTAGGTATTTTATGGCATGGAGATCGTCTCCTCACGGCCATGTGTATGTGCAGATATAATCTTCTATCCGGACTCAGTGCTGTTGTTCCATCGTGAGGCCTCTATGTTTATGGGTTTAAACCTGCTGCTGAGAATTCATGGTCCGGCACCTTATCGGTGAAACATAGTGGGTGTCTTGGCGCCCTATATTTGTGTGTGCCGCTATCGCCGGACACTTGACATGTTGCCTTGCTTCTTGGGGCCTTCTCCTTTGGACCGTAGGATGGACTGGCTGGGCCATCTATCCTTCAAGTTCGTTGGTTGGTTTATGTGTGGCGCCGCTGTCAGAATTTGGCCTATCATCTGGCCGTCTATCCGACCAGGCAGCCCCTTTGTTTTTGGATGGTGGAGGCTCTATGGCCTCCTCGTCAAATTCTGGTAGCAGCTTGCGCTTCGGGTAGCTCTTTGATTGGTGCCCATTGCCGTACTTATCTGCGGTTTTGAGCACTTTGCTCCATCTCATTCTGAGTGTGTCTTCCGCTGCATTGAGCCTCCGTTTTCCTGCTTGAGCTTCTTGCGATCTTGAGAGTCTTTTCCGAAGGTCCTTGCTCTCCGGTGGCGTGTCCGGCCTGAGGTCGTCCGGACTGTTGTCTTCACCGGGCCTGGACTGATTATCTGGCTCGTCATGTTTGGACGGTTGCTTATTAGCATGTTAAATGCGTCCACCTTGGCGACCCTGCCTGTATTGCGAGCTACTTTGGAGCATTGTTGTCGTTGAGGCGGGACTTAGGCGTCTTCGCCGCCGTTTTAGTTGTTTATTAGCGGGGTCATCTTACTAGCGCAGCTTGCTGGTCCTCGTTATCGCTCTCCTTTGGGGTGTCCACCATGTATATGTTGTATGTGAGGTGGTCTTCGATGCCTCTGTAGGTGGTTCTGATAAATCTCCGACATAAGTCGTCCATAGCGTCGATGTCTTGGAATCGTAGTCTAACATGTCGGTTAGATCGTCCAGTGGCTACAAAGTGGGTGGTGGGTGGGCTCTGAATTTCTTCGTCGTCCAGTACCCCAACCATCCTGGCCATAGTCCGGCCAGGACTCTCTGATAACGAGAGATGCTTTAGTGAATTCAAGATATCGCCAAAAGGCGTATTGGAAAGATATCATGGCGGTGAATTCCATAACGGCGCCAATCGGATCGATTGGCAGGGCGCGGGAGGTTGGTCGGCGCGAGTCGGCGCCTCGGAATCCACGAGTTTCGAGGGACAAGATTAGTGTTCGGCTCCATCGCCGTGGATGTTTGAAGCCCCAGTGGCGTCTATCCACAGAGCCCTCGTCTGGCGATCGGCTCCGTGTTAATGGTCGAAGCGGATCCGTGTCGCGGCCACCAAGGCCTTGTTCGGTGGCGAGCTAGATCATGCCCGTCGTCCGCAGTCACCGGCGCTCTTGGCGTGGCTCGAGTCGTCGAAGATCAAGTCTCCGCGGACATCGGCCGTGAAGTTTAAGATTCCAAATCTGCTGGCGGCGGTGGGCGTAACTTTCGATCTGCTCGGATGGCCAAGTGAATTGGCCCGCGAAACGGCGAAGCTGAATCGTGAGATCTGTCGGGGAGAAAAGACTCACCACGGACAGCGTGGCTGGTTGAAGATGCCATCAAGCCTATCGGTGGCGACGAGAGGAACTCTCAATGAAAGCACCAATGTCGGTGTAAAACCGGCGGATCTCGGGTAGGGGGTCCGGCTGTGCGTCTAGGCGGATGGTAACGAGGAGGCGAGAGACACGATGTTTTTATCCAGGTTCGGGCCCTCTCGATGGAGGTAAAACCCTACGTCCTGCTTGATTAATATTGATGATATGGGTAGTACAAGAGTGGATCTACCACGAGATCAAGGAGGCTAAACTCTAAGAGCTATCCTATGGTATGATTGTTGTAATGTATGTTGTCCTACGGACTAAAGCCCTCCGGTTTATATAGACACCGGGGGAGGCTAGGGTTACACAGGGTCGGTTACAATGGTAGGAGATCTACATATCCGTATTGCCAAGCTTGCCTTCCACGCCAAGGAAAGTCCCATCCGGACACGGGACGGAGTCTTCAATCTTGTATCTTCGTAGTCTTGGAGTCCGGCGGATAATGATAGTCCGGCTGTCCAGACACCCCCTAGTCCAGGACTCCCTCAATGCTCCATAACACAGAGGGTAACTCCTCAACCCAACAACCCGGCGTCCGCTGCAGGGGGACAAAAAGCCGAGGCTTGATGCCTTTCAAGATCTCCTGGTTGGCTCTCTCGGCTTGACCATTGGATTAGGGGTGAGCCACTGATGAAACATCAAGCCAAATATGCTCACGTTGACATAATTCTTCCATGGCGCCTTTAGACAGATTAGTGCCATTGTCAGTTATAATGCTGTGCGGAAAGCCAAAGCGAAATATCACCTTTTTCATGAAGCCGAACATTGTAGTTGCATCACACTTACTGGCTGGCTCTGCCTCAACCCACTTTGTAAATTTATCAACTGCCACCAAAAGGTGGGTCTTTTTATCTTTGGACCTTTTGAAAGACCCAACCATATCAAGCCCCCAGACTGCAAACTGCCAAGTAATTGGAATCATCCTCAATTCTTGAGCCGGCACATGAGCCCGTCTTGAGAACTTCTGACAACCATCACATTTACTGACCAAGTCCTCTACATCAGCATGAGTCGTCAGCCAATAGAATCCATGACAGAAAGTCTTGGCCACAAGGGATTTTGACCCGGCGTGATAACAACAATCCCCTTCATGAATCTCACGCAGAATTTCTTGGCCTTTTAGGAAGCATTGCTGAAAGCGCCAGAACAACCTGCGATGATGCAACTCGCCATTGACAATCATCATTGACTTATACCGCCGAGTTATCTGCCTGGCCAAGGTTTCATCCTCAGGCAACTCGCCCCGGGTCATGTAAGCCAAATATGGCACTATCCAATCTGGAATGACATGAAGAGCCGCCACCAAATTGTGCTTCCGGGTCAGGAACAGCCAAGTCCTCCTCTGTAGGTAACTTGACAGAAGGGTTATGCAGAATATCCAAGAAAGTATGAGGCGGCACCGGCTTACGCTGAGAGCCCAGCCGTCTTAAAGCATCAGTCGCCTCGTTCTTTCTGCGGTCAATGTGCTCCACTTGGTAAACCTTGAAGTGTCCAGTAATGGCGTCAACTTCACGGCGATAAGCCGCCATGAGAGGATCCTTGGAATCCCACTTGCCTTATACCTGTTGAGCCACCAAATCTGAGTCACCGAAACACCTTACCCGGCTTAAGCTCATTTCTTTAGCCATCCGAAGACCATGGAGTAAGGCTTTGTACTCAGCTACATTGTTAGTACATGGAAACATCAACCATAGCACATAACAAAATTTGTCACATCAAGGGGAAGCTAAAACAACTCCAGCCCCCGAGCCCTCCAATTGCCTGGACCCATCAAAATGAATAGTCCAATATGTGTTGTCCGGCTTTTCTTCAGGCATCTGCAGCTCTGTTCAATCGTTGTTGAAATCCACTAGTGCTTGAGATTTGATAGCAGTGCGTGGCACATACTTTAAACCATGAGGCCCAAGTTCAATGGCCCACTTGGCGACTCTTCCTGTGGCTTCTCTGTTTTGAATGATATCTCCTAAAGGAGCGGAACTAACCACAGTGATGGGATGGCCCAGGAAATACTGCTTAAGCTTCCAGCTTGCCATGAACACCCCATAAACGAGCTTTTGCCAATGTGGATACCGTTGTTTGGACTCAATGAGTACCTCACTTATATAGTAAATCGGTCGCTGAACCGGATGTTCCTTGCTAGCCTCCTTGCGTTCCACCATGATGGCCACGCTGAGGCGCGCGTGTTAGCAGCAACATATAACAATAAGGGTTCCTTATCAATGGGAGCAGCAAGAACTGGTGGCTCAGCCAGCTATCTCTTCAAGTCTTCAAAAGCAGCATTGGCAGCGTCACTCCGGACGAAGTTATCTGTCTTCTTCATCATCTGATACAGTGGTATGGCCTTTTCACCTAACCGGCTTAAAGCAGCGATACGACCCACCAAACACTGAACATCATTGATACACGCCGGCTTAGCCAGAGAGATGATGGCCTTGATCTTCTCCGGGTTAGCCTCGATGCCCCTGTTAGAAACCAGAAAACCCAAAAGCTTGCCTGCAGGCATGCCAAAAACACACTTGGTCGGGTTAAGCATCATCTTGTAGACCCGAAGATTGTCAAAGGTTTCCTTCAGATCATCTATCAAGGTCTCCTTCTCTCTGGATTTTACCACAATGTCATCCACATAATCATGAACATTGCGCCCAATTTGACTGTGAAGACAATTCTGCACACACTGCTGGTAAGTCGCCTGGGCACTACCCCGAAAGGCATAGATACATAGCAGAAGGCTCCAAATGGAGTAACGAACGCTGTCTTCTCCTGGTCCTTAACTGCCATCTTGATCTGATGATAACCAGAGTAAGCGTCAAAAAGCTCAAATTCTCACAACCCGCCGTAGCATCAATGATTTGATCAATACGAGGGAGAGCAAAGGGATCAGCTGGACAAGCCTTGTTTAAATCTGTGTAATCCACACACATACGCCAAGTGTCGTTTTTCTTAAGCACAAGCACTGTGTTAGCCAACCACTCTGGATGAAAAACTTCAATGATGAACCCAGCTGCTAAGAGCCGGGCTACCTCCTCACCAATGGCTCTACACCTCCCCTCATTGAACCGCCGAAGAAACTGCTTGACCGCTTAAACTTTGGATCAATATTAAGAATGCTCAGCAAGTTCTCTTGGTACACTTGGCATGTCAGAAGGTTAACATGCAAAGATGTCCCAGTTCTCACGGATGAACTCGATGAGCGCGCTTTCCTATTTGGATCCAAATTAGCACTGATACTGAACTGCTTGGATGAGTCGCCTGGAACAAAGTCAACAATCTTAGTATCATCGTCCGACTTAAATTTCATGACCGGCTCATGCTCTGTGGTTGGCTTTTTCAAAGACGTCATATCCGCCGGATCAACATTGTCCTTGTAGAACTTCAACTCTTCTGTTGCACAGACCGACTCAGCATAAGCCATGTCGCCTTCTTCACATTCCAAGGCTACCTTCTGGTTTCCATGCACTGTGATGGTTCCCTTATGACCCGGCATCTTGAGCTGCAAATACACATAACACGGCCGTGCCATGAACTTGGCATAAGCCGTCCGCCCAAACGAAGCATGATATGGGCTCTTGATCTTTACCACTTCAAACGTTAATTTCTCGGCCTTGGAGTCATATTCATCTCCAAAGGCTGCCTCCAATTCGATCTTACCAACTGGATACGCCGACTTACCAGGCACGACGCCATGGAAAACAGTGTTGGACTGCTTAAGGCTTTTATCAGTTGAACCCATGCGACGGAAGGTCTCATAATAGAGGATGTTGATGCTGCTACCTCCATCCATGAGTACCTCGGTGAATTTATATCCACCAACCTGAGGGCCACCACCAAGGCTAAGTGACCCAGATTATCAACCCGGGGAGGGTGATCTTCCCTACTCCATAGAATAGGCTGCTTAGACCATCTCAAATAACGACGAACTGCCGGCTCAACAGCATTCACAACCCTCTTACGAAGCTTCCAGTCTCGTTCACAAACTGGTGGTAAATACATTATATTTTCCACTATTCAGCTGCTTTGGATGGCTCTGGTATCCTCCCTGCTGTTGTTGTTGCTGCTGACCACCCTGGCCAGATTGCTGATTATAACCACCTGGATTGCATTGAGAATTTTGAAAGTTAGGATTTGAACCGCCGCTCGGGCCATGAAAACCGCCGCCACCTGAGCCGCCGCCCTGCCCATTGTTACCATTGAACATGTTGGAATTTTTGAAAGCCTTCATGATCGTACAGTCCTTCCATAGATGAGTAGCCGGCTTCGGCTGAGTGTCGTGCCTTGGACAGGGCTCATTCAGTAACTGCTCAAGTGTGGGCCTGACCCGCCAGACCGGGGAGGTGGTCTCCCCTTACGTTGTTGGTTCTTACCATGCGCATTAGTGTTAGCCACAAACTCCAAACTACCATCAGCCTTACGTTTATTACCTTCTTGATTTGCCGGGTTATGCTGAGGGCCCTTGCCGTTGCCGTTCTTCTTTCCCTTCTCTGTCTTTTCATCATCAGACTCGGGATCCTTGGTACTATCAGAGTCGGCGTACTTGACCAGAGCTGCCATCAGTGTGCCCATATCATTACAATCGCTCTTGAGCTGCCTCGGGTTTTGTTTCAGAGGCAAAAAAACGGCAATTTTTCTCCAACATTAAGACTGCAGAGCCGGCATCCATCTTATCAAACGGATGTATTATGGCCTTAACCCAGTGCACCCAATGGGTTATAGACTCGCCCTTCTCCAACTTGCAATTCGTCAAATCCACGATTGACATGGGCTGCTTGCACGTATCCTTGAAATTCTGGACGAACCGGGCTTTTAGCTCCGCCCATGAACTGATTGATTTAGGCGGTAGGCCTTTCAACCAAGTGCGGGCGGTCCCATCCAACATCATGGTAAAGTACTTGGCCATCACAACATCACTGACCTCCAATAATTCAATAGCCATCTCGTAACTTTCAATCCATGCCCCGAGCTGTAAGTCGGCCGTGTAGTTCGGTACCTTCCTAGGTCCCTTAAATCCTTGGGCAAACGCTCGTTACGTAGAGCCGGCACTAGACATGGGACACCTCCGGTCCTGGTGGCCACACCTGCCTTGATAGAAGTCGTCGAATAAACCGAATACGGTTGGTAATCCATCAGCTGAGCCGCTTGCTCAGCCTCTTGACGTATTCTATCATGATCTACCAAGTTAAAGGCTCCATGGCGTGCCGGTTCATGCCCACCTGGCTGGTTACGGCGCCGGACGTTGCTTGAAACGGCTGCTGAATCCATGTGCCTGCTATAACTTGGGCTTCGGCTTGGACGAGGGGTTGAATGAATCATGTCCCGGCTGTACGAGTATGCCTCCTGTGTGCTAAAGTTGTCTGAAGAAGTTCCCTAACCCGGCGGGTTTCAACCGCCACTAGAGAGTCGCCATCAATTGGGAGAGCCGCCAGCCATGCCGCCGCCGTGATCATGTTCTCCTACGGGTTAGAATAGTGACCCGGAAGTGTTGGTACATACTGACGTGGAGCAGTATTCACGTGGGGAGGCCCCATCACCTGTGGCTGAACCGGCGCCCGGACCCCGGGTGTTGCAACCAGTGCGCCTCGATGCGTGGGAGAGCCACGGCGGGTTCTGGGCCTGCACGGTGTGTGAAAAGAGGTTTCGAGGATCATAAACCGAAGGGATTCAAGACTGAGTCTTCTGATATCTTCTCCTCATGACCTCATTAGATGCGTTCTGATCTTGCATGGCGGAAAGTACGTACTGAATCATTGAGCACGAGCATCCGGCTGCCCGCTCTACGGTTATCCTGACGTCTTCCACTGCTAGGTCTTCCTTAGCCTGCACCATATCCAATTTTAACTGCACCACTTCCGCATCATGTCGAGCTTGATCCGCCGGGTTGACCACGGCGGTTAACAGACAGGTCACCTTATTTGTGAGATCCATCAACACCTGAGCTAGTGGCGCCGGGGCCTCCTTTACTGTCTGCTGGCGACTTCGGAGGTTATAACGCCCTTGTTGTGGAGCCTTGGATAGGTTGTGTGCCGGCCATCAAGATTCCGACCCTGCTCGACGGCTCGAGGTAATCCGGAATACTACTGCCATCGGAACAGCCCCCAAGCTCGCCGTCTTGAAGTTGATACAATGAATCTGTCTCACTTGTGGACGACTCACCATCAGAGTAGATGGTCGTCTCACCGCCAGATGCAGATCCTTCAAAGAGCCCTCCATGGATGCATCCGAAGCCGCGCTTCACGGCGGGCGGGCGGGTCTCGCACGCTGAGCCATCTTGACGAGGTCGGTGCAGATGTCCGGCTCAAGGCCCGGCTCGCCGATCTTGCCGATGAAGACGTGAATTCCGCCGAAGGGGACCCGGTACCCGTACTCAATTGAGCCAGCGCCGGGGCCCCAGCCTGCGTCGTCGATGTAGACCTTGCCGCAATGACTCTTGGTCATCCGGCCCATAGCGTATCCCTTGATCCCTTCGAAGCTTCCCTTCAAGAACTCAAATCCACCGTGCGCTGGCCCCACGGTGGGCGCCAACTGTCGTGGAATTGTCACGGTAGATGTCCTAGTGAAAGGACTTAGTCGTGGAGCCATCGCAACTAGGAAGCTTAAAGGGGTTAATCGGGACAAAGGACACGAGGTTTATACTGGTTCGGTCCCTTACGGTGAAGGTAAAAGCCTACGATCTAGTTTAGAGTGGGATTGCTTATGTCTCAATAACCAGGGAGCGAATCGCTTGAGCTCTCGAGTTGATGTTACTTGTCCTGAACCGCCACCGGGTCGTCCCTTTATATCTGAGGTCGACACCTGCGGCTTCTGAGCCCTGCCGGCTCATAAGCGATTAATCCGCTCGGTCTCTTAACTATTCTTGTCTTACAATACAAATCGGCGCATACATGGCGGTTTATCACTCACAGCCTTAAGTCGCCTCTGGGCCTTGGGCCCTTAAGCTCACCATCTATATCATGGGTCTTGGGCTTCAAGAATATTTGCAAGTGTAACCCGGCCCCTCCTGGGCGGGTCATACCAATAGTTATATCCCCAACAGACACCAAGTCCAAATGGCCTGAGGAATGTGAGGCCAGTTTTCAGGAGTTGAAGAAACGTTTGGTTACAGCTCCAGTGTTGATTCTTCCAGATCAACGCAAGGATTATCAAGTGTATTGCGACGCTTCTCGTCGAGGACTTGGAGCAGTGCTTATGCAGGAGGGAAGAGTGGTTTCATATGCCTCATGACAGCTTAAACCCCATGAGTTGAATTATGCTAGACAGATTTGGAGTTAGCAGCCGTAGTGCATGCGTTGAAGACATGGAGACATTTTCTCATGGGAAACCATTGTGAGGTGTACACGGACCACAAGAGTTTGAAGTATATCTTCACGCAGAAGGAGATGAATCTCAGGCAGAGGAGATGGTTGGAGATCATCAAGGATTATGATATGAGATTGCATTATCACCCCGGGAAGGCTAACGTAGTAGCTGATGTGTTGAGCCACAGGAGTCATGTCAATACACTCATGACCGAAGAGTTACCCAAGGTGTTAGCAGAGGATCTTCGTGAGCTATGTTTGGAAATAGTTCCGAAAGGTTATGTAGCAGCATTGGAAATTCAGTCTACCCGGATGGATAAGATCAGAGAAGCTCAGAAGACGGATAAGGAGATTGTCGAGATAAAGGAAAGGATGAGCAAAGGAAAAGCTAAAGGATTTCGTGAGGATGAGCACGATACCTTATGGTTTGAGGATCGCGTATATGTGCCTAATGACCCCGAGATTAGGAAGTTGATTTTGTAGGAGGCCCATGATTCGCCGTATTCGATTCACCCAGGAAATACTAAGATGTATCTGGATTTGAAGGAAAGTTTCTGGTGGACAGGAATGAAGAAGGATATTGCGGAGTATGTAGCAGTTTGTGATGTATGTCGAGTAAAGGCGAGCATCGAAGCGGCTGGTTATTACTGACCATTGCCAATACCCGAATGGAAGTGGGATAAGCTAGGCATGGATTTTATCACGCGATTACCCAGGACTCGTTCAGGCTATGACTCGGTATGGGTTGTAGGTGATTGTTTGACGAAGGTAGCTCATTTCATCCCAGTGAAGACCACTTACACCAGTGCTAAGTTGGCAAAGATATACATGACCAGGATTGTATGTCTACATGGAGTTCCGAGGACCATTCACTACTAGGGAAAAGCCTAGCAGCAGCACGGGTTTTGGCCATCTCGATGGCGGGTGCGGCGCTACTAATAAGCGCTTCTGACTAACCTATAGCGATGGCGTGTGTTGACACTGCCTCTGCTACACATGAATAACTGCAGCGCTCTTTAGAAAAGGGCGCTCTTGATATTATCTGCGGCGCCGTTTATAGGTAAGCGCTCTTCGGTAAGTCGGCGCTCTTGCTAAATCCTCCTCGCTACTACTAGTTTTATTAGTTTTTTCCTGCAGATTTGTTTTTATTTGTTTTGCATTTGAATAGGCTTTATACAATAATCTTTAGCATATCATCCACATACAAATGTAATCATAGCATATACATACAATTAGTCTCATCAAATCATGTCATCATCATAATCATCATCCAACACAAAGTGGTCTCTCGTCATCAATCTCGAAAATAGCGATACAAGTCTCGATTACATGCAAATACATCGTCATCCATCTAAACAATGATATACACGAGAATAGCTATCACTTTGAGTACATGAGTTCGTATCCCTCTCTCGCATTAGCGTGAACCTAAACTAAGTACTTTATTAAGCTCGAAACCAAAAACCGGTACACTGGGCACGACACTCCGGCCACTTGTCGTATATATACTCTGGCGTAGCACTTCTTACGCCATTTATGATCTATGCACCTGCATCGTCACATGAGTCGATGATATGCAACATATATAGTTGAGCAACACAAAGAGACAGACTTGGCAAAAATAGAAACAACATATCATAAGCATAAATAACAAAGTTCATCGTACCCAAATGACCTAACTAGAGTGATTTTAAGCTAGTCGAGGAGGACGGTTTAATTACATCACAAATAAAGTTTCACCATGCATAACTCAAAGTTTTGTCATAAAAGAAAGTATGGACTAAACGGACACATTGTCATATATCGACAAGCACTCCATCATGTCGTGCCATCCATCCAAGTTAGGGAGATAGTCATCGAGCTTAGTGAAAGGCTTCATGTCGAGACGCTGAGAGGCTATCCATGTTCGGACGTCTTCCCGCGACATTTGTCCTTCTGCATGGAACATCCCTGTTTTTCCGACGACCTCATTCATGATGATTTGGGCAAGTTCGCGCTGGATGTTATAGAACTCAGCTCGAAGTCGATGATCCTCGATATCTCCTATGTCCTTTGCCCATTGCGGAATATGGGCATCGCTAGATCTAGGTGCCATGTGAAGGTTCTGGTGATCCCGTCGGTACTCCAGCATGTGGTGTAGGACATAGAATCCATCATTAAGAGAATCGTTCGGTTCTTTGGATGCAGCAGAAGTCGGTCTTATGGCTGAAGGCGGGCTGCCGCCCTTCTCTTCTTGTCCCTAACCTCTCCACCCCTTGCTTGGTAGTAAAACATAGCACCGCCGAGAACATCTTTGATGTGGGTGTAATCCTTTTGTGAATGTTCTTGACGAGTCCAAGTAAAGGCGTGGGAGAATCGAGGGTGAGGATGATGAGGACGGCGCGCCGCGCCAAGCAAAATAAGTACACCTCAAATTAATTAGCCTCCACCGTGCAAATGAATTATTAAAATCGAAGGAAGGATAGCAGCACGGATGACTTACGGGATGATAAGGCACGAGAATCGCCTCCTTGTCCTTATTGGCGAGCATGAAACCGACAATGTAATCCCTCGGATTCACGATCGTGCACAGACTCCCAAGAAGGCCTCGTGCATGTAGTGCGGGTCAGCGACACGTATATGAGCTATCTGCTCAACCCCAATGATGTAGCTCATGTGCAAGGCATAAAGGCGGACAAAAGTAAAATCCAGCTTCTTCACGTGAAACATGTCGAATATGTAATCGAATCGGAGGAAGAACTTATCCGGGAAGCCCTTGACGTCGACATTTTCTGCGGGCGTTAACCACGTAGAGTGGGTATCCTGGATCTTCGGCGATGAGGCCTTTCTTTACCCGCAGCACATCGTCATGAAGTCTCCTTAGATCGCGAATCTGGCCCGTAGTGCTGTTTCAGTAGGATTGGTCGACGGGGATATGCCATTTATCCGCATCGGGGATATCTACAGGTCCCGCGGCCGAGGCTCTTTGGGCGGCTGGATCATAGAATCAGCTTTTTGCCTTTCCTCGCTCTCTTCCTAGGCTCCTTTACCACGGATGGTGCGTCAATAACACGTTGAGGCGGTAATTGAGGCACCGACTCATGATCCTCAAACCACGAGGAGGCGCCAAGATAGACATCTTGTTCAGCGCCATCGTCATCCTCATCCTCATCCATGGCGATGTCATCAGCCTCTAATGGAGCCACCTGCTACCCGTCGCTATCACCCAACCCGACACCCGGCGCTATTTGGGTAGGTGGGGTGTTGATGTTCATACCTTCTGAGGCTGCGTGCTCGTGGGTGTGCTCGGCCGCCTCGAGGCGAAGCGACTCTTTAGCCTAACAGGACCCACCCATTGCAACAATCACCAAGCCGCCGTGGGGTCTCGTCGTCATCCCCACTAGTATTAGAGGAGGCAAATTCGTGGCCCGGTTTGACAGCCACGAAACCTTGAAGGCGTTAGGGGATCTACCGGCTGTGGAACAATGGTTCCTTCGGCTCCATTATCGTCCCCTTCCCCGTCCACCTTACATTGCCCGATGGTGTACAATATGGTGCACGGGGTTTCGTCAGCCTGCAAATAAAAGTCTGCGATGTGAGACATCCGAAAGGCAACGAAAATGGGAGATTATACATTTATATTGAAGGGGGCCGGTGTGGAAGATACCGTGAGGGCGTCGAGCTCAGCCAAAGAGGAGGCACCACCGAAAGCACGTCCGGTCGCGGCAGTCTGCGAGGAGCGGTCGCGGGGAGCAGTGCGGGAGCAGTCACGGGAGCAGTCGGGAGCGAGTCGCGAGGCCGGTCGGGAGCATGTGCTACCAAGAAGTCGACAAGGGAAAGTCCTCTGCATTTTTTGGATTTTCCCTTGTCCAAGTGTGAGCGCCCGTCACCAAGGAAGTAGATATATCGCAATCGCTTGTTTTGCGGCAGCTACCGCTATTCGGTTATGCGAGATGATTTCTTCTCAACGCAATCTCAACCTTCTTGTTGATGCTTTCTTGATTAACCTCCGTCTTTCCTTTTCTCCTCCGTGGTCTCACGGTAGTACTTCTTCCACGTGGCGCCGTCTCCGACACCGTGCGCGTCCATCTGACGATCGAGTATCCAGCGGTTGTCGTTTCAATATGTTCAACGCCGGTTGAATGGAGTGTCCCACTTGGCCTCGCCAATGCCTCGAGCGGCGAGTCGCTTTCGGCCGCAATCGGTGTTGCTCTCTGCAAAAGGCACAAGGATCGTTTACAAATATGACTAACGTGTGCGATCGAATTGATCGAAACTAAAATTACCAGCAGTCTCATGAACTCCGTAATGACGGTGTTGTCTCATAAACCTTCTTGATGGGTCCCAGCGGTGGCGCGCCCTCGGGCGTCATGCTCTGCGGGGCGGTGAAATCCGCCAAAGTGCAGGATGCCCACTCGTGGCTTCCGCTTCCTCCTTGGCCCATTTGGACCTCTTTCGCCGTAACCACGGCTTCCGGGTGGTGGGTCCCAATGTTCCTCTTTGAAGCCCCTTCATGTACTTAGACTTTTCTTTGGCAACTTCGCCTCGCAAGCCTCCTTGAATATTTGAAACTGCTCTTCCGTGATTGTCGGAATATCCTTTACAATCTCGGAGTAGGGTTCCCGTCGTTGATCTTTGCTTTCACTCGATTTTTCCAGTGACCAACGCCTTGCTAAACTTGGTCATGGCGTGTTTGTTTATCTTCTTCATTGCGGGTCATTATGCGGATCTTCATAATCCTTCTCATTCCGGCCGGGAACAAGAATATCTGGTGAAACTTCTTTAGGAAGGAGCTCCTCATATTTTCTATCTTCTTTAGATTCTCATCGTTGATGGTGGCGGTTGTCCGTATGATGCAGCCTATTTGATTGCCGTATGCGTGCTTGCTTCTCTCGGCGCCTTTGGCTCAAAATTGCCGTTGTCCACCTCCGTGACCACCATCTAGTAGTCTGAGTTTGTTAGGAACCCGTTGCCTCTTTGCTTTGGTTTCTACACGGCTCCGCTCCCAAGGCAGCATCGGCCTCAGCGCCGGTCTCGATGCGGTCGAATCTCAGCGCGGTGTCGGTCTCAAGACCGGTCGTGTATCGGTCTTAGCACCGGTCTGCGTGTCGGTCTCGATCCCGATGCCACCGTGGGCAGAAACAACATATGTTGATCGTCGGTAAAGCTAAAACATTAAATGCGCGCTTTGTAGACATCGTCATAATCACCGTAACCCTGTCCTTCATCGTTGCTAGCCATGTTTCCTATGATTAAATCTAGTCAATTAATTCTAGACCTAATAAAATGAATAATGAAATAAAAAGGACTATTGTTTTGCGGAATGTTGACTCCTTCTTGGTGCGGCAAATCCGGGCACTCGATATGTCCTAGTTTGTAGCACAAGTCATGCCGAAATTCACGGAAATTTGGCATGACCTTTAAAAAGTGGACAAATCGAGAACCTGAAATTTGCCTTAAGCAAATGAATCAACATTCCAAAGAAAACATAAACCACTCAACATCATTCACTCGAAACAACAAAGCCACCACTTGGGCACAATCGAACAACTTCAATGAAAAGATATAACATGACCACTTCAATGAAAAATAAAATTTGCCTAAATTCTTTTCCTTGAAAAATAGTGGTCTTTTGAAAATCAAAACCTTTGCCAATCTACTTAACCTAGCTTCTTAATCCAACGAACCTAATTAACCTACCTATTTAACCTAGTTAGTTAATCTAGTTTACCAAGATAATTAACCCTAATTAAACTAGTTAGCGTAGCTAGTTCTCTGTCAAAGCCTAAAATAAATTTTTGCACTAATTAACATGGATAATTAACCTAATTAAACTAGTTAACTTGACTAGTTCTCTGTCAAAGCCCTACCTAAGTTTTTGCACTAACCTAGATAATTAACCTAATTAAACTAGTTAACCTAACTACTTCTCTGTCAATGCCCTAACTAAATTTTTGCCCTAACCTAGATAATTAACCTAATTAAACTGGCTAACCTATGCATATGAGAGAGAGGAGGGGTGGGGGCTTCTGATGATGGCTCGGTGGTGGCGGCGGAGGCGGTGTGTGTGGTGGCGAGGCGGGGCGTCTCCGTGTGGCGAGGAAGGTGGCGTCGGCAGCGGCTCGGTGGCGTTAGCGAGGTCAGCAGCGTCCGTGGCGTTAGAGGCGGCTCGGTGTCGTCGGCAGCAAGCACGGCTCTGAGTGGCGTCGGCGGCAATGGAAGTGTGGGGCGACCGTGAATCGAGGAGACGGCAGCGCCTGCGCGGGTGGGTTTGAGGATTTGGGGAAGTGGTGGCGAAAGCGGTTTTTGGCTAAGTCAAACTTAGCGGTAGCGCGTTCCAAAAGGCGCTATAGCTAAGTTAGCTATAGCACTTTCCTCAAAAGCAGCGCTGCTGCTATTGCTAATTTCCTATTACATTTCTATAGCGGGGTCTAGGACACGCGCTTGCAGCCACGTTAGCTATAGCGCCTCTTACAAACAACTGCTTTGCCGCTATGCCTTCCTCCGATTTTTAAGCTTTTTTTTATTTTGCTTTACATTTTATTTTTCCCTTTCTCCTTTTTCTATTTCTTTCATTTTCATTTAAATTTCTATTTGTTTATCATCTTATTTTATTTCCATTAGTAGTAGCGCTCTTCTTAGGAAGCGCTACTGCTAACTATCTCTAGCAGAGCGGCGTTTCCGTTAAGCTCGCTCTTCTGCTATCCGTAGCTCTAACATTACGCCAATGGGAATATTAGTAGTAGCGCTTTCTCTACAACAGCGCTACTACTAAGTTTAATGTCTCAGCGCGGTTTTATTTGAGTCACTCTTGCTATATAGCACTAAGCGCAGTTTTTTGACCAGCATTGTTGCTATATTTACGTATAAGGTTTTCCCTAGTAGTGATTGTATCAGATAGAGGAACCCAGTTTACCTCAAAGTTTTGGAATCAGTTGCATGAGACTTTGGGTACCAGGCTAGAATTCAGTATAGCCTTTCATCCACAGATAGATGGACAGACCAGGAGAGTAAATGAGATTCTAGAAGGCATGTTGAGAGCTTGTGCGCTAGATTATGGATCTAGTTGGGACGACAATTTGCCATATGCAGAGTTCTCTTATAACAACAGCTATCAAGCCAGTTTGAAGATGGCCCCTTTTGAAGCTTTGTACGGAAGGAGGTGCAGGACACCGTTGTTGTCGGATGAAGTTGGAGACCGCCAGTTGTTTGGACCTGATTTGATTAAAGAGTCTGAAGAGAAGGTTAAGCTAATTCGCAATAGACTCAAAGTAGCCCAATCCAGGCAGAAGAGCTATGCGGATTGTAAACGCAAGGAGACAGTTTACGAAGTCAGAGACAAAGTGTACCTTCGTGTGTCCCCACTTCGAGGAGTTAAGCGTTTTGGAGTTAAGGGAAAGTTAGCACCATGTTTTGTGGGACCATACAAAGTTGTGGAACGTATGGGAGAAGTTGCTTACAAGTTGGAATTGCTCGAAGGACTGTCAGGAGTTCACGATGTGTTCCACGTTTCCCAGTTGAAGAAGTGCCACGCAGAGATGGCTGATATTGCTCTGAGAGATACAATACCATTGGAAGCGATTCAGTTGGATAGCGATTTGACCTACCAGGAGAAACCAATCAAGATTCTCGAGTTTGCCAGTCGAGTCACTCGCAGCAAGGTTATCAAGTTTGGCAAAGTTTAGTGGAGCCACCATACCAAGGATGAAGCCACCTGGGAATGAGAGGAAGACCTACGGAAGGACCACTCTCACCTATTTTCTAGCCAACCCGAATCTCGAGGGCGAGATTCATCTTAAGGGGGGTAGGTTTGTAACATCCCAAATTTTCAATTTGGAATGTCATACATTAGATCATCATTGCATATCATATTTTATTGCATTTTGGCTTGATCCTATAAATTCTACGCAACTCAAGGACCCACGGAGAGAGTTGGGGATTTTGTTATTTTCATATTTGAGTTTTCTCAAATTTTGAAAAGAGGATCGTTTGATTTTAATTATTTTCTCTTCAAATATTTCTTATATGAAAATAAAAGAGAGGGGATAAGATGACTTTCCCAAAATAAAGAAATATTGGTGGTTAAATATTAAAATCAAATAAGAATTTTATTCGGAGTTTTATCGCTATTTTATTTAAAGTAGGAAAAATATGTGTTTTTCGAAATTGCATTAGAGGCCCAAATAAGTGTTCACCTTGTCCGCTATATTTTTAGAGGACGAGGAAAAATTATTTCAGGATTTTTGGAGTCCGTTTAGTATTCCTTTTATTTGTTTTTATGCGCGCGGAATAACTTAAAAGAAAAAAGAGGCAACCGACTTAACGGGCCGTGTCCGACCCGGACACTGCACCCAGCCGGCCCTTTAAGAGCCGGGAGGCCCGAGACGCAGCCTCGCCCCTGAAACCCTAGCGCCGCCCGTTCCGCGCCACCGCCGTCCGCTCCGCGCCGCCCGACGTCCCCGCCGCCGAGATCGCCCGTCGCCGACGTCGCCGCCGCCGCCTCGCCGCCCGACCCGCCGCCACCACAGACCCGCCCGACCGCGAATCGCCGTCGTCGCCGCCGGAGTACGCCGCCGCCGCCGCCACCGCCCAATCCGCGAGGTAGCCGTCGGTTTTATTCCAAAAACAGTTTGGTTTTTATTTGAAAACCTGGATGCGTTTTTTATTTAGATCGGTTTTTTCCGGTTTAGTTATTTAGCGAACGCCCATTTGTACATTCGTTTTAACGAACGGTTTTCACCCGCTAGCCACAGACAGCGAACATTCGTTCGTTAGCCTGTTCATTAGTTTTTCTTTTTCCAGGGTTTTTCCGCGATTATTTTCGATCGTGATTTCTGCCCAGATTTTCGTTTTAGTTTATCTTTTCGCTCGTTTATCGGAATCAGGCGATTCAAGCGCCTAGATCTTTGTCTCGAAGCCCTCTTTCTATTTAACCAACTTGAACAAGGTTTTGGTACTGTAAAATTTGACTTAAGTCCATATTATAAACGGATCTTGTTTCTTTCGCAGTTTGAGTTTCGTTGTTTCGTTTGATTTCATTCTTTTTGCAAACCGGAGTTCTTTAGTTGAACTTTCTGGTTAGGTCTCTTATTTGAGTTTTACCTGTGCTTCTAGTTGCGTGCTTATTGTATGCTTGTTTCTTTGCGATAGAGTACCCGGAGTGCGAAGCGTGCTACTATGAGTTTCTAGGTTTCATGGATCGTCAGCAAGGTAAGTAACACTTTGATCATACCTATGTACTACCTAGTTTTATTGCATTAGATCAATCCTCAAACAATTGCATGGTTAGGATCTGATTAACATGTGGGTTTTGGGAAGTAGATGAGGTAGTACATATTTACCTGTTTATTATCAAACCTTTGGGAGTTACTTCTACGTTGCTTATATTGCTATGCTATGCTTGTAGAATTGGTTTGGTTCGAGTGATTCATGACAGATGTGAGAGTTATTATTAATGCTTAACTTAAGGTGGCTACTTTAATACACATCTGGGTGGATTGCTTGAGGCACCTTGGAGTACCCAGTGGTTGTCTGGGCACCTGGAGAATCTGGTGTTGTCCAAGGATATCATGGAGTACCAGTGTGATCATCCTACGGTCCGCCACCCAGGCTCAAAGGGATCATAAGATTATTCATGCTAGAAACTTCCATGTGCAGCCACAAGCTATTATGGGCTCTGAGGGAGTCCTGGACTAGGGGGTGTTCGGATAGCCGAACTATCATCATCGGCCGGACTCCAAGACTATGAAGATACAAGATTGAAGACTTCGTCCCGTGTCCGGATGGGACTTTCCTTGGCGTGGAAGGCAAGCTTGGCGATACGGATATGTAGATCTCCTACCATTGTAACCGACTCTGTGTAACCCTAGCCCTCTCCGATGTCTATATAAACCGGAGGGTTTTAGTCAATAGGACACAACAACAATCATACCATAGGCTAGCTTCTAGGGTTTAGCCTCCTTGATCACGTGGTAGATCCACTCTTGTACTACCCATATCATCAATATCAATCAAGTAGGAGTAGGGTTTTACCTCCATCGAGAGGGCCCGAACCTGGGTAAAAACATCGTGTCCCTTGTCTCCTATTACCATCCGCCTAGACGCACAGTTCGGGACCCCCTACCCGAGATCCGCCGGTTTTGACACCGACATTGGTGCTTTCATTGAGAGTTCCTATGTGTCGTCACCGATAGGTTTGATGGCTCTTTCGATCATCAACAACAACGACGCAGTCTAGGGTGAGACTTTTCTTCCCGGACAGATCTTTGTATTCGGCGACTTTGCACTGCGGGCCAATTCGCTTGGCCATCTGGAGCAGATCGAAAGCTACGCCCCTGGCCGTCAGGTCAGATTTGGAAGTCTGAACGTCATGGCTGACATCCGCGGAGACTTGATCTTTGATGGATTCAAGCCACAGCCGAGTGCGCCACACTGTCACGATGGGCATGATTTAGCTCTGCTGCCGGACAGTGCCCTGGAGGCCGCACACGAGTCCGCTCCAACCCTCAATTCGGAGCCGGCCACGCAGATCGAGGACGGGTGGCTAGACACCGCCTCGGGGGCTGCAACCTCTACGGCGATGGAGCCGAATACTGACCTTGTCCCTTGTGAAGCTCGTGACTCCGAGGTTCCGGACTCCTCGCCGGACTTCGAACCCCTCGCGCCCCTACCAATCGAATCCGGTTGGGCGCCGATCTTGGAGTTCACCGCTGCGGACATCTTTCAGCACTCACATTTTGGCGACATCCTGAATTCACTAAAGTATCTCTCGTTATCAGGAGAGCCTTGGCCGGATCACGGTCAGGACGGTTGGGATGCGGACGATGAAGAAATTCAAAACCCACCCACCACCCGCCAGTAGCCCTTCGCCGATTTACTTAACCGACGTGCTGACTTCGACTCGAAGACATCGATGGTATGGACGACGATGCGGAGGCGACCAAGAACCAGCGCCCTCTTGGGCACTGGAAAGTCACCTCAACCCATGACGTATACATGGTGGATACACCAAAAGGAAGCGATAACGAGGAACAACGGGATGCGGCGAAGGATAATTCCCCCGAAAAACAACCAAAACGGCGACGCAAGCACCGCCCGAAGTCCCGCCTCGATAACAACAGCACCCATACTGACCCAGCTATAGAGCAGGGCGAACCAGTGGACGACGAACATGCCACAAAGCAACCATCTGAATAGGATGAATTGGACGAGAAACCCATCCCCGACGAAAACAACAGTCCAGACGATCTCACGCCGGACACATCACTGGAGCATAAGAACCTTCAAAAAAGGCTCATCACCACTGCAAGAAGTTTGAAGAAGCAGAAGTGGAAGCTCAAAACATCGGAAGACGTACTCAGAATGAGATGGAGCAAAGTACTCAAGACCGCAGATAAATACGGCGATATTCACCAAGCAAAGAGTTACCCGAAGCGCAAGCTGTTGCCCGAATTTGACGTGGAGGCCGTAGAGCCCCCACAGTCAAAAAACAAAGAGGCCGCTTGGCCGGATAGACGACCAGATGACAGGCTAAGAGCGCAAGCGGCGCCGCACACAAGCTGGCATACGATCCACATAAGGATCCTCACAAAAAGGATGGCCCGGTCAGGTCCATCTATGGGCCCAAAAAAGAAGGCTCCAGGAAGCAACACAACACGCCGAGTATTCGAAGATAACGGCACACCTAAATACAGGGGTGCCGCACACCCACTATGTTTCATCGATGAGGTACTGGATCATGAATTTCCAGCGGGATTCAAACCCGTAAACATAGAGGCATATGACGGAACAACAGACCCCGGAGTCTGGATTGAGGATTATATCCTACATATACATATGGCTAGAGGAGACGATCTCCACGCCATAAAATACCTACCCCTCAAGCTCGAAGGGCCAGCTTGGCATTGGCTCAAAAGCCTTCCAGAAAATACCATTGGAAGTTGGGAAGAGCTCGAGGATGCGTTTCGAGCAAATTTTCAGGGGACTTATGTCCGCCCTCCGGATGCAGACGATTTAAGTCACATAACTCAACAGCTCGGAGAGTTAGCATGCAAATTCTGGAACAGGTTCCTCACCAAAAAGAACCAAATAGTCGACTGTCCGGACGCCGAAGCCTTAGCAGCCTTTAAACATAACGTCCGAGACGAATGGCTCGCCAGACACCTCGGCTAGGAAAAACCAAGAACAATGGCCGCGCTAACAAGCCTCATGACCCGCTTTTGCGCGGGGGAAGATATCTGGCTGGCAAGATGCAGCACCAGCGACCCGAGTACATCCGAGGTTAGGGATGGAAATGGGAAATCACGACGCAGAAAAGATCAGCGCTGGGATAAGGAAAATGGCCCAAATAGCACGGCGGTCAACGCCGGGTTGAAAAGATCTCGGCCGAATAACAAAACACTGCCTCTTAAGGACAACAGTGATGATCTATCCAACCTAAACAAAATCTTGGATAGGATATGTCAAATGCACAGTACCCCCGGGAAGCCTGCAAACCATACCCACAGAGATTGTTGGGTCTTGAAGCAGTCTGGCCAACTTAACACCGAACACAAGGGGCTCGACACACCAAGCGAAGACGATGACGAACCCCACAAGCAGCGCACCGGAAAACAGAAGACTTTCTCACTAGAAGTCAAAACAGTGAACTCACTTCATGTCATAACAAGGAAAAATAGTGCGGTACCTACCAAAGCACGCGCCGCACGGTCCACCCCAGCGGAGTCCCGAAATTGGATGTCAAAACCAATTACTTTCGACCATCAGGATTACTCCAGAAGTATTCGAAACGTAGGAGGGACTGCTTTGATATTGGACCCCATAATCGACGGACTACAATTCCCACAAGTCCTAATGGATGGCGGCAGTGACATAAACCTGCTATACCAGGACACCATCCGCGGAATGGGGATAGACCCTACCAAAATTTGCCATAGCAACACTTCCTTTAAAGGAGTGATGCCAGGCCCTTATGCCAATTGCATGGGCTCCTTACTACTAGAAGTTGTGTTCGGCTCATCCGACAACTTCCGTCACGAAAAGCTAATCTTCCATATCGCCCCATTTAAAAGTAGCCATCAAGCACTATTGGGACGCGAAGCTTTCGCCCGCTTTAACGCAATAAAGCATTATGCGTATCTCACACTTAAAATGCCCGATCCACGCGGTATCATCTCATTGAAGGGAAACTTCAAATGTTCCCTGACCGCGGAAGAACGTGAGACTGCCTTGACAGCCGCACACTAATCCGGCCTTACGGATCAAAGCCCCTAAAAATAGGTCATTCAAACCTCGGACACGGTTAGGCGAGTCCGGTATAAATAAACAAGGGGCTTCCTAGCCGCATACCTCTTTACAAGGGGCTGCACGTATGAACAATGAGAGCCAATAAAGCTCAACTTTATTCATCCTCCAAATCATACTTTGTCTTAAATACATTTTTTGCACGATATTTTTTCCAGACTAAGTTCTTCTCTTTTACAGATGAACCACGTGCTACATGTTGGGGAACGTAGTAATTTCAAAAAATTTCCTACGCACACGCAAGATCATGGTGATGCATAGCAACGAGAGGGGAGAGTGTTGTCTACGTACCCTCGTGAGACCCGAAGCGGAAGCGTTGACGCCTTACGTAGAGGAAGTAGTCGTCGTCTTCCGGTCCAACCGATCCAAGCACCGTTACTCGGCACCTCCGAGTTCTTGACACACGTACAGCTCGATGGCGCACCCGGCTCCGATCCAGCAAAGCTTCGGGAGGAGTTCCGTCGAGACGACGCAATGGTGGCGATCTTGATGTTCAATCGTCATAGGGCTTCGCCTAAGCACCGCTACAATATGACCAGTGTAATATCGTGGAGGGGGGCACCGCGGCTAAGGAACGATCACGAAGATCAACTTGTGTGTCTATGGGGTGCCCCTACCCCGTATATAAAGGAGTGGAGGAGGAGGGCGGCCCTCTTCTATGGCGCGCCCTAGGGGAGTCCTACTCCCACCGAGTAGGATTCCCCTTTCCTAGTCAACTAGGAGTCCTTCCATGTATTAGGAGTAGGAGACAAGGAAGGGGAAGAGAGAAGGGAAGGAAGGAGGGTGCGGCCCTCCCCTAGTCAATTCGGACTAGGCCATGGGGGGGCGCGCGGCCTGCCCTAGGCAGCCCCTCTCTCTTTACCGCAGGGCCCAGTAAGGCCCAATACTTCTCCCCGGCGAATTCCCGTAACTCTCCGATACTCCGATAAATACCCGAATTACTCGGAACCTTTCCGAACTCTGAATATAGTCGTCCAATATATTGATCTTTACGTCTCGACCATTTCGAGACTCCTCGTCATGTCCCCGATCTCATCCGGGACTCGAACTCCTTCGGTACATCAAAACTCATAAACTCATAATATAAGCATCATCGAAACCTTAAGCGTGCATGGACCCTACGGTTCGAGAACAATGTAGACATGACCAAGACACGTCTCGGTCAATAACCAATAAGCGGGACACGGATGCCCATATTGGTTCCTACATAATCTCTGAGATCTTTATCGGTCGGACCGCATAACAACATCGTTGTTCCCTTTGTCATCGGTATGTTACTTGCCCGAGATTCGATCGTCGGTATCAATACCTAGTTCAATCTCGTTACCGCAAGTCTCTTTACTCGTTCGTAATACATCATCTAGCAACTAACTCATTAGTTGCATTGCTTGCAAGGCTTATGTGATGTGCATTACGAGAGGGCCCAGAGATACCTCTCCGACATTGGAGTGACAAATCCTAATCTCGAAATCGCCCCCAACAAGTACCTTCGGAGACACCAGAGAGCACCTTTATAATCACCCGATTACGTTGTGACGTTTGGTAGCACACAAAGTGTTCCTCCGGTAAACGGGAGTTGCATAATCTCATAGTCATAGGAACATGTATAAGTCATGAAGAAAGCAATAGCAACATACTAAACGATCGGGTGCTAAGCTAACGGAATGGGTCATGTCAATCAGATCATTCAACTAATGATGTGATCCCCTTAATCAAATAACAACTCTTTGTCCATGGTTAGGAAACATAACCATCTTTGATTAACAAGCTAGTCAAGTAGAGGCATACTAGTGACACTCTGTTTGTCTATATATTCACACATGTATTATGTTTCCGGTTAATACAATTCTAGCATGAATAATAAACATTTATCATGAAATAAGGAAATAAATAATAACTTTATTATTGCCTCTAGGGCATATTTCCTTCACTACACCCATCCAGGATACAGCACAACGGAGACACAGGCGCAGACGTGCAGCAGGGACCCGTTGCAAGGATTCTTTTCAGATGAAGACCCTGCGTAAACCTTTCTTAATGTCTCTTGTTGACACACATCCCCCGGTTTCCTACCATAACCGAGGAGGAGGCTGGCATTTTGGCATCGGACGCGTCAGAAGTTCTCGCCCGTACCTGGACACTAGGGGCTTAAGGGCATTGTTCTGCCCGTTATCATAAAGACAAATACCTCAGGGAGTGTTCGGCGTCTCGAGTTAGGCCTTATATGCATCAGCTCCGAATCATGTCTTTGGTCAAATGTTGGGTTTGCCTGGCTCCTGTTTTTTGCTGCCTTACGTTCCGTATCATCGGCTAACGCGGCACCAGGAGAACTACTGCGATTGTGCCCGGTTCGCCTGGCGAAAGCACCTCGGCGAGAAAGCGGCGATCATCATGATATAGCGAGAGACTGGTAAACCACTCGATCGACTACCGGAATTCGGAAAGCGCGGTGCCCCTAGGGGCTATATCGTAGCTCCACCTTCGAACTCCTATGGCTAAGTGAAAGTGAAAAAGCATTATAATCCGGTTGCCTCGTTTGCTATGCTACCACCTCCTTCACAGGACCAAGACATTGGATTAAGTGTGAAAATGCGCTTTTTTGCAAACACCCCCGCACCATGTGCATGGGGGCTGAAGCCGAAGACTGTCATCTTTCAGGTTATATATACATATACATTAACGGCCGCACAGGAGGAATTTCAATACTTGTACGCACAACTATAAAAAGCCCTTATATTATAAATATGGTTTTACAAATCATACATGTCATTTGAACATAACATTTTCCGAGCACTGCGACTCTACTAAACGAGCGCCCCGCAGGACTTCCTCAAAATAGTGCTCGGCGGGTAATCGGCTTCTATCCGAATCCTGGGATGCAACATCGGTGGCATCCATCTCTGCCCAGTATGTTTTGACACGGGCGAGAGCCATCCGTGCACCCTCTATGCATGCCGACCGCTTCATCGCCTTGATATGCGGCACCGCATCAAGGAATTGCTGCACTAAACCAAAATAACTCTTTGGCTTGGGCCTTTCCAGCCACAGATGAGCCACGACGTCCTTCGGCAAGTCCGGACATCCTATTCAGCTCAGCCCACTCAGCCAACCGATCGGTTAACGGAAGGGGACGCCCCGGACTATGGAATTGAGACCAAAAAAGCTCTTCCATCTCGTGATCCTTTTGGCCGGAAGTGCACGATCGCGCCGCCGCGACGCCGCCAAATCCAGATAAGATCCTCCGCACCCCATAGCTGGCCCAACTAAGCATACTTCGATCCGTGAACTTCTGCAAGCGAAAAGGCTTTCGGCCGCAATGTCTCGGCCCCGACACAGCTCCTCCTTTATAGCCCTCATTGCAGAACGGGCATCCTTGGCTTCGGCGGTGGCCTTCTTCAGGTCCTCTTGCCCCGCTCGGTGTTCTCTTTCAAGAACCTCATAGCGGTCGGTAGCATCCTTCAGCTTCACGGCCATTCCGGCCATCTCCTCCCTGCTTCGGCAGTGAGCAGCCTTTTTGGCTTTTAGCTCTTCGGCTGCCTTCGAGGCAGCCGCATCACTCCTTCTGGCTTGCTCCTTGGCTCGAGCAAGCTTTGTCCGAAGGCCCTCAATAGCAGCGACGCCATCTGCATCAAGCATACATGTTGTAAGGCGTAAGCATCAGCTCCCTTACCAGGTGACCGCGGAGAAACCACCCACCTTGTGACTCGTCAAGTCGCTTATGGACAAGCGCGATGCCCGCATCCATAGCGTCCGATTGCCGCTTCGATTCGCAACTCTATCATCAACTGGCCACGAGAACGCTCCGCCCCCTGAATAGGAACAGCGACATCTTAACACTGAGATTATGATCCTCGGCACGCCGTCGCTTCCGACAACATACCGAGTCTCAGGGGCTACTATCTATACAGGGCGCACTCTATGTGCAAAACTATCAAAAGGTATGTCATTTTTACGTACCTCAAACCCCGTCAGTAAACTTCTGATGGCCTCATGCAACCCGCTCTCAGCGGATGAAATCCTTTCAATCACCGTACTCATTAAAGTACGGTGATCTTCTGAGATAGATGCCCTCTCGAGCAGATCCTTCAGCTCCCCCAGCCGTACACCAGTTGGTGCCGAACTCTTCGGCCCCGCCGAACTCGGGGAGACCCTCCACGACGACACCTCAGGGTCGTCCGCCTGCCTGACGGAGCGGCAGATGGAGGCGTTTCGCTCTCCATCATCTCCGGCCGAAGGTCCCCCGAGGATGACCTCTGCTGAGAAGGTATGAGATCCGAACTACAAGGTAAAAACTTTGGTTATTCTTAGAAATAAAATAGGGATGTCCCTTATTACAAAACTCCCCTTTTTTTACTTACGGCTTGCTAGAGGGCTGATTCCTTTGGAAACACTGTGCGGTCGGGACTCCTCCCGGCACAGGACCTTCCGGTGCAGATTTCTTCCCCCGCTTTGAGGCCTTGGCCTCCGGGTCTTTGGAAGTGGTCCTCTTCTCCCCCTGGAGGGAGGGATTCTTGATTCCCCCCTTGCTGAGAGCCTCCTTAGCAGAGGTGGTAGTTTCCTTGTTCCCCCCTTCGCCCTCCTCCGAAGGCGCTACCTCCAACATTTTGATTAACACGGGATCCAGCGTGGTCTCAGGGAGGGGGCCGGACACCGTATCAGCTTTGCTTGCGCTATCCACTCCTGTCCAAGGGATAGCTGTTGGGGAACGTTGCAGAAAATTAAAATTTTTCCTACGGTTTCACCAAGATCCATCTATGAGTTCATCTAAGCAACGAGTAACGGGAGAGAGTTTGCATCTACATACCACTTGTAGATCGCGTGCGGAAGCTTGCAAGGTGATGATGGAGTCGTACTCGAACGTGATTCAGATCACCGATGCCAAGTGCTGAACGGACAGCACCTCCGCGTTCAACACACGTGCGGACGACGGCGTCTCCTCCTTCTTGATCCAGCAAGGGGGAAGGAGAGGTTGAGGAAGACAGCACCACCGGCAGCACGACGGCGTGGTGATGGTGGTGAAGCAGTACTCCGACAGGGCTTCGCCGAGCTCTTACGGAGGAGGAGATGTGTTGGGGAGGGGAGGGGCTGCGCCTTGGGAGTTGTGTACAGCAGCCCCCCCCCCTTTATATAGGCCCCGGTGGCGGCCCCCGAGATCAATCTCCGGGGCGGCGACAAGGGGTGGAGTGCCCCCAAGCCGGTGGGCGCCCCCCCCTAGGGTTTCAACCCTAGGCGCGAGGTGGGCCTAGGGGCGCACCAGCCCCTGTGGGCTGGTTCCTTCCCTATGGCCCATGGGGCCCTCCGGATGGGTGGCCCCACCGGTGGACCCGGACCCTTCCGGTGGTCCCAGACTTTACCGAAATCCCGAAACTTTCCCGATGGCGAAACACCACTTCCTATATATTATTCTTTACCTCCGGACCCTTCCGAACTCCTCGTGACGTCCGGGATCTCATCCGGACTCGAACAACATTCGGTATTCACATACTAGTCTTCCTACTAACCCTAGCGTCACCGAACCTTAAGTGTGTAGACCCTACGGGTTCGGGAGACACGCAGACATGACCGAGGCGACTCTCGGGCAATAACCAACAGCGGATCTGGATACCCATGTTGGCTCCCACATGCTCCTCGATGATTTCATCGGTTGAACCACGATGTCGAGGATTCTATCAAACCACGTATGCAATTCCCTTTGTCAATCGATGCGTTACTTGCCCGAGACTTCGATCGTCGGTATCCCAATACCTCGTTCAGTCTCGTTACGGCAAGTCACTTTACTCGCACAGTAATGCATGATCCCGTGACCAACACCTTGGTCACTTTGAGCTCATTATGATGATGCATTACCGAGTGGGCCCAGAGATACCTCTCCGTCATGCGGAGTGACAAATCGATCTCGATCCATGTCAACCCAACAGATACTTTCGGAGATACCTGTAATGCACCTTTATAGTCACCCGATTCGTTGTGACGTTTGATACACCAAGGCACTCCTACGGTAACCGGAGTTACGATCTCATGGTGAAGGAATAGATACTTGACATTGGCAAAGCTTCTAGCAAGCGAACTATAACGATCTTTTATGCTATGCTTATGATTGGGTCTTGTCCATCACATCATTCTCCTAATGATGTGATCCCGTTATCAACGACATCCAATGTCCATAGTCGAAACCATGACTATCTATTGATCTGTGAGCTAGTCAACTAGAGGCTCACTAGGGACATATTGTGGTCTAAGTGTTCACACGTGTATTACGATTTCCGGATAACACGGTTATAGCATGAACAAAGACAATTATCATGAACATTGAAATATAATAATACTTTTATTATTGCCTCTAGGGCATATTTCCAACAGTCTCCCACTTGCACTAGAGTCACTAATCTAGTTACATTGTGATGAATCGAACACCCATAGAGTTACGGTGTTGATCATGTTTTGCACGCGAGAGAGGTTTAGTCAATGGATCTGCGACATTCAGATCCGTGTGCACTTTGCAAATCTCTATGTCTCCATCTTGAACATTTTCACGGATGGAGTTGAAGCGACGCTTGATGTGCTGGTCTTCTTGTGAAACACAGGCTCCTTGGCAAGGGCAATAGCTCGGTGTTGTCACGGAAGAGTTTGATCGGCCCGACGCATTGGGTATGACTCCTAGGTCGGTGATGAACTCCTTCACCCAAATCGCTTCATGTGCTGCCTCCGAGGCTGCCATGTACTCCGCTTCACACGTAGATCCCGCCACGGCGCTCGCTTGCAGCTGCACCGACTCTTGCTCCACCATTCAACATATACACGTATCCGGTTTGTGACTTAGAGTCATCGGATCTGAGTCGAAGCTAAGCGTCGGCGTAACCCTTCTGACGAGCTCTTCGTCTCCTCCATAAACGAAAACATGTCCTTTGTCCTTTTCGGTACTTCAGATATTCTTGACCGCTGTCCGGTGTTCCTTGCGGGATTACTTTGGTATCTTGCAGCCAAACTTACGGCAAGGTTTACATCGGTGCAGTACACAGATGGCATACATAATAGATCCTATGGCTGAAGCATAGGGATGACACTCATCTCTTCTTTATCTTTTGCGTGGTCGGTGGTGAGCCGAGCTCAATTTCACACCTTGTAACATAGGCAAGAACCCTTCTTGGACTGATCCATTTTGAACCTCTTCAAAATCTTATCAAGGTATGTGCTTTGTGAAAGACCTATGAGGCGTCTCGATCTATCCCTATAGATCTTGATGCCTAATATATAAGCAGCTTCTCCAAGGTCCTTCATTGAAAAACACTTGTTCAAGTAGGCCTTAATGCTGTCCGAAGTTTTGTATCATTTCCCATCAAGAGTATGTCATCTACATATAATAGGAGAAATGCTCTGAGCTCCCACTCACTTTCTTGTAGCGCAGGCTTCTCCATAAGTCTGCATAAACTAAACGCTTTGATCATCTCATCAAAGCGAATGTTCCAACTCCGAGATGCTTGCACCAGTCCATAAATGGATCATTGGAGCTTGCATACTTTGTTAGCATTCTCGAGGATCGACAAAACCTTCCGCTGCATCATATACAGCTCTTCCTTAAGATGTCCGTTAAGGAATGCCGTTTTGACGTCCATCTGCCATATCTCATAATCATAGTATCGGCAATTGCTAACATGATTCGGACGGACTTAAGCTTCGCTACGGAGAGAATGTCTCGTCGTAGTCAATCCCTTGAACTTGTCGATAACCCTTAGCGACAAGTCGAGCTTTATAGATGGTAACATTACCATCCGCGTCCGTCTTCTTCTTAAAAATCCATTTATTTTCTATCGCTCGCCGATCATCGGGCAAGTCTGTCAAAGTCCATACTTTGTTTTCATACATGGATTCTATCTCGGTTTCATGGCCTCAAGCCATTTGTTGGAATCTGGGCCGCCATTGCTTCTTCATAGTTCGAAGGTTCATTGTTGTCTAGCAACATGATTTCCATGACAGGTTGCCGTACCACTCAGTGCGGAACGTGTCCTTGTGGACCTTGAAGTTCAGCGAGTAACTTGATCCGAAGTATCTTGATCATCATCAATGATTTCCTCTTGATTGGTGTGGGCATTACGAGAACGGTTTCTGCGCGCACCACTTTCCCGTTCGAGAGGTAGTACTTCATCGAGTTCTACTTTCCTCCCACTTACTTCTTTCGAGAGAAACTCTTTCTCTAGAAAGCATCCGTTCTTAGCAACAAAGACTTTTCCTTCGGATCTTAAGTAGAAGGTATACCCAACAGCTTCCTTAGGGTATCCTATGAATCGCATTTTTCGACTTGGGTTCGAGCTTTTCAGGTTGAAGTTTCTTGACATAAGCATCGCATCCCCAAACTTTTAGAAACGACAGCTTAGGTTTCTTCCCAAACCATAATTCATACGGTGTCGTCTCAGCGGTTTAGGCGGTGCCCTATTTAAAGTGAATGTAGTTGTCTCTAGAGCGTATCCCCAAAATGATAGTGGTAAATCGGTAAGAGACATCATAGACCGCACCATATCCAATAAGTGCGATTCGACGTTCGGACACACCGTTTATTTGAGGTGTTCGGCGGCGTGAGTTGTGAAACGATTCCACATTTCTTTAAGTGTGAGCCAAATTCGTGACTTAAGTATTCTCCTCCACGATCGATCGTAGGAACTTTATCTTTCGGTCACGTTGATTCTCCACCTCATTCTGAAATTCCTTGAACTTTTCAAAGGTCTCGGACTTGTGTTTCATTAAGTAGACATACCCATATCTACTCAAGTCATCGGTGAGAGTGAGAACATAACGATATCCTCCATGAGCCTCAACGCTCATTGGACCGCACACATCGGTATGTATGATTTCCAACAAGTTGGTTGCTCGCTCCATTGTTCGGAGAACGGAGTCTTGGTCATTTTGCCTAAGAGGCATGGTTAGCATGTGTCAAGCGATTCATAATCAAGAGACTCTAAAGTCCATCAGCATGGAGCTTCTTCATGCGCTTGACACCAATGTGACCAAAGGCGGCGATGCCACAAGTATGTGGGACTATCGTTATCAACTTTACATCTTTTGGCATCCACACTATGAACATGTGTAATATTACGCTCGAGATTCATTAAGAATAAACCATTGACCATCGGAGCATGACCATAAAACATATCTCTCATATAAATCGAACAACCATTATTCTCGGACTTAAATGAGTAGCCATCTCGTATCAAGCGAGATCCGGATACAATGTTCATGCTCAAACTTGGCACTAAATAACAATTATTGAGGTTTAAAACTAATCCCAGAGGTAAATGTAGAGGCAGCGTGCGACGGCGATCACATCGACTCTGGAACCATTCCCGCGCGCGATCGTCACCTCGTCCTTCGCCGGTCTCCGTTTATTCCGCAGCTCTGCTGTGAGTTACAAATATGAGCAGCGGCACGGTATCAAATACCGGGAGTTACTACGAGTCTTGGTAAGGTACACATCAATTACATGTATATCAAATATACCTTTGGTGTTGCGGCCTTCTTATCCGCTAAGTATTTGGGGCAGTTCCGCTTCGATGACCCTTCCCTTGCAATAAAAGCACTCAGTCTCAGGCTTGGGTCCATTCTTTGACTTCTTCCCAGCAACAGGCTTACCGGGCGCGGCAACATCCTTGCCGTCCTTCTTGAAGTTCTTCTTACCCTTGCCCTTCTTGAACTTAGTGGTCTTATTGACCATCAACACTTGATGTTCTTTCTTGATTTCAGCCTCTGCTGACTTGACATCGAGAACACTTGAGAATGGTCTTTACCATCCCTGCATGTTGTAGTTCATCACAAAGCTCTTGTAGCTTGGTGGGAGCGATCGAGGATTCTGTCAATGACCGCCTCATCACGGAGGTTAATGTTCAAGCTGGGTCATCTGGCGTGCAACCGGACATCTTGAGGATGTGCTCCTTGATGAACTGTTTTCCTCCATCTTACAAGCTGTAGAACTTGTCGAGACATCATATCTCTCGACCGGGCATGAGCTTGGAAAACTAGTTTCAGCTCTTGAACATCTCATATGCTCCGTGATGCTCAAAAGCGCTTTTGGAGCCCGGTTCTAAGCTGTAGAGCATGCCGCCTTGAGCGAGGGAGTAATCATCGAGCGAGTCGCCAGACGTTCAAATCGTCTTGCGCGCCGGGAGAACAGGGGGTCACCTAACGGTGCTTCTAGGACATATTGTTTCTTGGCAGCTATGAGGATGATCCTCGGGTTCGGACCCGATCCGTATAGTTGCTGCCATCATCTTTCAGCTTGGTTTTCTCTAGGAACGCGTTGAAGTTCATGTTGACATTAGCGTTGGCCATTGATCTACAAGACATATTTGCAAAGGTTTTAGACTAAGTTCATGATAATAAAGTTCTTAATCAAAATTATGAACTCCCACTTAGATTAGACATCCCTCTAGTCATCTAAGTGTTACACGATCCGAGTCGACTAGCCCGTGTCCGATCATCACGTGAGACGGACTAGTCATCATCGGTGAACATCTTCATGTTGATCGTATCTTCCATACGACTCGTGTTCGACCTTTCGGTCTCCGTGTTCCGAGGCCATGTCTGCACATGCTAGGCTCGTCAAGTTAACCCTAAGTGTTTTCGCTGTGTAAAACTGTCTTACACCGTTGTATGTGAGCGTAAGGATCCATCACACCCGATCATCACGTGGTGCTTAGAAGCGACGAACTGTAGCAACGGTGCACGTTAGGGAGAACACTTCTTGAAATTTTATAAGGGATCATCTTATTTACTACCGTCGTCCTAAGTAAACAAGATGCATAAACATAATAAACATCACATGCAATTATATAGTTGTGACATGATATGGCCAATATCATCAAGCTCCATTGATCTCCATCTTCGGGGCTCCATGATCATCTTGTCACCGGCTTGACACCATGATCTCCATCATCATGATCTCCATCATCGTGTCTTCATGAAGTTGTCACGCTAACGACTACTTCTACTTCTATGACTAACGCGTTTAGTAATGAAGTAAAGTAGTTTACATGGCGTTCTTCAATGACACGCAGGTCATACAAAAATAAAGACAACTCCTATGGCTCCTGCGGTTGTCATACTCATCGACATGCAAGTCGTGAATCCTATTACAAGAACATGATCTCATACATCACAATTCATCATTCATCACAACTTCGGCCATATCACATCACATGATCAATCGCTGCAAAAACAAGTTAGGCGTCCTCTAGTTGTTGTTGCATCTTTTACGTGGCTGCGATTGGGTTCTAGCAAAACGTTTTCTTACCTCGAATCACCACAACGTGATTTTGTCAACTTCTATTTACCCTTCATAAGGGCCCTGTTCATCGAATCCGCTCCAACTAAAGTGGGAGACAGACACCCGCCAGCCACCTTATGCAACTAGTGCATGTCGATCGGTGGAACCGGTCTCACGTAAGCGTCACGTGTAAGGTTGGTCGGGCCGCTTCATCCCACAATACCGTTGAGCAAGAAAAGACTAGTAGAGGCAAGTAAGATGACAAGATCAGCGCCCACAACAAATTGTGTTCTACTCGTGCATTAGAGAACTACGCATAGACCTAGCTCATGATGCCACTTGTTGGGGAGCGTTGCGTAAAATTAAAATTTTTCCTACGGTTTCACCAAGATCCATCTATGAGTTCATCTAAGCAACGAGTAGCGGAGAGAGTTTGCATCTACATACCACTTGTAGATCGCGTGCGGAAGCTTGCAAGGTGATGATGGAGTCGTACTCGAGCGTGATTCAGATCACCGATGCCAAGTGCTGAGCGGACAGCACCTCCGCGTTCAACACACGTGCGGGACGACGGCGTCTCCTCCTTCTTGATCCAGCAAGGGGAAGGAGAGGTTGAGGAAGACAGCACCACCGGCAAAGACGACGGCGTGGTGATGGTGGTGAAGCAATACTCCGGCGAGGGCTTCACGAGCTCTTCGGAGGAGGAGATGTGTTGGGAGGGAGGGCTGCGCCTTGGGAGTTGTGTACAGCCCCCCCCCCCTTTATATAGGCCCCAGTGGCGGCCCCTGAGATCCAATCTCCGGGGCGGCGGCCAGGGGTGGAGTGCCCCCAAGCCGGTGGGCGCCCCCCCCTAGGGTTTCAACCCTAGGCGCGAGGTGGGCCTGAGGCGCACCAGCCCCTGTGGGCTGGTTCCTTCCCCTATGGCCCATGGGGCCCTCCGGATGGGTGGCCCCACCGGTGGACCCTCGGGACCCTTCCGGTGGTCCGGTACTTTACCGAAATCCCGAAACTTTCCCGATGGCGAAACACCACTTCCTATATATTATTCTTTACCTCCGGACCCTTCCGAACTCCTCGTGACGTCCGGATCTCATCAGGACTCAACAACATTCGTATTCACATACTAGTCTTCCTACTAACCCTAAGCGTCACCGAACCTTAAGTGTGTAGACCCTACGGGTTGGAGACACTTGAGACATGACCGAGGCGACTCTCGGGCAATAACCAACAGCGGGATCTGGATACCCATGTTGGCTCCTACATGCTCCTCGATGATTTCATCGGTTGAACCACGATGTCGAGGATTCTATCAAACCTGTATGCAATTCCCTTTGTCAATCGATGCGTTACTTGCCCGAGACTTCGATCGTCGGTATCCCAATACCTCGTTCAGGTCTCGTTACATCGCAAGTCACTTTACTCGCACCGTAATGCATGATCCGTGACCAACACCTTGGTCACTTTGAGCTCATTATGATGATGCATTACCGAGTGGGCCCAGAGATACCTCTCCGTCATACGGAGTGACAAATCCCGCTCGATCCATGTCAACCCAATGATACTTTCGGAGATACCTGTAATGCACCTTTATAGTCACCCGATTCGTTGTGACGTTTGATACACCCAAGGCACTCCTACGGTAACCGGAGTTACGATCTCATGGTCGAAGGAATAGATACTTGACATTGGCAAAGCTTCTAGCAAGCGAACTATCGATCTTTTATGCTATGCTTATGATTGGGTCTTGTCCATCACATCATTCTCCTAATGATGTGATCCCGTTATCAACGACATCCAATGTCCATAGTCGGAAACCATGACTATCTATTGATCTGTGAGCTAGTCAACTAGAGGCTCACTAGGGACATATTGTGGTCTAAGTGTTCACACGTGTATTACGATTTCCGGATAACACAGTTATAGCATGAACAAAAGACAATTATCATGAATATTGAAATATAATAATACTTTTATTATTGCCTCTAGGGCATATTTCCAACAATAGCTAGTTAAAAGGCAAATCCATGATAAATAAATGGACGATATGTCTAGACACAGGGCTACTTACTTGAGTATCCGGGCGATTGCAGCTTAAGCCAGTGTCCTCGGTCAATTCCGGACACATCTCTTGTGATCCGAAGAACAGTTTGTACATCTCCACGGGTGTCATACCCATGAATTGTTGGAGAGCTCGTGGTCCCTCCGGATTGAATTCCCACAGGCGGGGGGGCGACGTTTGCAGGGCAGAAGACGCCGAATCAGCATAACCTGCATCACTACGACCAGATTGATCTCCCTCTCTTGGAGGTCTCGAATCCGGCCCTGCAATAGGGGTACGTCCTTGGACGGCCCCCAGTCAAGCCCTTTGTTGACCCATGACGTCAGCCGTTGTGGAGGGCCTGAGCGAAAGGCGGGCGGTGGCCTCACCGCTGCCCCACAGGAGCAGTGATGTAGAACCACTCCTGTTGCAAGCCGAGCTCCTCCTCGAAGAGCCCTCGGGCCATGGAGCATCGGCCCTCTTGCTTATAATCGCCCGCCAAGACTTCGCTCGCCCCTCAATCATCTTGGCTCCACGTTAAAGTTTTGAGCCACAAACCGAAGTGAGGGGTAGTGCGGAGAAAGGCTTCGCAGACAACAATAAATGATGAGATGTGGAGGATGGACTCCGAAGCCAAGTCGTGGAATTCCAACCCATAGTAAAACATGAGCCCCCTCACGAAGGGATCCTTCGGGAAGCCTAAACACCGACGGAGGTGAGACATGAACACGACACTCTCGCCAGGCTCGGGAGTAGGAATGACTTGCCCTTGGGCAGGCAACCTATGCGAAATCTCATAGGTTAAGTACCTGGCTTCTCTCAGCTTTAGCACGTCCTCTTCCGTGATGGAGGAGGGCATCCACCGGCCCTGTAGGTCAGAACCGGACATTGTCGAAGGCCCGAAGTTCCCGAATCTGGAGCCCTGGGTGTTGGAACTCGGGGTGAGGGGCGGATTCGATTGAGGATTGAAGAAAAGGAACGGACCTTGGTCTCATTATAAAGAGGGAGAATACCAAGAGCCGTCTTCGTGACCGTTCGGAATTCGCCTTCGATGGAGGGGGCGTGGCGACGGGCGCGGTTGGGTTACCCACGTCTGTATTGATGGGAATCCCGGAATAAGGGGAACACGATCTCTGCTTTGATAAGACGTGCCAAGGAAACCGCTTCGCTAAACGCGCTAAGGCGGTATAATAAAAACGATTCGAGTAAAAGATTGGTTGTGGTGTGACGTCATGCCACAAAATACGTCAGCAGATTGAACTTGTGTAAATATTATTCTCTCTACGGTGGTACGTGGAATTTATTTTACAGAGCCGGACACTATCCTGGTGTTCACAATCTTCTATGAATTATTCGGAGGAGGAACCCGTCTTGCAATGACGAAGACAATATGCGCCGGACTCGTCATCATTGAAGCCCGTTCGAGGGCTCTTGAGGAGTCTGGACTAGGGGTGTCCGGATAGCCAACTATCATCATCGGCGGACTCCAAGACTATGAAGATACAAGACTGAAGACTTTGTCTCGTGTCCGGATGGGACTTTCCTTGGCGTGGAAGGCAAGCTTGGCGTCTGGATATGTAGATCTCCTACCATTGTAACCGACTCTGTGTAACCCTAGCCCTCTCCTGTCTATATAAACCGGAGGGTTTTAATCCATAGGACACAAAGAACAATCATACCATAGGCTAGCTTCTAGGGTTTAGCCTCCTTGATCTCGTGGTAGATCCACTCTTGTACTACCCATATCATCAATATCAATCAAGCGGGAGTAGGGTTTTACCTCCATCGAGAGGGCCCACACAGGTAAAAACATCGTGTCCCTTGTCTCCTGTTACCATCCGCCTAGACGCACAGTTCGGGACCCCCTACCCGAGATCCGCTGGTTTTGACACCGACAGGCTCTAGCATAGTTGAGTACATTGCAAGACCTCTTTTAGTGGTGGGCTAGCAGATGTAGGGGAAAGTAGGTGTAACTGTCCACCAAGAGTAAAGAGTTATTGTTTCAGAAAGACAATGTCTCGATTCTCCGACCATGGATGTATTCGAGTCTTGTGGGGAAAAGTGCGCAAACCTCTGCAGTGTACAAACTAATCATGGTTAGACGTGTCCCTGGTTATGGACGTTTTGAGTATCTAGTTCTTGGATTATCATGTTGATCTCATCACTCTTAATATAATTTGATTGGGTTAATGATGATGCTTAATTGGGATTGAGTTGGAGGAGCCTTCTCAATGTTTAACAACCACCATGATAGTTAAATAAAATTTATTCCTTTGTTGTAGGGAAAACTGGCTTTATGCAAAACTATAACCATAGAGCTTTCCACCAGCCATATATGCATGTAGTGATAGCATCTATTCTGTTCATTACTCTATGTGTTACATTGCCAGCATGTTCCATGTGCTGACCCATTTTGGGCTACAACGTTCATGTTGCAGACTTTTCAGACGACGAGTAAGGTGCCATAGGTTGTTGTCTTTCACTCAGTGATGCCGTTGGAGTTGATGGACTCACTTTATCTTCCAAGCTTTCCGTTGTTATCGTTTTTAGATGGCCTTAAGCCATATTTATTGTAATAAGTTCTCTTTTGAGACATTCAATGTAATAAGTGTGTGATTGCTACTCTGTTATAAATCCTCGAGTGCTGTGCGTGTCAGCATTACCAATCCAGGGATGACACTGATGCACAGAGATCATACTGTTTGAGGTTTGGTCGCTAGATGTATCATCATCTCTTCGCTAAACTAGTGCACCTATACAATTTACCATTGTATTGGGTGTGTTTGGACACAAGAGACTCTTTGTTATTTGGTTGCAGGGTTGTTTGAGAGAGGCCATCTTCATCCTACGCCTCCCATGGATTGATAAACCTTAGGTCATCCACTTCAGGGAAATTTGCTACTGTCCTACAAACCTCTGCACTTGGAGGCCCAACAACGTCTACAAGAAGAAGGTTGCGTAGTAGACATCAAGGATCGTCTCCTTGAACAACTCCTTCCAAATTGGTTCGTCGTGTCCGCGTACAATTTTCAAGCAACAATCCCCGAAACAGTTTTGGAAATGGAGCTTCGAGCAAAGAGATTGAAATCCACGGGTTTGAGCTCAAGAACACAGGAGAGAGAGAGAGAGCAATGGGGATTTTTTTTTGGAGGTAAGTGATGATGTGGGATGAAGAGGTAAGTGAGAGGGACCGCGTGGGGACCACAACCCACCAGGGTGTGCCTGGGGGTCCTGGCGCGCCCAGGTGGGTTGTACCCACCTGGTGCACCTCCCTCTGGTATTATTTGCACCAGAAATTCAGAAATATTCAGAAAAAAATCGTGTAAAATTTTCAGGGCATTCTGAGAACTTTTATTTTTGGGTCATTTTTTATTGCACTGGAAAATTCAGAAATAGACAAAACATGGCATTTTATTTTATTTAACTAATAAAAACATAAAACAAAAGGTAGGGACAGGAGGTAGTGCTTACTAAATTCATCAACATCATACCGTTCAAAAATGATCCATTAATAAGGTTGATCAGGTTTTATTAACAACCACTTTCGATTAGTATGAAACTGAAGAACTTCCGTAAATCACTAAGTTACCTCAATGGGGATGCATTTCCCCAACAATAAGTATTTCATATTTCTTTTTGACAGTAGGTAGAGGTATTTGAAAACTTCAATATTGATTGTCGGAGATTTTTCAATAACATTAATACCATTCACTTGGAATTGTTTCTTCGGAAAGTGCACCGTATGCTCATTGCCATTAATATGAAAAGTGACCTTGCTTTTATTGCAATCAATAACAGCCCCTGCAGTATTCAAGAAGGGTCTACCAAGGATAATCGACATGTTGTCGTCCTCGGGCATCTCAAGTATAACAAAGTCAGTCAAAATAGTAACATTAGCAACAACAACGGGCACATCCTCACAGATATCAATAGATATGGTAGTTGATTTGTCAGCCATTTGCAAAGATATTTCAGTAGGTGTGAGTTTATTCAAGTCAAGTCTTTTATATAAAGAGAAAGGCATAACACTAACACCAGCTCCTAAATCACACAAAGCAGTGTTCACATAATTCTTTTTGATAGAGCAAGGTATAGTTGGTATTCTCGGATCTCCAAGTTTTTTAGGTATTCCATCTTTAAAAGTATAATTAGCAAGCATAGTGGAGATTTTTGCTTCCGGTATTTTTCTCTTATTTGTGATGATGTCTTTCATATACTTTGCATAAGGAGGCATTTTCAAGATATCGATCAGCGAGCATAAAAAGATCGGCCTCGACATCTCAAAGAAAGCTTTCAAATTCTTCATCATCTTTCTTTTTAGTTGACTTGGGTGGAAAATGCATAGGTTTTTGAACCCACGGTTCTCTTTCTTTACCGTGTATTCTAGCAACAAACTTTCTTTTGTCATATCTTTTATTCTTAGGTTGTGGGTTATCAAGATCAGCAGGTGTTTCTATCTCAACATCATTATCTGGTTCTTTTTCATTTGTTGGTTGAGAGTCTTCATGAACCTCAGCATTATCTTTTTCATTATCAGTAGGTGATTGTTCATTACCAGATTGAGTTTCGGCATCAGAAATAGAAGTTTCCACTACAAAAAAAATACACTTCCGTGATGATACGTGTTTGTCACAGTAGGTCGCATTTTTTGTCATGCATGTACATCCATGACAAATTTATGACGTAATCAAGATAGTCATACTGTCTTTGTCGAGAAGTATTCCATGACATTACCAAAATTATCCTCACGGAAGTGTCCACTTCCATGACGATAAATCGTAGCGGCATAGAAGTGCTTTACGTCAAGGGTGACCGACACGTGGCATCCACCGTAGCGGAACGCCGTTAAGCTATCGGGTCGGGTTTTGGATCCGATAACCCGTTAACAGCCCGACCAATGGGGATTTTCCACGTGTAAAATCATCATTGGTGGAGGAAACACATGTCGGCTCACCGTTGGGACAGATGTCATCCACTCATTGGGTATAAGGCGCCTATGATACGTCGACCGTGGCACAACCAACGAGGCCCATTCTGTGAAAAGGCGGCCCATTTGACTTGGTCAAAGATGGCGGGCGCCCATGTAAAGCCCGTTAACGGCCTGCTCGCATATAGCCCATTTATAGCCCGCTAACCCAAGGCCCGTTCGCCCTATCCGAATTAGGCCCGATGGCGTCATCCGGGCCACCCAATATGATTCGATCCGTTTTCTTCGCCCATGTATGGCCCATGGCGTCTTCGGCCCATATGAGGCCCTATGTAACTCATGGCCTATTAACGGCCCGTGGTGAAACTGGCCCGTAATGAATAGTGTATTACTTTACACCCATTAACGGCCCGTGGTGAAACTGGCCCGTAATGAACAATGTATCACTTTATACCCATTAAGGGCCCGTTATTCCGTTGGGCCGTTTCCAGCCCATGTTATCTTTCGGCCTTCTCAGAGCCCATTTATTCTTGGGCTCATTTCCAGCATTCTTTTACTTACGGCCCGTTATTATCATTTTCTGCTTATGGGCCAAATTCAGCCCGTGGTTACAGTCGGCCCGTTTGTGGTCCGTTAACACGTTGGGCCGTTTTCATAGCGTCATGAAATACGGCCTATTAACGATGGCCCGTTATGGTCGGCCCATGAGCAGACGATTCCAACTCTAGCCCGCTTACGGCCATAATGCGCATGTTATTGGCCCATGTTTGTGTCGATCATCTTGCCTGTATAAGGCCCATTGATGATCTGCCCGTAGAAGGCCCATTGTTTCTCTGACCGTGGAAGGCCCACTATTTATCTGGCCCGTAGAAGGCCTTCGTTTCTATGGCCCGTGGGTCCAAAGGTGTCACTCTGATAAATATTAGCCCATGGTTATTGTGGCCTAGTTTTTAAAAATAGGTTATTGCAGCCACTAGCAAACCGCAGAAAAAGAACCGACCGACTACAAGCAAACAAATAAACAAGACAACAAGGGAATAAATAAGCAAGCAACTTACACTAGGCTATCACGGCTATTACATATTACATCCACTAGGCATCAAAGTTCGCCACCAAAGGTGCAAATATAGGGAACACAGAAGATATAAGCGCCAAGGCAAAACAAGTCGAGAACTGAAACCACTTTAGAAGAGCTCAAGAAACAATATCACAGGTACCCATAATCTTTGGAAAGATGCTTAGCAAGCTTATTAACTTTCTCTTGTTTGGCGCTTAAGTCCTCCAAATACCTTTGTTGCACAGAAAGTATGCATCTGAATTCTGCAGGACTTCCTCAGATCCTTGACTTCCAATCGCATAACATCTGATCGATGTCTTTCAACTTGAAGTTGAGACTCAAGAAGCCGAACTGATTCAGGCAACGAGTTCGAAGAGCTGGTGCCAGCAGTGGTAGCCAGTAACTCAAACACTACATCAAGAAAGGACTTTGGGGTTGTCTTAGTGTCCTCAATATAGTTTTTATCAGCTTTCTTGGAGATCAACAGGGATGTCTCACTATCTTGAACCTTATCTGCATTACTTCCTTTACCATTGCATAATAGGGTACACTTCTCCAATATTTTATCCGCGTTCTAAAAGGGAAACAAACAAACACATCTCAGGTTTACAATGTAGTATATGAAACTCATTTTGGTAAACCAGTTCAGTAGTAAGGTGGACAGGATAACAACATGAAACAAACATATATCTATGTAGTATGGTCCTTTGTATGGTCTATATCATTCTAGTTTATGTTGCCAAATCAAGATAGATACAGATTGAATCATATCTATTTAAGACAAAGCAGCATAGACAGAATATAAGTGTGGGAAACTACACAACAATAACAACACTTGTAATGTGCATGGCATGAGAACATAACTGTTTATTCAATTGAAACTGATATCAACATAGAGCAAGTTACAACAGCAAACAGCCAAACACATTGAAGAAACAGGTTTAGAACATCCTGGTGCACCACTGGAGTTTCAATTGCATCCTTCAAATTTGAAATTGGTTGGTATCAGTAAATACAGTGATGCAAGAGCAAAGTTGTTGGGGATATTACCGCTAGGTGTAAACCGGCCAAACTTGGGCCGGGTTAGCTCCGCTAGTGGTGTAATCATGGAAAGGCCCAAGGCCTATAGTTGGCTTAGAACTTGTAGCCGTAAACCGGCCAGATGTATGACTTGTATTGTACGTTAGGAATAGAGAGATACCAACCGGGGTACGAGTATGAACCGGTTGGGACTCTGCAAACCGACGGGCGTCACTGTGTATATAAGGGGCGACCGGCGGCGGTTCAAGACAGAGCGACCACAACTCGAGCCTAAGCGAAGCTTGTTTGCTCCTAGCCATCGAGACCACATCAATTCCATCACAACTAGGCGTAGGCTTTTACCTTCATCGAAGGGGCGAACTAGTATAAAACTCTTGCGTCTTTGTGTCGCTTTAACCCCGCAAGTAAACCGTGAGCGATGGCTCCACGACTAAGTCCTTACGCTAGGACATCTGCCGTGACAAATCCACGACGGTTGGCGCCCACCATGGGGCTATCGCCACGATGGTTTGGCGATCTTGGAGGGCAAGCTCAAAGGACTCGAAGGCTACGTCATGGGCGGATGACCAAGAGTCGTCGCGGCGGATCTACATCGGCGATCTTGGATGGGGCCCGAGGCGATTCAATCGAGTATGGATACGGGTCCCCTTGGCGGCATACACGTTTTCATCGGCAAGATCGGAGGGCTGGGCTGAGCGGACATCTGCACCGACCTCGTCGAAACAGCTCAAGTAGCGACCTGCCCAGCTAAACCGGCCGTGAAGCATGTCTTCGTTGGAGTCACCCATGGAGGGAGTATGATGCGGTTCGAGCACGGTAGCGAGACCGTCATTTACTTGGCGATGAATCTTCAGCAGAGAGACGAATCATTGTACCGATTGCGAGATGATATGATCGGGGCTATTCCGGCGGTGGCGATATTCGGACCCCCAAGCCGCCTAAACCAGGTTGGAGTGTTCATGGCGATGCACGCAAGCGGCAAACCTCTCTTCAACCGCGGCAGCAATGCTTTCCGGTTCAAAGGCGGCGGCGGCGAGGCGGAGGCGGTGCGACCGCCGGTTCAAGTTCTATCGATCTGTTTGATGCACTAGCGGCGCTCATGGCGGAGGATAATCCGGCGGTCGGAGGCTCATAACGCAGAAATTGCGAAGGTGAAAGAGCGAATCCGCAAGCCAAAGCGGATCTAGCGGCGAGAAGGAGCGTATGGCTGCAGAGCGGGCCGCTTTAGATGCACAAGCTTACAAACTCATGCTTGACCAGAGCGCGTCGCAGGAGGTGTTAAAGCGGAAGTACAGATCGCGCCTGCCATCAGGATTTGACCCTAGGAACCTCTTCGCACCCGGGCGGACCCGAATCCGCCCAAAGACAGGAGGTAAACCGGATTGAGGCACCAGGAGCGGGAGCGACGGTCCAACCGCGCCTGATGGAGCCCCCGCAGCAGAACACGGTGATTCCTCCGCCGATACAAACGCCCCCGGGCCATTATTCTAACCCTATGGACAACCTTGTTGCGGCGGCTGCACGATTGGGCGATCGATCGAAGGAGATTCCCCAAGCGGTTGAGACACGCGGGTTAAGGAGCCCGGACTGCACCGATCCAACGAGCGTATTCATACACCGCGATCGGATTCACTCGCCCGTCCAAGCGAACTACGGGCGCATGGATGAACCGGCCCTATCAAATAACGCGGGACCGTGAAGCGGCCGAGGCAATCACCGATAAGCGGCGTTCGTGATGCTCGGAGGTGGTGGATCGGGCCGCACGCAGAGAGGCTGAGTTAGCAGCGCAGATGATGCGGATCAACACACACCGGTTCGCCCTACCACCTTCGCCGGACCAGGAGTTACATCCGCTTTGGGAGTGCCCTGTTTAATCCCCGCTTTACGCAATGTGCGTCTGCCTAAGGATTTTAAGGGCCCGCGCAAGGTGCCGAATTACACTGCCGATATATCCCCTGAAGCGTGGGTTGAGAGTTATGAGATGGCCATGGAGATGCTAGATGTTGATGAAGCGGCGTGTGCAAAGTACTTCACCATGATGATGGAGGCACAGTAGCACTTGGTTGAAAAGCTTGCCGCCCAATTCTATCGAGTTCATGGGGTCGATTCGGGCCGGTTTATCCAAAATTTCAAGGATACATGTAAGCAGCCCAAGTCCATAGTAGACCTAGCGGCTTGCGTTCGAAGAAGAAGAAGTCAACAACCCGTTGGAGTGCGCCGTGTGTCCGAGATTTTGCACTCTTCGACCGGATCAATCTTGACTCAGCGATCATAACATTGGAAAGCAATCGCGGTTTGAGCCTCTGAAATTTAAGCCGGGGCGTATGAAGCGGTTACGCAATGATATGGGAACCATCATGGCGCTTTGGTAAAATATGCCGATTCGCACAATACCAAGGATCCCAAGCGATGATGATGAAGCGAGGAAGGGAAAGAAGAACGGCAACTCAAGCAGCAGATTTCAAACCGGCGGGTCATGGAAAGCGGGGGCAAGCGCAAGGCTGATGGTAATCCGGATTCGTAGCCAACACTAATCTGCGCAGACGATGAGGCCCATGGCGCAGAGGCAAGGCGAATCGGGTCCAAACGCTAGTGCAAACCGTTTGAATTACTTGTTGAATCAGCCTTGTCCCAAGCATGGAGCGAAGGAATCCCCATCGAATCATCTTTGGAAGGATTGTTATATTATGCGAGAGTTCAAAATTCGATGCTTTCGATATGACCAGGGTCGGTGGTGGTTCGAGATCCGGTTTCCATGGGCGGGTCGGGATGGAGCTTACGTTCAGGGCATAACCAGGCAATCTCAATAATCGAGTAATCAAGGTGGCCCAAAGAAGGCAAGAACGATCGAGTTATCGAGCCAACCAAAGCAGTTGAATGGCGGGCAGTATCATGTTTTCACCACCAGTTTGGACAAGCGGGATCGGAAGCTGCACAAACGGGCAGTAAACTCTGTTGAACCGGCTTTGCCGCGGTATTTGCGCTGGTCAGAGCAGCCTATCGTATGGAGCAGAGAGGACCATCCCCCCCGGGTTGATAATCTGGGTCAGCTGGCTTTGGTGGTTGATCCCCAGGTTGGGGGCTATAAGTTCACTAAGGTACTTATGGATGGAGGAAGCAGTATCAATATATTGTATTATGATACTTTCCGTCGCATGGGTCTCACAGATAAGGATCTCAGACCGTCCAATACGGTGTTCCATGGTGTAGTACCAGGCAAATCTGCTTATCCTATTGGTAAGATAGCTCTGGATGTGGCCTTTGGAGATGAGCATGATTCCCGGTCTGAAAAGCTAACTTTTGAAGTGGTGAAAATCCGGAGTCCATATCACGCCTTGTTTGGACGGCCAGCTTATGCTAAGTTCATGGCACGGCCTTGTTATATCTACTTGCAGCTCAAAATGCGGGTTACAAAGGAACAATAACGGTGCATGGAAGCCGCCGAGTCGCTTTGGAATGTGAGGAAGGAGATGCAGCTTATGCAGAGGCGGTCTGTGCCCGGAGGAGTTGAAATTTTATAAGGACAATGTTGATCCGCAGATATGACCCTTTGAAGAAACCCACTCTGAGCATGAATCGGAGCTGAAGTTTAAATCGGCAATGAGACTAAGCTTGTTGACTTTGTGCCAGCGATTCGTCCAAGCAGTTCCTTGTCGGTACCAACTGGATCCCAAATAGGAAGGCGCGCTCATCGAGTTCATCCGTGAGAACCGGACATCTTTGCATGGAAGCCATCGACATGCCGGTGTCCGAGGAACTCGTGAGCACACACTTAACGTGGATCCTAAGTATAAACCGGTGAAACAGTTTCTCCGCCGGTTTAATGAAGAAAGGCGCAAGGCCATTGGGGAAGAAGTAGCCAGGCTTCTGGCGGCTGGTTTTATCATTGAGGTGTTTCATCCGGAGTGGCTTGCTAATCCGGTGCTGGTCCTTAAGAAGAATGGCACCTGGCGTATGTGTGTGGATTACACAGATCTCAACAAGGCTTGCCCAGCAGATCCTTTTGCTCTCCCCCGCATCGATCAGATTATTGATGCCACGGCGGAGATGTGGCGCTTAAGTTTTTGGGCGCATACTGGGTATCATCGAGATCAAAATGGCGGTTAAGGACCAGGAGAAGACGGCGTTTATAACTCCCTTTGGAGCCTTCTGCTATGTATCTATGCCTTTTGGGCTCAAGAGTGCCCAGCTACTTATCGGTGTGTGTGCGTAATTGCTTGCATACGCAGATTGGCGCGATGTGCATGCTTATGTAGATGACATTATGGTGAAATCAAGGCAAAAGGAGACACTTTGGTGGAAGATTTGAAGGAGACCTTCGACAACTTGCGATTTATAAGATGATGCTTAATCCGCCAAGTCGTTTTTGGTGTTCCTACCGCAAGTTATTGGGGTTCCGGTGTCTAACAGAGGAATCGAGGCTAATCCGGAGAAAATTAAAGCCATCACCTCCTTGGCTAAACCGGTGTATCAACGACGTTCAACGCTGGCGGGCGGATTGCTGCGTTGAGCGGTTTATCGATCGCCTCGGAGAAGGCCATCCCTTATACCAGATCTTTGAGGAAGACGGATAATTTTATGCGAGTCCACCGCGATAAACCTTTGAGGATTTAAAGCGGCTATTGGCCAACCCGCTTTGTTCTTGCGGCTCGGTTGACAAGGAACCGCTGTTGTTATATGTGGCAGCCAATGCTCGAGCGATGGCGTAGCCATTGTGATAGAACGCAAGGAGGCGGTGAAAAGAATATCCGTTCAACGGCGGTTTATTATATCAGCGAGGTGCTTATTGAGCCAGCGAGATATCCGCATTGGCGAAGCTAGTCTATGGTGTGTTTATGGCCAGCCGAAGCTGAAACAATATTTCCAAGGGCATCCTATTACGATGGTTAGTTCAGCTCCTTTGGGTGATATCATACAAAACCGGAGGCGATCGGCGGATTGCAAAATGGGCCATTGAGCTTGGGCGCATGGGCTAAAATATATACACAAGCGCGGCAGCGGTGAAGTCACAAGCCCTTGTTGATTTCATTAATGGTCGGACGAGTTACAAGCACCGGAGGAGAAGCGGATCACACATACTGGACTATTCATTTTGACGGATCCAGACAATTGGAAGGCTCGGGGGCTGGAGTCGTTTTAACTTCCCCACGAGGTGATAAGTTTTGTTACGTTCTCCGTCTAATGTTCCCTTGTACTAATAATGCAGCTGAGTACGAAGCCTTGCTCCATGGTCTCCGGATGGCTAAGGAGATGAATTTAAGCCGGGTTAAGTGCTTCGGTGACTCGGACCTGGTGGCTCAGCAAGTATCTGGCACTTGGGATTCTAAGGACCCCCTCATGGCCGCATATCGTCGAGAAGTGGATAATATTGCAGGTTGTTTCAAGGGCTATCAAGTGGATCATGTGGACCGCCGAAAGAACGAAGCGGCAGACGCTTTAAGCCGTTTGGGTTCTCAGTGTAAACCGGTTCCGCCTAATGTCTTTTTGGACGTCTTGCACAACCCGTCAGTTCAGCTCCCTGGTGAAGCGGATTTGGCAATTCTTGATCCGGAGGCTCAGTTGGTGGCGGCATTACATGCTATTCCGGATTGGACGGTTCCTTACCTTGCGTACATGACTCGAGGAGAGTTGCCAGACGATGAGGTTCTGGCCAGACAGATAATCCGGCGCTCCAAATCTATGACGATTATTAATGGTGAGTTGCATCATTGCAGTGTTTCAGGGGCGTTTCAACGCTGTGTTTCCCCTAAGGAAGGCTGTGAAATTTTAAGAGACATCCATGAAGGGGATTGCGGGCATCACGCCGGTTCAAAGTCCCTGGTGGCGAAGGCATTCCGTCATGGGTTTTACTTGGTTAATCGCTCATGCCGATCACGGAGGACTTGGTCAAACGGTGCGATGGATGTCAGAAATTCTCCAGGCGGGCTCATGTACCGGCACAGGAATTGCGGATGATCCCAATAACGTGGCCGTTTGCGACATGGGGGCTGGACATGGTTGGGCCTTTTAAGCGATCCAAAGATAAGAAGACCCACCTGTTGGTGGCAGTGGACAAGTTCACCAAGTGGGTTGAAGCGGAACTCGCCGATAAGTGTGATGCGCAACAATGGTGCGATTCATCAAAAGGTGATTTTCGGTTTGGCTTTCCACACAATATCATTCGACAATGGCACTAATCTGTCCAAGGGAGCTATGAAAGAATTACGTGAACGTGAGCATATCCGCTTGACGTATCGTCGATGGCGCACCCACCCAGCGGGCGGGTAACGTGCTAATCAGAAATCTTGCGAGGCATCAAACCCGACTCTGGTTCCATTACGAGAACACCGTGGTGCTGGGTTGAAGAGCTCCCATCGGTACTATGGAGTATAAATACTCGCCAAACCGGTCTCATCGGCTACACGCCTTTCTTCATGGTTTATGGGCGAAGCGGTTCTCCCCGGTGATATCGAGCACGATTCGCCCGATGTAGCGGCTTATGTTGAAGCGGACAACGAGGTGGCACGACGGGGCGCTTTGGACTTATTGGATGAGGGCGTGATATGGCAGCCGCTCGTTCGGCGATTTACCGGCAAGATCTTCGTCGTTATCACAGCCGCGGGTTAAGACGAGCCTTTCGGGAAGGAGATTTGGTGCCGTCTCATCCAAGACCGCATGATATGCACAAGTTATCCCGCCTTTGGGAAGGACCCTTTGTGGTCGAAGAAGAATCTACACAACGGTTCCTACTATCTGGTTGATATTCGAGAGCGTAAAGACTCACGTACATCGAGGAGGAGACTCATAGGCCGTGGAATATAGCTCATCTTGACCTTACTACACTTGAGTCATCGGCTCGGTTTATGTACATAGCATGACAATGTATATATTATCTTCGATATAATAAAAATCGGGGCCTCGGCTAAAGCGGGTCTCTGTCTTTTTTCATGTGTGGTTACATGGAGTGCTTCTATTTTTAAAGCGGCCTCCGGTTTACCCCTTGACAGTTATATTTATCACTTGGGGGCTTGGTCGTGTCCGAACCAATGCAACACCTCTTGATAGGCGAAAGCCACCAGATCATTTGGGGACACGGTCACGTCTGAACCGGTCACGCCTCTTGGTCGGCCAATAGGGCCAGCGTCACTTGGAGGCTTGGTCGAACCCGAACCAATGTCATGCCACTTGGTCGGCGTACTCGCCAAGAGTCTTTTGGGGACCTGGCCGACTAGCACCATCGCTACGCCTTCGGGGGGCCTGGTTGCGTCTGACCATGGTAATGCCATCTGACCAGCTTCATGAAGCTTTACTTTTGCAAAGAGTTATTGCCTTTGTTGCCATATTTTGACGTATTTGGTATTCGATGTTTGTTGCGTTTTCAACCCGACGAATATTTTTATCCGGTTTAGCTGTCAGTAACAAATTGACACGACACGGTTTGGTATTACACCGAAGTTTTTCTCTGCTTGGTTTACCTTTTTTTCCGGTTCATCTTTACGGAGTAACACGGGGGCTTGAGCTGTTTCAAAGACGCCTATGTGGGAGTTATCGTCTCCCAGACGGGCATGGTTTTTTTAAAAAAAGGCCGCTTCAAGATTAGCTATGCGACTTCATGCCCGATCGGCGGGTATTTGTATCGCATACTAATTGATTTTTCGATACACAAAATATATTGGATGCCATAAACCGGCTGGCGGTGTCACTGCTGCCGAGGTTCAATTTTTGGTTGCAGGGGGTATGACTCAAACAAAAAGTTTCATCTATGCACAAAGGCATATCCAGGAAGCAAGTTTTAACTAAGGTTATTACAAGGCAACACAGTGCCCAAATGAGATCATTGTTCTTTGGATTAAACTGGCTACCGGTTCACGACTGTTCTTCATCCTCCGCCGCTTCAGCATCTTCATCTCTACCCATCGGCTGGAAATCCATAGTGGTCCAGTCGATTCCCATCAGCGCTTGGAAAACAGCCTCTTCATGAATCAGAGACGACGGTTCAATGTCAGGAGCGTAAGTGTGCTTACGGATTGGAGGGATCAAGTTTTCCGGTTCAAAGGTTGGAGCGGACACACGCTTATTCTGCTCATTATATTGGGCTTGATAGTGCTCCAAGTCGGCTTCTTCCGCCAGTTGACAAGCCAGCGGGCGTACCGCACGGTTTATCGCCCGCAAGTCCTCTTCACTAAAGTCTGAGCCGTCCTCCTTCACACTGGGATAGCCTTGCGCTGCTTCCACGGGATCAAAATCCGGCACCCAGGCTTTGGCTCGGATCAAGGCGTTGATGGCTCCGGTTCGTGCGGCAGATTTCTTCACCTCTTCAATCCGGGAAGGAAGGATGGATAGCCGGTTCAGGGTATCTTGGATCAGGGACGGCGCTGGATTGTTATGTGACATTGTGGTAATCACGCACTGGGCTCCGGTATATAACTGCTCCACTAAAGTGTAGACAGCCTTCAGTTTCTTCCGCACATCATTGCCCAAGTGCCCAACGCGTGTGTCTGCATATGATAGCAGGATAGTTTTAAACCGGAATAATGGTGCAGCAGGAAAAGCATATTACACTTATTCACAGGGAACTTACCGAAGATGGCTGCCGTCATAGAATGCACTTGCCGCTTCACGGTGTCGATCATCCACCACGGTTTAAGGGCAGCTTGACATTTTACGCCCGCTTGAGCAAGTTAGCCTTTTCGTAGCCCAGACCGTCTGCTCCTTCTTCATGTTTTCCTTCACTGTTCAGCAGCGGTCAAGGTAATCGTTAGCTCCTTCTTGGCTTTGTCCGTCTCGGCCTCTTGGGTTCTCAAAGCACCAGAATCGGCAATCCGATCATCCTTGATCTTCACCTCACCTGCGCATTGATAGCATGATCAGCCAACAATTCAAGTTAAAGTCTCAACCATACAACACGCTTATATGCTTGACACTTGGGGCTAATGTACCTTCAATCTTTCTCTGCTAATACATGGCAAAGTCCCAAGTTGAATACGAGTATTCAACTCGCACTTGGGGGCTAATGACCGCTTGATTCTATTAAAGTGTTGGCAGGAAGTTTTTGGAGCACCGGTTTAAGTATGCATCGTTAAACCGTGGCTATGAGGGAAGTTTGCAAAGTCTATCAAAGAAAATTATCAAGTCCCGCTTGATCCAAGATTACAAACCGGCCCTTGGGGGCTACAAGGACTCTCAGATTGATAATAAGGAAAGGAGTGTTACCTCAAACTTGTCTCTCATTAGTTTCACCAAGCCACTTCATAATCACGGCTACTATAAAGCCGGTTCAGTATCCGAATGAAGATCTTGGGCGCTTAAAGCGCATATGCTTCCAGCTCGGCAGCCCACTTTCCCTTGTTCAAAGTTGAAGAATCTTCCTTCACGGTATGCGGGTTAAGGTGGCAGCATTCCCGTTCAGAGCGCCCATGCCGGTAATCACAACGTCATCATCTTTTGACTCGACGGATCGCGTCGGCACGGCTGCTTCTGTAGGGCTGCGAGGCTTTTCAAACCGGACAGTGCTAGCAGGAGGATCGGCAGAGATTGAAGGGTTGACAGGTATTTCTTCTGGAATAACCTCCTCTTGAATCGGAGGGTCATTTGGAATATCCTCAGAGGCAACATTTTCGAGATCTGGCACCCGCTCATGATCTAAAGCGGCAGCCTCTTCAACTGTTTTGTCCAAACGAGCCTTCTTGCTGGGTTTCGGTTTGGTCCTGAAGAAACAAAGATTCAGGAACAAGGCATATACATTACAGAGAAAATCGAAAAGCGTATGCCTGTATGGACTTACCCAACGGCTATCTTCAACGGAGGTAGCTGAGTGGCTGACGATTCGCCAGAGGATGAATGGGAGGTGACCTGATAATCGGAGTCGGACGGATTAAGAGGTTGACGGAACAAACCCGCTTTGGAATTTAAGGCAATAAAAAGGTTGGAAACCTCGGTCTTGCGCTGTCGAGCGGGCTGTTTGGTAAACCGGCAGAGGTAACTACCGTCATTGTGCGGGTGGTGCGACGAGCTTCATGTTGCTGTGTCTTCATAAAGAGTTTGGTATCCAAGTAAGCAAGAGGGTGAGAAAAGTTAACTTTCCGGTTTGCGGCGAAATTTCGTGAAGGCAAATTTGTTGAATCGGAAGAGAATGGTTACCTCGGCAAATCCTGCGTTGTTGGCTTCAAAGGCGTCATCGACAAGCATCGTCATTAATAAGACGTGTAAAAACAAGCCAAGAGAATCAAGTTCGGATTACCCACATCATCGTCAATGGCGGATCGAGACGAAGCAATAGTCTTCCTCTTGTGGGCGGATTTCTTGACAACTTTTGTTTTGGGCGAACTGGCGCCCGACTTTGTCCGCTTTGTCACGAGAGAGTTTTTGCTCGAACGGATTATCGCCTCAGTATAAGAAATAATTGAGAGTTTGATATATGAAAATAACAACGGGTTTCTATAATGACACGATCAGAGACTTACCGCAGTGGTGCGTTGGTGGTACAAGAAGGAGCTAAGCGGTTTGAGCACGAGGTGCTCCGGTTCATTCAAATTCTCCTTCATCAATCCGTAACTTCATCTTCGCATAGCCCAGCTTTGGTGTGTCGGAGTGGGTCATCGACGCTGCCGGTATATCGGCACATCAAACCGAACGCCGCTCAAAGGCAATATGCCCCAAGATAACCAGCAGCGTGCGGATCGATCCTGGGCCAAACCGTTGGCCATGAAGGCCCGAAGCTTGATAGTTGTGGGCGATTTGCTTCTTTCTTTGGCGATCAATCGCTGCGGAAAGGGATGAGTGTTGCTTAGCCGCTCTGGACGAAAGCCAGGTAAAGGATTTTCACCTTCAGGGGAAGTGTCTTTGCAGTAGAACCAAGTCGCGTTCCACTCTTTGGGATGAGTGTGGAGTTTGACGTGGGGATAAGTGATCTCCTTCCTCTTCTGGATAGCCATACCGCCCAATTCTGTATTGGGGCCGTCGGTGAATTCGGTGCGGCGGTTTAGGTGGAAGAGATCCCTGAACAGCTCAATGAAGGTTCCTCTTGCAGATATGCTTGGACAGCACTTGAAAGTGGCACAGGTTGGTAACAGTTGGGGCCGATATCTTGGGGACGGAGTTGAAAATTGGCCATCACGTCCGGTAAAATTTTGACCGGCGGTTTGAAACCCCGGCCGTGATCCGCGAAAACTACAACTTCTCCTTCCTGAGGTGTGGGAGGACATTCCTCTCCAGGGACCCTCCAATGGATTGTGTTTTGATCATCTAAAGTACCAATCGATACCAGTTCTTTCAAGCTGTGTCTCGGAGATGCGGAAGGAACCCGCTTGCATTCAGACACCTGTTTGGCCATCATAAGATCTACAAGGAGAAGGATCCGGTTTAAGAAAGGGCTTATTACAGAGTGATTGATCTAAAGTTATGATAAACCGCGGCGGTTCCTAAATCGCCATGCGTTATCAGATGATGTCAGATACGATCTGGCGGTTCAACAAGGGGACTAATGGTGTACCGATGCCGGTTTAGCAACTTTTTACTATGGTGAGTTAAACCGCCCAATCTTGGCTTCGAAGGAAATTGAAGTCATGGACAGAAACAGGTTTCACAAAAATTCATGTTTACTACGGATCAAACGCGGATTTTCGAAAAGCGAAATGCGTCATGAAGTAAAGAAGAGACAAGAAGTGCGCTATAAGGTGTATGTATATATGCAGAAAATCTATGAGATTAGGATGAAAAAGTGCAGCGGATACGCAGGAGTCGCTCGTTTGGTACGAGCAGGATTCATAGCATGACTCAAGGTTAGAAAGATGAAAATGTACGAAGAACAGGCATGAAGCTCGAACCCTAGAAACAGATCTAAAATGAAGGAACAGACCGATGAAGGGCAAGAAGCTTACGGAAACGGAGGAGATGCGGAGAAAGGTCGCGATGCTTCGCACGTCTGAGTTGATGCAGCGACCTAGGACGGCGAAGTTGATGACGACGGCGGAGCTCCAAAGGCAGCGGCGCGAGGAAGAAGAAGAGGAAGCGAAGGAGAAAAAGAATGACCCTTCGGTCCTATTTATAAGGCGAAGAAACTAGGTCAAGTCGTAAATCCGTGGACTGTCATTAAGGAAGGCGTTACAAAGGATAAACTTCAAGATGACGTCATGCGGTTCTGATGACGAAGCAATGATGTCATGCCGGTTTACAGTGATCAGAAGCAATGATGACGTGACGGTTTATTAAACAAAGAAGATGTCCAAGACGCAGGTTCTGTGAAGGATTGACATGAACCAGTTCAAATCAATGGGGCCTAATGTTGGGGATATTACGCTAGGTGTAAACCGCCAAACTTGGGCGGGTTAGCTCCGCTAGTGGTGTAATCATGGAAAGGCCCAAGGCCTATAGTTGGCTTAGAACTTGTAGCCGTAAACCGCCGGATGTATGACTTGTATTGTACGTTAGGAAGAGAGATACCAACCGGGTGCAGTATGAACCGTTGGGACTCTACAAACCGACAGGCGTCACTGTGTATATAAGGGACGACCGGCGGCGGTTCAAGGACAGACGACCACAACTCGAGCCTAGGCGAAGCTTGTTTGCTCCCTAGCCATCGAGACCACATCAATTCCATCACAACTAGACGTAGGCTTTTACCTTCATCGAAGGGGTCGAACTAGTATAAAACTCTTGCGTCTTTGTGTCCGCTTTAACCCCTGCAAGTAAACCCGTAGCGATGGCTCCACGACTAAGTCCTTACGCTAGGACATCTGCCGTGACAAATCCACGACAAAAGTAGTATGACCATAGCTATGGAACCTGACCTGAGAACAATTCTTCTTCTACTTTAAGCGTTGACTTGAGGTTCGGAGTGGCGGTCCTCGTGATTTGGGCACTGCAGTTGCCTTACTAACTGCTCGTGTTTGGGTGCTCTGTGGTGGAGACGGTGCTGTGTCAACGGGAACTGGGTGTCTATCTGCTGGGGTTGGGGTTAGAAGGGGTGTAGCTGGTTCTCTGTCCAACTGGGTAGGGGTACAATCTGCATGAGTGTGGGTTATGTGTGGTGGGGCTGATTCTTGGGCAAGTACAACCGTGGTTCTATCTGCATCGACAGGTAGCACGATCTTTTCTGAAGACCATGTTTTTACTCCCACAGATACTGCCATCACTCCCTCCAATTGAAATGGCTGATAAACAAGAAAAGTAATTGAATGTACAGACATTGTAAGATAGACAGGTGCAATGTATGATAGGGAAGAAAACAGGGCATGAAATAATTCACATTTATGTTGTCTAAGCAAACAGAATAGCAGGACATAATTTCACATATATGATGGCTAATTAAACAGGATAGCATGACACAATTTCACATGTATGATGGCTAACTAAACAGGATAGAATGACATACTTCAAAATATGATGACTATGTAAATAGGATGACATGATATAACTATACGATGTGTCTATTAAAGTGGTTGGCATGCCATAAATCACAAACATGCCGTCGATGGAAACATGATGGCATGATATAATTCACGGATAGAATGACATAATTTAAATATGATGACTATGTAAACAGGATGAGATGATATAACTATATTATGTCCTTAGAAAATGGGTTGGCATGGCATAATTCAGATACATGCTGTCTATGTAAACATCATGGCATGACATAATTCAAATATATGATTTATATACTAAGGAAGTGAGCAGAGGGCAATTGCATATATGATGTGTCAACTAAGGAGATGGCATTCAATATTGTGATATGATGTAAAAAATAAGCATTGCAATACAACATATGCATTATATGAGTAATATAACCCTGCCAAGTTTGAGCATACACCTCAGGGGGATAATAGGACTGGTCATCTGCCTCTAAATCCTCCTCTGAAGGGCTATTCAGAATCAGCAAGATATCTGCTTCAAAGCAGTAGCATTGTCTGCTCTGAAGACCTTGTTTTCACTCCAGATTTCTCCAACACCAATTCAAATGGCTGGTGCACAGGAAGAGCAGTTGAATATACAAACATTGTCGACAAAAGCAATGAAAAATACAAAAAAAGGATGGCATGATATAATTCACATATATGATGCTTGCCTAAAAAGCATGGCATTGCATAATTCACATACATAATGCCTTGCAACAAGATAACATTGCATAATTCACATATATAATGTCTTGCAACAAGATGGCATTGCATAATTCACATATATGGTAATTACACACTAAACAGGTGGCATTCACACAAAGCATGTCTAAACTAAGCAAATGACATAGCAATTCAAGATACCATATGCACGATATGAGTAACATAACCCTGCCAAGTTAGGGCATGCACCTCAGGGGGGAAATATGACTGGTCATCTGTCTCTGAATCCTCCTCTGAGGAGCTATCGGTAACCAGCAAGACATGCGTTTAAATCGAGATAGCATTGTCTGCTCAAGACCTTGTTTCCACTCCAGATTTTTCCATGACCGTGCCGAATGGCTGATGCACAGGAAGAGTAATTGAATGTACTAAAATTGTTGACAAATTTAACACATAATAAAAAAATGATGGCATGATATAATTCACATATAAGATGACTGGCTAACTAGGGTGGCATTGCAAAATTCACATATATGATGCCTGGCTAGACAAGATGGCATTGCATGATTCACATATACGATAAATAAACAAAACAGATGGCATTGACATAAAGCATGTCTAAACTAGGCAGATGACATCTTTAATGTATACAGTAAGCAATGCAAGGCACCATATGCATGATATTACCAACATCAGCATGCCAAGTTAGAGCGAAGACCTCATGGGGTAAATAGGACAATCTGAAATGGGTGGAGGGGGGCTGCCTTTGCGCCCACCATGGAACGACGTCTGCATGAAATTTTATTGCCATGCAAGGCTCGTCTCTTTTGCTCTACATTATCAGTTCCATTGTGTACAATAACTGGCATGCATAGGAATAAAACATAGTGAGATTATGTAAGGAGTGCATGCACAAATCCAGAGTGATGGTAGCAAACTGTGGATAGACCCAAAACCAATGATAGCGGTGCGGATAATAGCTTTAGTTAAAAAATACAGATAATGGCTCCTTTAATGTTTGTTTGCACCCAACATGAAACTCATAGTAGACACCGGAGATTAACCAGATAGTAGACAGATAGTATTGATTGCTGCCCCAATATGTACCCCACAACCATTTAAAAACTCAAGTTTCAGCATTAGTTTGGACCTGACTCGAAGTCTAATAGGTGAACACGACGATAATGTAGCATGTAATCATATTAAGCGATGCATAACGTAAGCAGACACGGAAGAGTGCAACCTCTCTTGCGGACCCGTGTAGTCCTCAAGGTCATCTGCTCAGTTAATGATGGTAATGCAGTTGTCGTGGCTGCCGGCGGCGGGGAAGAAGATCTGAGGCGGTGAAAGTGCAACTAATCCCCGGGTGGTTTTGGTAATTAATAACAACATATATATCATTGAACTAATAGTTACTTGAGAATCATTTCAGAGAGTTCAGTGATATGGGTATGGCAATGACTGAAGAAGTGGACCCCCCAAAATGCTAAGGCAAGCATTGGCAAAAGCTCAAGACTCCATTTTTGGTTTAGTGATCCAAGATCACATTGAGTCCATAGGAAAAGCCAATACTATTAAAAGGGGATGAGGTTATGATGATGATCTGGTTGCTCAAGTGCTTAGTGATACATCTCCTAAACTATCAGCAACTTTCACTGCCATATACACTCATAAGTAGTCTCGGTCCCACCGATGTTCCAAACTCAGTCACACCGAGATGAACCACCTCAGCTACAAGCCAAACCCTAGTAAACTCGGATTTTCCGATTCTGAACTCGGTCTCACCGAAACATGAGTTGCCAAGCTTCTATAACCTTCTATCATCAAATCGGTGTCACCGAGATGATGAAGTCGGTCCCACCGAAATTGGCATGCTCTTGTCATTGCACGAATCGGACTAACCGAGATTGTATATTCGGTCCCACCGAAAATCCCAACGTTCACATTATTTGAACTATCGGTCTCACCGAGTTGTCCACTTCGGTCCCACCGAGATTGCTCAAATGTGTGTAACGGTTGGATTTTGTGTGGAGGCTATTTATACCCTCCACCCCTCTTCATTCGAGGAGAGAGCCATCGAAAGAACTACCACTCCTACCTTACATTTCGAGAAGAGAACTACCTACCCTTGTGTTGAGATCAAGTTGCTCCACTCCCACCATATGAAGCTTGATCTCTAGCCTTCCCAAGTTGCTTTCCACTCAATCCTTTCTTCCACCACAGCCAAATCGGTGAGGAGAGTTGAGTGTTGGGGAGATTATCATTTGAAGCACAAGAGCAAGGAGTTCATCATCATCTACAACATCTATTACCTTTTGGAGGGTGGTGCCTCCTAGATTGGTTAGGTGTCGCTGGGAGCCTCCGTCATCGAGATGTGGAGTTGAACCAAGAAGTTTGTAAGGGCAAGGAGATCGCCTACTTCGTGAAGATCTACCCGAGTAAGGCTAGCCCTCCGTGGGCGTGAGCCATGATGGAATAGACAAGGTTGCTTCTTCGTGGACCCTTCGTGGGTGGAGCCTCCGTGGACTCTCGCAGCCGTTACCCTCCGTGGGTTGAAGTCTCCATCAACGTGGAAGTACGATAGCACCACCTATCGGAACCACGAGAAAAATCACCGCGTCTCAAAATTGTGTTTGCTCTTCTCCACCTCTCTTTACTACATGTGCAATTTACTTTCCGCTGCCTATACTCTAGAATTGCATGTGTAGGGTGATGCTTGACTTGATCATAATTGTGAATCTGCCAAAAACTGTTCTTTGTCAAAAGGCAGAATTTTTATATTGTCAAGTAGTCTAATCACCCCCTCTAGACATACTTTCGATCCTACAAGTGGTATCGAGCTTTGGTCTCCATTGTATTGGTTTCCATTGCATTGACTCCATAAGCTTGGTTTCACAACCTAGGAGAGTATGGCGTCTAGTGAGGGTAATTTTTGTAGAGGTCCTTACTTTGATGGTACAAATTTTGCTAGTTGGAAGCATAAAATGAAAATGCATATTCTTGGTCATAACCCAACCGCATGGGGCATTATTTGTGTTGGTATGCAAGGTGAATTCTCGAGGAAGGAAAAGTTCGGATCGCGGGTTACAACGGAAGAATTGCGGATGTTGCAAAACAATGCTCAAGCTTGTGACATTCTCTTCAATGCCTTGTGTCCCGAGGAGTTCAACAAAATCAGCCGTCTTGAGAATGCAAAAGAGATTTGGGATACTTTGGTTGAAATGCACGAAGGTACCGAGTCCGTGAAGGAATCAAAGCTAGATATTCTTCAAGGTCAACTTGACAAGTTCAAGATGAAGGATGGTGAAGGAGTCGCTGAAATGTACTCTAGGCTTGCTCTCATCATAAATGAGATTGCCGCTTAGGAAGCGAAGAAATGACCGACCGATTCATCATCAAGAAGATTCTCGAGCTTTGGATGGAAAGTATGACACCGTGTGCACTTTGATCCAAATGATGCCAAACTACAAGAATCTCAAGCCAACCAAGTCATTGGAAGAATTGTTGCTCATGAGATGACACTTAAGGATAAGGAAGAGCTTCACAACAAGTCAAGTGGTGCTTACAAAGCTACAAGTGATGCTCCCACAACCTCAAGTGACAAGTTAGTTTCCAATGAAGAGATAAGCCTAATGGTCAAGAACTTCAACAAATTCTACAAGAATAGAGGCAAAGAGAGAAGCTCAAAGTCTAGATCATATGATGAAAAGAGATCTTCTAGTCGTGATCGAAACTGCTACAATTGTGGAAGACCCGGACACTACTCAAATGAGTGTACGGCTCCCCACAAGAGAAGAGAATAATCTCCAAGAAGAAGAAGCTCAAGAGATGAGTCACCTCGGAAAGAGAGAAGGAGCAGAGATGATCGTTATGAATGAAGACCCTCTCGGAGAAGCAAGGATTTGGAGAGGAAAGACAAGTCATCAAGGAGCTACACAAGAAGAAAACATCAAGCTCATGTAGGTGAATGGGTCTCCGGCTCCGACTCCGACAATCAATCCGAAGGAAGCTATCACTCCAACTCCGACTATAGTCAAGATGAAGGTGTTGCCGGTCTTGCTCTCGTATCCTCCAACTCCAACTCCTACGACTTATTTGATTCACCAAATGAGGGAATTGGAAGATGCTTCATGGCTAAAGGCCCCAAGGTATCACACCCTGAATTCATTGACTTCGATAGTGATGAGGATGACTTGCTTGGTGAAGATGAGCTCTTGCATGATAAACCCAGTGAGCCTAGTAACGATGAACATGCTAGTAGTCTTTATAGTCGAGAAGAGTCGAATGACAATGCTATGAAGGAGATTGAGCGCCTAACTAAAGAACTAAACACTCTTAAGTTAGCTCATGAAACAACTCAAGAAGATCATAGAGAGCTCCTAAGATCTCATGAGAAGCTACGCTCGAGAAGCTCACTCTAGAGCAAGAACATGAGTTTCTAAAAGCAATCAATGACGATCTTCAAAGAAGAGTTCTTCATATCTTGCCAAACGACTTCTCTTGTCTAATTTCTTGCCACCCATTAAGACTAAGCATGACAAGCATAAGAAAAATTCTTTCTCTAGCAGTAACAATAACCATGCTAAATCCAATGTTGTTGCTTCTAGTAGTTCTCTTGATTCCACTAACAATGTTTCAAGCCAAGTTACACTTGAGCAAGAAAATAGTTTATTGAAAGGGATCATAGAGAAAGGTGTCTACAAGAGCCTTGCGGAAGCAAGAACTTTGAGGAAATTGTTCGCAAGCAAGGAAGGCACCGGAAGAATCAAGGAATTGGTTTTGAGCGAAAGTTCAACGCCAAGGTGTTGAATGGGAAGAAGGTCAATATCCTACTCCACAGTTTGTTCCTCAAAAGGAGAAGTATGATCCTACTTCTTCCAATGTGGAACAAGCTCAAGATGACCTTCCACCACAAGACCACAAGCTAAAAGGCAAGGACAAGCTTCAAGAGGAGATTGATGCATTTGTTGAAGCACCTCAAGCCATGGTCAAGTGGGTTCCCAAGGAAACGCCAAGTTCTACTTCGTCAAGCTCAACTACAACCCCAAGGATTCCCATCAAGATGATGTGGATCCCAAGAAGAAGAACTAGAAAGTTCTTGAGGGTGACTCCGCCAACATACTTCACTCACATTCATTTTGGCAAAAACTTGTGCAATCAACTTCCACATTGTGCACTAGTTCATGGAGTCACAAACCCTCTTGTTGGTAAGTCAAGGGACAAGGTAATCATTGCTTTCATGGACATCATCTATTGTGAACTTCAATCTATGTCCATGGATATCCTTGTTTTTTCCTTGTGGGACTAACCCATGTAGGTATTGAAAGTGCCCGAATCCAAAGGATAGCTCCCAACTCTTGATGATCTCCATCAACATTGAGCATCCACATCTTAAACATCTACATGAAGTCTTCTACGACAACCCAAGGTTAGTTTGACCCTTTAAAAGGGGTTCTCACATCTAGGGGGAGCTTTGCTCTAAAAAATATTGAGCTAAAGCATCTTCAAATGATGTGAACACATCAATGCTTTATGTAAAAGTGGTAACCCCACTTGTGCTTAAACGATGAGTATGACCTATGATCAAATGTTCTCTTGGCTCCTAAGTCAATATACTCATATAAAGATGACCTAGTCATCGACAAATTGTGTGTTAGTCGCTAGAGTTTTAGTTGTGCATGTTTGACACATATTTCATTTGCTATCTTATTGTGTGAGCATGTTGGATGCATGATTTTATCCATTCGAGGACATCCATTTGTTGTTTTGGTCGTTTTGATTTTTCTGACCAAATGGATGGACAAGAATGCCTAAGTACCTCCCCTAGCTATCTATGCTTTCTTGTCTCAAATTCTATTCATGCTTACATCACAAATTTTGAACAAGTCATTTTCGACCCTCGGGTGAGGAGCACTCGAGCCACCGATCCGTCAAGGGCTAATTTCCAAAACCTTCTAATTGATTTCGGTCGGACCAACTCACTCAAACTCGGTCGAACCGAAAGCATTTAGACTGATCTAGGTTTTCATCTCGGTGAAACCGAGTTGTGATTTTCGGCGTGATCAAGTGCATAATCGCCTAGCAGTTATCCATCTCGTGCCACCGAAGTTTTACAACTCGGTCCCACCGACAGCGAAGGGGTATATATTCCGAGGGCCGCGCGCGTTGATTTCTCCTTCAAACGTTTTGCCCCACACCCCTTGCTGCCGTCGCCTTGGTCTCCGGATCGTCGCCGTCGTCGCCTGTGCGCCCTCGCCGCAGGTCTCCGTCGCCGTCAACGGCCATATCCTCCGCGCCGTTGCCGCCGTAGAAAAACTCCACCAAGTTAGGGTGAGTTTTGATCCCACTCGTGCTCCCATCTCCTATTCAATGCACGTTTGGATTGCCTAGTATCTTACCACGATTGAAATCCTCCTGTACACCAGATTAGTTCGTTTGGACTAGATTCGAGTAAAAGTTTTAGGGTTAGGTTTCCGCCTAACACATCTCGGTGAGACCGATTTTATAGTTTCGGTATGACCGATTTGGCCTATGGACATTGCACTGCACCCTTCGGTCCAACCGAGTTGTGCAAAATCGGTGTGACCGAAATGAAGATTCTGTGAAACCCTAGTGTTTTCGGCAGGACCGAAACCCACTTCGGTCAAACCGAAAGTGGTGTGCAAAGCTCCTGTTTAACACTTCGGATTCACCAACCTTAAACTCGGTCGACCGAAATGTCGTCTGTGAAAACTTAATACTAGAATTTGAACTCATTTTTTTCAAAAACTTCGCAGTTTGTGATGACTCTTCTTCTCTACCTACACCTTATCTATTCACGGGTTGTCACCATGTCGATGCCAGTGTGATCGAACAGGTCGAGACACCCATTGCGAGACATTCCAGAGGCGGGCACTAGTCCCGATCCTAGTAGCTCATCCGATGATGGTGAGAGGAGTACACCAAGTGGCATGCCTCCTGCAGCCACCAGAGCTAGAAAGAAGAGGAATTCAGATGATGAGGATTCAGATTTTGTTGTTGAGGAAGAGGTGACCTCAAAGCCTAAAGGAAGGTTGTTGCCAAAGAGCAACAAGGTCAACAAACTAAGAAGGGCACCAAAGAAAGTCAAGCAGTCAACTGCTAAGAAGCTGAATTTGGGAGTGGCAACTGCAAGCAAAGTGAAGAAAACCACCAAGAGAAAGAGGATAGTGCATGATGCAGCAGTAGAGGATGAGGATGAGGAAGCACCCCAGCCTACTCCTCAGAAGCCGAAGCTCATGGGTGATGCCATTAAGGCTGGAGCCACATCAAAGCCCAAGAAATCTACTCCAGCTAAGGCAGCTCCAGCAAAGCCTGCTGCCAAGCCCAAGAAAACCGTCAGAAACATTCCAGCGTCTGAAAAGAACAAGGATGATGTGCCACCAGCTAAGTCAGACGATGAAGGACCAGTTTTGCTGAAACTTCATCCAAAACTGCCACTACATGATGATGCTCATCCTCAAGCCGAGGATATGAAGGCAAGGAAAGATAAAGGTCTCAGGCTATGGAGACAAACTGACCCATATGCCATGAGGAGAAGAACTGCTGTAGATCCCAGATTTCACACGAGAGAGCAGCAGGACTTCTATGAGACCGTCTTGATGGATAAGAAGCCCATAGTCGCAGACACTTGATATGTTGATTTGGAAGTACATTGACAAATAAGAGCACAGAGATTTCTTTCCACATGTGCGTGAAAGCTTCACCGCATGTGGAGTTGCGACTTTGTAGGTCGAAATTGACCAGTTGGAACGATGAGATGATAATGCAATTCTATGCCACACTCACTTCTACCCCGATGGAAAGATTATGTGGATGACTGAAGGTCAAAGATTTTTTCTTCTGTTGAAGAATGGGAGAAATTCTGAATGCTCCAAAGGCAACGAGAAGATGATATTGATGTATATGGGATTCCAAAGAAGAATCATGAATCCATGAAGAACATGTACAAAGAGATTCCAGAGAGGATTTGGGAACTGGAAGCTCGGCTCATCTACTATCTCCGTGCAGGCTTACCTACCACTAATACCATTTTGAGGCATACCTTGATGCCCAAATCTGAGATGATCGCATGATCGAGGATACTCTATCAACATGCTGCACATACTTGATGAGAAAGCACCTTTCAAGGTGATGGACTTGATGGTAGAGACCATTAAGAGGACTGCAATGACCAAAAAGGTCATGTGGATTTGCCCATGATTCAGATGCTTATCAATGCCAAGTTTGGCACGGGCACATTCTTGTTGGATAGAGAACATTTACCGCTGCAGCCAGAGCATGAAGACAATGTTGTTGTGATGGATGAGGAGGATCCGACATCTGTTGAAGGTCAAGCCAAGATCGAAGCTGCTAAGAAAGCCAAAGCTGACAAGGAAGCAACAGCAGCAGCAGCTAAACCAAAGAGTTTCGGAGAGCAAATTCTTGAAGCTACTCAAAGGATTGAACAACGCCTGGCCAGCATTGAACAGTCTCAGGAGAGCTTAGAGAGGATTGTTGAGGACAAGATCCACGCTCTGGACGTGAAGTCGATCAAGTACAAGTGACCGCCAACAAGCTCGAGGCGACATTGAGGAAGCAAAGCAGAGAAGAAAGAGCTTATGCGTGAGTTGCAGGATGACTTAGTCCAGATTCTCAATGACAGATCGCTCCGGTTCCCAAAGGATCCCGATCACCGCTATTCCAAAGGATCGACACCAGGACTACAGCTTCAAAGACCTCCCACAGCCCAAAGAAGCTACTCCAACTCCAGCTCCAAAGTGTCCACTACTCCAAAGATGACATCACCAAGTCTTCGCCGATGTTGTCATATCCACTCCGACATCAACCTGCACGGAGCCGCCAGCAGAGTCCACAAGTGACACTTAGCTCTATGCTTTTTCGAACTTTTTGGTAACTTGTTGCCAAAGGGGGAGAAATTGTATAGATCATAGGACTTCGAGAGAGAGTGTGTGTCTTTGCGCTTTTGCTCTTTCGTTCTTTTGCGGTTTCTTTGAGATACTTTTGGTTTTCGAGACATTCAGTGTGTTTGATTCTACCTTAATGAGTGCTTGGTCGTACTATGCTTTAATGTGTGTTGAATGCTTATCATATGCCATTCCTATCTCGTATGACCATTTACTCATGTCTTGGTGATTGGGTGCATGCTGTTCATTCTTATCATTTTGTGCGCTCCACCAAGATGTATGTGACATGGAAGAGTGACCCATGATCCTAATCGATTGTGCATTTGCATTCAAACGCAAATCTTAAATAATGCACAAATTTAGGGGGAGCTCTTGCTTATCACATACTTCTCAAAGCGACGATATTATTCATTGATTATATCCTTTGTCGAAGTTTGATCTATATGTTGTCATCAATTACCAAAAGGGGAGATTGAAAGTGCAACTAATCCCGGGTGGTTTTGGTAATTAATAACAACATATATATCATTGAACTAATAGTTACTTGAGAATCATTTCAGAGAGTTCAAGTGATATGGGTATGGCAATGACTGAAGAAGTGGACCCCCAAAATGCTAAGGCAAGCATTGGCAAAAGCTCAAGACTCCATTTTTGGTTTAGTGATCCAAGATCACATTGAGTCCATAGGAAAAGCCAATACTATTAAAAGGGATGAGGTTATGATGATGATCCGTTGCTCAAGTGCTTAGTGATACATCTCCTAAACTATCAAAGAACTTTCACCGCCATATACACTCATAAGTAGTCTCGGTCCCACCGATATTCCAAACTCACCACACCGAGATGAACCACCTCAGCCATAAGCCAAACCCTAGTAAACTCGGATTTTCCGATTCGAACTCGGTCTCACCGAAACATGAGTTGCCAAGCTTCAGAACCTTCATCATCAAATCGGTGTCACCGAGATGATGAAGTCGGTCCCACCAAATTGGCATGCTCTTGTCATTGCACTAATCGGACTAACCGAGATTGTATATTCGGTCCCACCGAAAATCCCAACGCTCACATTATTTGAACTATCGGTCTCACCGAGTTGTCCACTTCGGTCCCACCGAGATTGCTCAAATGTGTGTAAGGTTGGATTTTGTGTGGAGGCTATTTATACCCTCCACCCCTCTTCATTCGAGGAGAGAGCCATCGAAAAGAACTACCACTCCTACCTTACATTTACGAGAAGAGAACTACCTACCCTTGTGTTGAGATCAAGTTGCTCCACTCCCACCATATGAAGCTTGATCTCTAGCCTTCCCAAGTTGCTTTCCACTCAATCCTTTCTTCCACCACAGCCAAATCAGTGAGGAGAGTTGAGTGTTGGGGAGATTATCATTTGAAGCACAAGAGCAAGGAGTTCATCATCATCTACAACATCTATTACCTTTTGGAGGGTGGTGCCTCCTAGATTGGTTAGGTGTCGCTTGGGAGCCTCCGTCATCGAGATGTGGAGTTGAACCAAGAAGTTTGTAAGGGCAAGGAGATCGCCTACTTCGTGAAGATCTACCCGAGTAAGGCTAGCCCTCCGTGGGCGTGAGGCCATGATGGAATAGACAAGGTTGCTTCTTCGTGGACCCTTCGTGGGTGGAGCCTCCGTGGACTCTCGCAGCTTGTTACCCTCCGTGGGTTGAAGTCTCCATCAACGTGGAAGTACGATAGCACCACCTATCGGAACCACGAGAAAAATCACCGCGTCTCCAAAATTGCGCTTGCTCTTCTCCACCTCTCTTTACTACATGTGCAATTTACTTTCCGCTGCCTATACTCTAGAATTGCATGTGCGGGGTGATGCTTGACTTGATCATAATTGTGAATCTGCCAAAACTGTTCTTTGTCAAAAGGCAGAATTTTATATTGTCAAGTAGTCTAATCACCCCCTCTAGACATACTTTCGATCCTACAAAGCGCGAAAGACAGTCTGGAGAGCGGATCCCTCTTTGTGGTGAACCCTTCCATCATTGGAGCAAATTGAGCTGGGTGGAACACAGGCAACAAGCAGAGCAGGACAAACCACACAAGGTTTTCTTTGACACATATCTGTAATGAAGTAATTGAGTAAGGGCTTGTTTGAATTTGAGGATTCTAACAATGCAGGGATAGGAAATAGACAGGAATAGGATAGGAATGCACGTGCAAAACAGAGAATTTATAAACACAGGATTTCTGCCAATCTGGGTGTTTGATTCACAACAATTGGAAGATCACAGGACGCAAAAAAGCATGGTGAGATTAAGTCAAACCATAAGAAAATGTACAGTTATAATGCTATTATGCTACTATCTCTTAGTCTTGTGCTTGATGAATAGGAAAATGAAAAGGAGGAGAAGTGGAAATTAGAATTCCTACGGTTTTTCTTTCAAGGAGACACTAAAGGAACAAATCCTACCGTTTTCCTTTGCTCCATTCCTTTGCACCAAATTCATGAAAAGTAGTACCATAGGAAACTTTCCAATTCCTATGTTTTCATTCACTTTTCCTTTCAAGCACTAGCGATTCTAGTAGGCAGGCTTGAGCAAGGAAAATCCTACACTAAAAAAATGTTTTTGTGCTACTTCTATTACTTTGGACCTAGGCCACTGCCATACTAGCTCAACTCCCAGGCCCATCGACAAATGCACAGCTCAAACGCGCAGAGATAAATAATGATGGCGTTCAAGAGAGTCCATCACGGATAGCTAAGTTGCCTGGTACCTCACTGCTTGTCATATAGTAGGATAAAATAATCGTATTTCCCGTTACTGCAAGTGCTCAGTGGACAATATATATAACATGTAGAGTAAAAAAGAGATGCAACAAGTGTACAACCTCTTTGGCGAAGCCATGTCAATCTCAGCGTGATTGGGTTGGCTGGTGAGGATGCTCCGGCTGACTTTGCTGTCGGAGGAGGGGAATAAGATCTTAGGCGTCTAGAGATGGAGCCCGAGGTACTACTCCGCTGTGATGGAGGGTTTCATCGTTAGCGCAACTCCGGTGAGTTGTACGACGCCGAGGCTGAAGCAGGACAAGAGAGACAACGAACAACGTTAACCTGAGTGGAATTCTAATAGCATCTCCAATTCATGACGTAAAATACATAACCACAAAGTGCTAGATGTAAAATACATCAGCCGCTCATCTCTGAACTTAACTGTCGAAACTGAACTTAACTGTCGAAACTGAACCTAACTATCAAAACTGAATTTTGCTGTCAAAAGTGAATTTTGCTGTCGAAACTGAACGCACTAGCAAAGTGAGGCTACACGTCGGTCGACTGACTTTTTCATCTCTGGTCAGTCGATTTTGCAGCCGTTGGATATGAGATCAAGGGCCTGCGGTTCATCTTCAACCTCCACTCCCCCTAAGCCGCCAGCCACCACCGGCCAAACAGCAGACCCCCGCCGCCCGCGGCCGGCGGTGCGCCGCCCCTCCTGCCCCGAAAACACTCCCCACTGCCGGTCCGCCGCCGCCCCAGCCATCCCTCGAGGCTGCCCTGTGCCGAGCTTTTTCTCCGGTGATCCCCACGCCACCGCCCCGCCACCGGCGGCGACCACCGCCCCCATCCTGAACCCTAAGATAGATAGTGGGGTACCTCTCCGGCGAGCCTCCCTCCCCGCTGCGGCTGGTTCTTCCTTCACCCCGGCGAGCCCACCCCTTGAAAATCGACTGACCCGAAAGTCGATTCAGTCGACTAAAGTGTAGCCAAATCGAGCAGCATCGCAAGAAAGAGCAAGAGCGAGAGCAGCATGAAAGCAAGAGCAATAGCAAGAGCAGACCAGCGGGGACCGAGAGCACGAAAGCGAGCAGCAGCAGACGAAGCGAGAGCTAAAGTAGCAGCAGCTCCTACTGATGTGGACGTCGCCGCTGAGGGAGCGACACCGTGGAGGAAGTGGCCGGCGACGCCGCCGTGGATGGAGCCGCGCCGTGTCGGCTCGGGACCGAGCGCCGGCAGCACCGTGAGATCGAATCAAGAAGAAAATGCGGTGATTAGTGTACAACCTCTTTGGTGGCGCCGATTAGGCCGCAGCTTCATCCTAGGAAACGGTGATGATGATGCTCTTCCAGTGGTGCAGGTGAAGATGGCGGTGTGGGAATGGAGGTGGCGCGAAAGACGAGGGGAACGTCGGGGCAGCTCCTTGGAGGTGGAGGACGGGATGGCTGAACCGGCGGGATGATGAGATCAACGACGAATCCTCATCAAGTACGGTGGATGAGGGACGTCGAGGTGTTGCTGTGGACGACATCATCAGGGAAGAGGCTCCGGCTGGGTGGCGGACGGAGCAGGGTGTGGGGTTTCGTCGCGGGTTTTCGCGACCTCGGTGTATGAATGGGTGGGCGGATGGGATGGCAGTGGGGAACCATGGCTTAGAGACGCGCTTGTCCAAAATGTGGGGTAAGTTACAAAAGTACCTCCCACCGATTTGAGGCGGTTCTTTCGGTTCAGGGGTACCACGGGCATTTCGCGTGTCGGGATTTCACAGGAGGTGGGAGTTTTCGCGCGCGTTGTAATTTTGGAATAGCAAGGCACGGGTTGAGATGGAGGGAGTTGTCGGAGCACAACGAGACAAAGATATATCTTAAATATTTCGGGCTAACAAGGCGCGGGTTGAAGAGGCAGGAGTTTCGCAGCACGATAGACAGAGACGCTAGCTTCAATTTTCGGCATAACAAGGCACGGCTTGAAATTTCGGAAGAACAAGCTTAATGTGTACCCAAAAAAAGACAATTTGCACCTCAACACATACACAAACACCATTTAGACTAGAGTAAGGTACACGTGCATTGCACGCATGAGATTGGGCAACCAAATTATGAATAAATACCACATTATAGCATGCAAGCTTTGAGTCATATATGCATGATGTAGATGTTCGTTTAATTCTTATAGTTCATTTCATTCAAAATCATCTAGTTTTTATAAGAAAGCTAATCTATTTTAAGATTCATGGAATTGTGCGTTGTAAGACATAAAGTAAAAAACAAATAATGGCAAATCATGTAGAAAAACATTTGGGCAATTCTGATACGGAAGATTATAGAACAAATAAGAAGTGCTTGTGTTTTGATGTTTGTGCATTATGCTGTAGTTCAACCATGGAGTCTTCTAGATTATACATGCGGCGAAATCTGGTGGAATCTAGATCATATCCAACGGCCAATAGTGCTCAAATTTGCCATCTTTGGACCATCGGATTCGCCTCATCCAACGACCATCTTTCAAAGTTAAAGTTACCCGCACACAATATAAAAATATATATAATATAATATATATAGGGGTATAGATATAGATATGTGATGCGAAAGCCGCCCATCATCTCCAATTACATGCACGGATGCGACATGGGCAAATGATGTCTGCCATCAGTATCTCAAACTCAAATCAGTCTGACCTTGTTCAATGTGTATACATTACAACATGCTCGTTTCCAAACCACAGATCTCCATTATATTCATGCATGCATGGGTTTCAAACATCAGGATCTCTTATTCAAATATTTGAATTCAACTTTACATTGATTATGACCTCACCTATTCTTTTACACCCATACAGTAGTCTTCTCTTTATAATTGTACCACTAACTTTCTCTCGTGCATGCATGCACACACACTACCAGTCGGCATTATCTATTGCATGCATGCAATCTTTTTCTTCAGGTCGGTCTCCCATGAAGGCACACACCCACACACATCCCCCTCTCCATCATACTGGACATTCTTTATCTCTCACGCGTGCATGCGCAACAATCTATGTTCCTCTATGTATGTGTGTACATAGCTAGGTCTTTCATAGTTTTCCACACAAACCGATCAATCGATATATCCAGTGAGGTCTCACCCTCTTTCCCACGTCCATATCGATCAATTTATACCTTTCCCACGTCCACATCGATCAATCTATACCTCTCTATATAGGATTAACATAAATAGCTAATACACCCACATTAATTATATATCCAACATCCCCCTCTCATCATCCATGCCTTCCGCTTCATCTCTCAGATGCGTGCACAATGGCGAAGACAAGGGGCAGTAAGGGCCCTGCCCCCGCCCCCTAACATGACTATATATCAAGGCTAATATGGATGTGATCATTAGACAATTGCTGCTAAAAAGGGTTTAATTTCATGAATTGACCCTCCTCGTAAAGGATTAGCAATGCTTTGCCCCCTGAAGCTCATTTATTTTTCATGGCTCCGCCACTGTGTGCAACAGCGCACGTGTTCGCCCCCTCTCTCTAAATATCGATCTCGCACTTGTGCATTCCTTGATAGTCTCCATCCACTCGGCCCCTCGCACCATCTTCTAGCCCCCCACCGGATTTTGTCACATGTACAATCTAGCAGACTCCATGGTTGAACTTAAGCATAATGCACAAACCTCAAAACAACAGTGGTTCTCTTTTGTTCTAGAATCTTCCGTATCATAACTGCCCAAACTTTTTTTCTAGTTGAATTGCCATTATTTGTTTTTACTTTATGCTTTACAACACACAATTCCATGAATCATAAAATAGATTAAGGGCTTCTTTGATTCAAAGGATTCTCAAAGGAATTTTGGAGGATTCTAATCATTAGGAATTTTTCCTATCTTAGTTGTTTGATTCGTAGGATTGTAAACCATAGGAATTTTTCCATATGATTCATTTGCACTAGATTTCATAGGAAACATCCCATCCACTCAAACCTCTTTGAAAAAAAATTGTGTTTTTTCTATGCACAATCAAACAGCCGTACAATCCTGTAGGATTCAAGACGACATTCCACTATAATCCCATGTTTTTCCTATTCACGCGTTCATAGCTTTTTTATAAAAACTAATTTGATTTTGAATGAGATGAACTATACGAATTAAACGAAGGGCTACATCATACATATATGACTAAGAGCTTACATGCTATAGTGTGGTATTTATTCATAATTTGGTTGCAAAACCTGATGCGTGCAATGCACGTGTAAATTACTAGTACTTCAAGTATGTGCAAAACACGTAAATTAGAATACCAATGGCACGCTACACAGTGTCTCTCTTTCAGTTCATGAAGCCACGTGGCACATGTGGAGGCGTTGTCGTGACCTCCTTGCGTGGATTGATCACAGTGACGTGCTGCTGGTTCCAGAAGAATGTACTCGTCCTCCCTAAGCCATACTGGCGGTACATGCACGAAGCAAAGATGTGTACGCATGCCACGCACGCACTCATTCCCTTGCACGCACACGCGGGTACACGGGCGGACGCAATTTTGTACCAAGATCCACCCCATGTGATAATTTGACGCGTGTAAAGTTGTTCACTTCATTGATGGTCAATTAATACATCGCATGCAAATTGAGTGGACGTGAGGGCGGAAGAAAGACATTATTACTCCACTGCGCGCATGCGAGTAGTTAAATCGTGGGTTGCTAGTAGTACTTCCATTGATCTCCTTCGTATTTTGTGCCAATTTTTGACAATAACATAATATTTACGCATTTGAGCAGTGTAGTCTACTTGAAATTTATGTTCCACTAAACTCATCGGGAGTCGTTTCGGGCCTCGAAACCAAAACCATCAATTAATCTTTACCTTGTTCCCATCACATTCGAAAGCCTGCTCACACCTACTAGTACTACGTACCAAACCTGAATGTGTTCCCACTATGCAGGTATTAGTACTACTAGTGCTAGTACTTAGGTTATAAAAAGGGGAACTACCTAACCGAAAATTACTCTACCTTTCCTCCTCATAAGTGCTTCTTCTTCGTCCGTCATTGTCATGGCCAGTGAGCAGAGCTCTAGGTCGAGAACTACTCGTAACAAGGGACCGGCAACCAAGGCTGCGGAAAAAAGAGAGGGCTCGCTGCCACGCAGAGACCTCGAAGATCTCTCACGGGCAAAGCGATGGCTCCTGTGAGCGCCTAGCCGCTGGAGGCTAACATGCCGAGTCGGCGGAGCTGAGTCGTTATCCTCGACGGCATGCCCGATCAGCTCAATAAGCACCTCAATAAGCGTAAGGAGTTCATCCAAGGCTTGATGGAGTTGTCAAGGAGAGCCTCGACGACATGCCCGCCGAGCTCAATCAGCAGGGGAGTTGACCGCCGGCTTGGTGATGCTGTCAAGAAGAGCATTGCCTCGGAGAAGAAGGCGACCGCGAAATCCTGTGACTTCGGAGGACAAGGCGAAGCTCGCCACGAGATCAACTCTGTTGAAGGAGAAGAACGCCGGCTGGAAGAAGCTGCATGAGAATAGTAGTTCCTCGATGAAGATGCTGCAGCCCTCGCTATGGAATGTATGAGGAGTTGGCGAAGCTCGCGATCGAGCACTCGGCCGCTTGTCAAGGTACGTAATGCGGCCGTGGAACAGATGATGAAGGCTCGCGTCGAGAAATCCCGTGTCATGGATGAATGAAGAAGATGGCGGAGGAGACGCACAAGGAGATGGAGGTCGTGGAGGCGATGAAGAAGCGATTCACGACTCGCCGCTAATTAGATCATTTGGGGTGATAATCTTCCTTCTTCTTTTGCTGCTGTGTTCCATCTTTTGCTTCGGTGTTTCACAAGACGCGTGTCACGTTCTCTGCGAGGCATGAATAGAACAATGGTTTTGTTTTTGAGGAATGAATAGAACAATGCTAACAATGAGATGACTAACAAATTAGATCATTTTTATCGCCATATGGCACTGGGCTGCCGTGTTTCCAGGTTCCTCCGTCATGTACTACTCTAGTGGAAAACTTGAGTATATCGCACGGTTCTTTGCTCCTCCTCGATCGTGTCGTCGGCACATTTATACGAAAGCAAATCAAATCACAAGGCCCCGCCTTCCAAAGAAGAATGAGTGTCAAATCACAAAGGCCCTCACCTCTCGTGAAACCGACCAAGCTAGACTGCCCCGCCTTCTAGCCTTTTAAAAAATGTATACTTTTGTACAGCGGTAGTATCAATGGATTGCGCCGTGGAGCAAAACTTGAAATTAAAAAAAAGTGGTACATATAGAGAGCGCTCGTCGCCAAATTATGCATATAGTACTATTAAAAAGGCTAGTCACAATAATGGTGTCCAAAGACAACCCACCCTCAAATAAAACTAAGCACCACGAATTCTTTGACAAAACTAAGCACCCTGAAAGTCTTTGACAACTAAACTGCTGGCTATATGATATTGGCCATATATATTGTACGTGTATAATGTGAATAAACGAGTGGTAGTACTATACCAACTAAAAGATGAAATGTAAGAAATACTAGTATGTACTTACTGAAGAGTTAAAGTAACAAGAAGAAACATAACATAATTCTGCTGGGGGCTCAGCACAACACACCCCTCAAATTAAATTAAGCACACCTGAAATTAAACTTTGCAACTATTCTGGTAGACACTGCATTATAACCACCATGAGCAACGACAATGCCACCTTACTCGGAGTCCTCGTCCACGTCCTCGACTTCGTCCTTCTCCCTCTTCCTCTTGGCCGATACTTCTTTGCTTGAACCGCCAACTTGGTTGTTGCTCTTCATCCAACCCTTGTAGATATTGAAACAAAGGTAGCCATCCATTGCAGCGTACTGGATGTGGTCTATATCTAGTACATTCCGCTGCCATGCATGACGATGAAACGTGTATGGAGGTTTCTCCAATTTATCGTACGAAGGATGAACCATGGCTCCTGCCAAGGTCAGCATTGAAGGCTGACGAGAGGACACCAGCCGATTCTTTTGGAGGTCGAAGGTGTTGCCTACAACAAGGCCTATCCAACACAGGACTTCTTTGTCGCTACCAAAGTCTACAGTAACGAATTTGACTAGGTTGCTCTCGAGGAAGTCCTTAAAATCCTGGCACTCAACGTTGGCATGGCATATGTGGTAGACCAAGCATAAGTTATGCATGCAAACCTGGATCACGGCGGGCTTCTTCCTCTCTTTGTCCTTTAGATCCTTCTCTCGTCCCACGACAGTGGTGTACTCAACATCTAGCCCGGTGACCCACTCATCATCTGAGTCTTCGAACATGCGTCTGAAGCGAGAAAGGCATCCTTTCACCGTCGCGGAAGAACGGGTGTAGATGGCGTCAAACTCATCGCCGGTTATGGTTCTAACCTTGTACTCACCGCCGATCGGGGAGATCTGGGACGCCATGGATTTGGGAGGAGGGTTAGGATTAGTGGAACTACCGTAATGTGAATGGACGGGACGACTAGGAGCGAACCGCCGTAGTATTAAAGGACGTGCCGGGACGAGTAGGAGCGAACTGCCAACATGCAAACGGCAGGGTAGTGGCTTTCCATTCTCCCATGATACGGGCTTCCGAGAGCCCTTGGATCTGAGATCGAACGGTTGCATGGCATGATTCTAGACCTATGGGTGAATATCCTATCCTGGAGGGTTATTCTTAAAATTTTCAGCAACTTAGCATGCGACCGTTTGATCTCAGATCCAAGGGCTGGTAGCAGCCCATATCATGGTCGCGCCTACCATGACCGTCGTGTAAGCTCATGGCTGTCGCGCTTCTTGGAGATTTAACACGGTGCGCTAGGGCTATCCGATGTTGGCATGTCATACATAGTCATCACTTAGTCACTCATACTACAACAAGGTTGGCTATAAGGTTGGCTATAAGTGTATTTTTTTACTCCTCTCTATCTCTTTCTTCGTACTCCCTCCGTCCCACAATATAAGAATGTTTTTGACACTAGTGTAGTGCCAAAAACGTTCTTATAATACGGGACACAGGGAGTACTAGTATTTATAGCATTTGCCAAGGAGTGACCTCTTCCAATGAAATGGTGTTGCTAAGTTTGCTTCATTTAATTAGCTATAGACTCAAAATTTGTCTTTTCACGTACGTACACGCGCTTAGCACCGTTTCTTCCTTGGGTCACCAAACTAGTCTCTCTCTTCTTGATTAACTTGTGACATCAGACTTTATGCCTATGTGGCAACCTTAAGCACTTGTAGGAGCAAGTAAGGTGCCCGTCTGTTGCACGGAAGAGTGAAATGCATTGATCAGGGTGTTGTTTATTTTGACAAAGGATGTGGGGGTCATCTCATGTGCAACCGGGTAGACGTGTCAAGCACCAAATAACAGTGCAGAACAGCAGGGGGACGCACCCCACTGCATCGCCCAAAGGTTAGTAATGAGCAATGAGACATCAAATCACAATGCCGCACCTTCCTGCACGGACGGCAACCATTATTTCACACTTCGTTCAACATCATCACAAACCACGTACTAGTATTGCTTCTTCCTCAAGAGGGACACGCGCATCGCCTTGGTACATCATGACACGTGGGACCGCATGACAGGCCATGCTCCCCTGCCGATCGCTCGGTAAAATCACCTCATTTTTACTATACTTCCTCCGGATCGGTTTACTACGTGGCATGCACGTCGTTCTAGGTTGAGAATTTAACTGGCTATATATATGTGATGAACAGTACGCTAGCCTTTTAAAAATAAAATGTATACTTTTGTACAGTAGTACTCCACTATCGATGGATTGCGCCATGGAGCAAAAATTGAAATTTAAAAAAAAGGTGGTACATATAGAGAGCGCTCGTCGCCAAATTATGCATATAGTACTATTAAAAAAGCTAGTACATGCTTAATTGGGGTGCTAAATTCTATTAAAGAAATACTAGTACTAGTATGTACATATTGAAGAGTTAAAGTAATGAGAAGAAACATAACATAGTTCTGCTGGGGGCTCAGCACAACACACCCCTCAAATTAAACTAAGCACACCTGAAATTAAACTATGCAACTAATCCGGTAGACACTGCATTAGAAGTTTAGAACCGCCATGAGCAATGACACTGCCACCTTACTCGGAGTCCTCGTCCACGTCCTCGACTTCGTCCTTGTCCCTCTTCCTCTTGGCCGATACTTCTTTGCTTGAACCGCCAACTTGGTTGTTGCTCTTCATCGAACCCTTGTAGATATTGAAACAAAGGTAGCCATCCATTGCAGCGTACTGGATGTGGTCTATATCTAGTACATTCCGCTGCCATGCATGGCGATGAAACGTGTATGGAGGTTTCTCCAGTTTGCGGTACGAAGGATGAACCATGGCTCCTGCCAGGGTCAGCATTGAGGGCTGACGAGAGGGCACCAACCAATTCTTATAGAGGTTGAAGGGGTTGCCTACAATGAGGCCTATCCGACGCAGGACTTCTTTGTCGTTCTTAAAGTCTATAGTAACGAATTTGACTGTTTTGTCCTCGAGGAAGTTCTTAAAATCCTGGCACTCAACGTCGGCATGGCATATGTGGTAGACCAAGCAAACGTTATGTACGCAAACCTGGATCACGGCGGGCTTCTTCCTCTCTTCGTCCTTTAGATCCTTCTCTCGTCCCACGACTGTGGTGTACTCAACATCTAGCCCAGCGACCCACTCATCATGTAAGTTTTCGAACATGCGTCTGACGCGAGAAAGGCATCCTTTCACCGTCGCGGAAGTACGGGTGTAGATGACGTCGAACTCATCGCTGGTGATGGTTCTAACCTTGTACTCACTGCCGATCGAGGAGATTTGGGACGCCATGGATTTGGGAGGAGGGTTAGGATTAGTGGAACTGCCGTAATGTGAATGGACGGGACGACTAGGAGCGAACCACAATAGTATTAAAGGACGTGCGGGAAAGAGTAGGAGCGAACTGCCAGCGTGCGAACGGCAGGGTAGTGGCTTTCCATTCTCCCATGATACGGGCTTCCGAGAGCCCTTGGATCTGAGATCGAACGTTGCCATGAGTGATTCTAGACCTATGGGTGAATATCCTATCCTCGGAGGGTTATTCTTAAAATTTTCAGCAACTTAGCATGCGACCGCTTGATCTCAGATCCAAGGCTGCCAAGAGTCTCGTATCATGGTCACGCCTACCACGACCGTCGCATCGCTCGGGCGGTCGCGCCCTTGGAGATTTAACACGGTGCGTTAGGCTATCTGATGTTGGCATGTCATACATAGTCATCACTTCGTCACTCATACTACAACAAGGTTGGTTATAAGGTTGGCTATAAGTGTATTTTTTACTCCTCTCTATCTCTTTCTTCGTACTCCCTCCATCCCATAATATAAGAATGTTTTTGACACTAGCTAGTGTAGTGTCAAAAACGTTCTTAGTGTAGTGTCAAAAACATTCTTATATTATGGGACACAGGGAGTACTAGTATTTATTGAATTTGCCAAGGAGTGACCTCTTCCAATGAAATGGTGTTGCTAAGTTTGCTTCATTTAATTAGCTATAGACTCAAAATTGTCTTTTCACCTAGGTACACATGCTTAGCACCGTTTCTTCCTTGGGTCACCAAACTAGTCTCTCTCTTCTTGATTAACTTGCCACATCAGACTTTATGCCTATGTGGCAAGCTTAAGCACCTGTAGGAGCAAGTAAGTACAATAGTGCGCTTTACATGGCATTTTTGCATATGTGGAGGAAAGAGAGGCAAGGAAAAAGTGGAGAAGTGGGCTCTCATGCAAGAGCCAGCCTCTACTATGGTGGAGCATTGGGAGAGGCACCTGTATGGAGGTGTTCAGGAATTGAGAGACTCACACCGGTCGTAGTGCCGCAGTTAAAATTATAATGGCAAGTCAAATCACGAGGCCCCACCTGTCCAGCAGTAACTCGCTGTCAAATCACACAGCCCTGCGTTTGCAGCAGCCTACTCCCTCGTCTTCTCACGTCTTTGTCGAACCGACTAGGCGGAATTGTCCCGCCGCCTACCGGGCAGGAAAAGCCTCGCCTCGACTTTTAAATAGTATACAGTATACTAATTTTGTATCCATGGATTGCGCCCGCGCCATGGAGCAAAGCATCTAGAAAACGGCGGTGCACATGTACGGAGTATACAGCATGCCCGTCGCGTTCGCGTCGCACCCCAGACGGTCGGTCGGTCTGGCACACTGCTCTCCGAATGGAACACGCGTCATATTGTGTTCGTACACACATGTGGGACGGCAATTGAGAACCGACCATAGGCACACTCCCCGGCCCCGCAAGTCGGGTGACTTAATAGAAGAGGGAGACGAGCGATAGTACTAGAGAAGTGTTGTACTACGTTGGTGCCCGGACGATCCCTGCAAGACACGGAGGATCAGTTCGTCCATGCATGTGACCAGACTCCAGCAGACACGCCTGGATTGGCTATCGTCTACGTATTGTGCAGGCTGTGTTGTACATGGCTGTAGTTGTGGTGAGAAATCTAAAAAAAGGTTTCTTGTCATCTCGCAAAATTATGTGTCATGTGCTTCGGATCACTGCGAGGGTTAAAGAGCGACAACTGAGTTGTGCTAGTCATTGGGGGCACATGCACGAACAGTGACTACTCGGCTACCATCTAGGTTAAGCCGGCTATGTTAATTAGGACATCTATCGACGCACCCCTTTTCTACAAGTTTATCTTTAATTTGAGCTTTGTTCCTCATCTAGTTTGTCCGTCGGGATTCATGTTGTCTCCTTTGGGCAGTGAGGTTATGATTTCTTGTCATGTGGCATTTTTTCGTGTTATATGTTATAATCCGGCGCTTCAGATCAAAATGACGACAACTGCGCCTCCGGGCCACATGCATGAAGACTTCTCGACAGTCATTGACGAGGTCAAGCCGGCTCCGGTAGACAAAAGAAAACTAAGTACTACTCCACTATATAGGCAGGAGCCTCCGCGCTTGCTTGCTAGTGTTGCTCTCTTCACACTGTCTCGGCCTCTCCAGATCTAAACACGACATCGGTGGCCACACTCTCTCTCTCTCTCTCTGCTCACCGCTGGTCACAGATCCAACCGGATCCTCTCCACCGGGGAAGGTGAGAAGGTGCAGGGTTCATGCGGTCGTCCTCGGCGACGGCTCTTACCCACTGCTGGGCGCGTCCCGATCAGCCTGCCTTGCCGTTCTCTCCCAAGCAGCGCTGGCGACGGAGGGCCTCCGACCCCTTCTTCCTCGCTGCCGTAGTGTGGGCAGATCCAGCCTCCCGCCGCCCACCTAGCGACATCCCGGCGACCATCAGGTATAACTTCCTTCGAAACCGGCCTTGCTCTACTTCCCGAGCTCCTGATGTTGCTGCATTTGTAACTTTTACTATTTTTCAGGCCCCCTCGTAGATAGGATCGATCGCCTGTTCGAAAACCACCTAATTTTTTACGTTTAAGAGGTAAAACTAGTTCATGCACTCGAATATAGTACTACTTGGTTCAAACAAGGAAGAAAGGGGTGGGGAGTGGGGAGGATTTGTTACCCTGAATCTAGGACTTGGTCGAAAGAGGAAATAATGGGGCGAAAAGTAGCAGTAGACCTGCTATCCAACCGGTCTCTAGGTCTAATAGGAAATAAAGGAAATGTAGTACAAACTCAATATAAACCCGATCTATTGGTTGAAAAAGGAAAGAAAGTGGGGACTGGGGGACAAGTCAACAGAGTAAGTCCAGCACTAGATTTGCTAGCCTCACACAGTATAAGGTGGCTATACCGAACAAAAATGGGGCCAACCCAGATATCATGTTCTGATGTTTGTTGCCCCGAGCCACTCTTATGTAATGCCACTGGTAAAATGTAGCAGTCACACTGTTAAAAGTAAGGACACGTTAAACCAATATTGTTTTCAATGTACTGCCTCCAGTAATATGAATCAATGGCACTTCTTTACATGTCCTGCTAAAATTTCCCATTAAGATAAGTTGGTTCTTTTCGTTAGAAATGCAACTGTCCTTGTCCGCCTACTCTCCCATGCCCAAAAGTAATGTCGTATTTAACGGTTGTCATAGTTAATCCTAATGCCCACACTAATATCTAGCAATGCCACTGCTTTAGAAATTGCTACTGTCCTTGTAGGATTGCCATTCAGATAAGGAACATGCTTCTTTTCATTTGATGCATGTTTCATCACTTGTTAGTCACCCTCCTTTCCACCTTTTTTGTGCAAACAGAGATATACATTTCACGCTCGATCTTAGTTAAACTGCACAAATGATATCCAAATTATAGTTGAGCATTCCAGGAGCTTCACAACCAACCTTGATGTTGCTCAATTTTATTGCAACTAATGAAGAAGAAGCTCTGTGGGTTTCGTTCTCGGATGAAAATGGAACCGGGGCTGGAGCCCTTTTCTTAAAAAATATTTGAAGAAGAAGCTGCTAGCTCACGGGACATTGCTTCATTTTAGGTGAACTGCACCAAAAGGTCCCATGAATTGAATCATCCATGTTGGTGACTGAAAGAGCCAGCTTGAAATCCCGCCTAAGCACCCCGCCTCCATCCTTTCGACGACGGTACACCTCGTTTGCCACCGCTCAACCCTAGTGTCACCGATAAAATGAAGTAATAATACTGATTAAAATAGAGCGAGTGTCATCTCTATCATTTCATTTCCAATGTAGATAAAGAAAGTGCTTCTCTTTGTTAAAGTATGTTTCATCAACTAGTCCCATTGTTAATGTTTAAGCGCTTACGCAAACCGGGTGCTTAATTTTAGTTGATATGTACAAAAATATAGATTTGAATGTCTCAAGGTGCCTCCTTGTACTACTGCTCTACACTGATGTTCATCACTGGCAGAAGGTGTATCTGGGAGACTTGGGACGATGTCCAGTATGAGGCGTACCATATGAGGCATCGCAGGCCCATCTCGCCCGCATGAGATGGCATACTATGATACTATCGCAATATTTTCTTCTATTTATTTTGTGTGTTTCATCAACTAGTGCCACTATAATGTAATCACGCTTTTCATTATCTGTGCAAATAGGGTTATTCAGCTGCATTTTGGTGGAACTGCACAAATGTACGTATGGAACCGGCATATATGCAGAGTGCGAGGTGTGCCAAGTAAAAATTACCGACACCAACCATGCTGCATGCACGCATTGGCATCCACCACAACCAGTGGGATGTGTGGCGCTCTCTGTTGACGGATCTTTCTCGGCAAAGAAATCCTCTAACCAAATACTAGTAGCTTATATTGGCAGTTTTCTAGGAGTACTCTTTTCGAAAGAAGCACCAATCTATTTTTCTTTATTTGTACATTGTGTCACAACTTTGACCCAAAGGTCCAGAGCTATTTTAGGGTGATTGGCGTAGTACTCGGAGACTGATTATAAGCATGATTTTCATTAGCTGTCACACTAATTGTAAGCATGAGCAGGTGGAAGATTATGTTAGTGCGGAGCTTACCTTAAACCCTACCGCCGTCGTTGAAACGAGGCGAGCGTCGAGGGAACCGTGGAGAACGTCGGGGAAGCGACGTCGCGCCATCCGGCCTCCTCTTGCGGTGGGAGAACGAATACTCTTGTGGGTCCGGCTGGCTCTGCACCCTCACGAACGGAACACCATACTCGATCGATTTGTTATCCTCTGGGTGCTCGACCTTCGACCTGTACGCCCACCACCTCTGCCTGACTGTCGCCTCGGGCGAATCTGTCTACTCCATCGCCCATAGGAGATACTCGATGAACTCGGAGGACTGCGGCGTGACTGCCGCCGAGGAGTACATGTGCATTGTCGCCCTCATCACCGCCGTCTCGCTCTTTCACATACATTGCCACATGGCCCGCACCGTCCTTGAAATCTCCCACTCATTGTCAAACCAACTAAGGATCTCCTTCAACCTGGCTAACTTTGCCTGGTCGCCGCCGGCGATCTGCCTGATTCGCTGCTGCATCCTCTCCATAGATGTCGTTCTGAGTGGTCCGGTGCTAGCTTTGGAAGATGGGAGGAGAGACGGTGGTCTTGCAATAGAGAAGAGGGAGAGGAGAGGAGGTGGTTTTGGAATGGAGATGATGGAGAAGAGATGAGGTGGTTTTGCAATGGAGAGAAGATCGGAAGAGGGAGAGGCGAGACATTGGTTTTGGAATGGAGATGATGGAGAGGAGAGGAGGTGGTTTTGGAATGGAGATGATGGAGAGGAGAGGAGGTGGTTTTGCAATGGAGAAGATCAGAAGAGGGAGAGGCGAGACAGTGGTTTTGGAATGGAGATGATGGAGAGGAGAGGAGGTGGTTTTGCAACGGAGAAGAGGGAGAGGAGCGTGCGGCAGCGATTTAGGATTGGGCGAGAGGGCATGGCACAGGGATCGGATCAAAATCAAAATCAATTTACCCTTCAATTAAGAAAGTGACCCCACATTAACTAGTCTCCCTTTTATTCTGGGTCATAATTGACCATGATTTTTGCACATAAAATATATGTTATACATTGCAAAAATAATATAATTTGAAAGTACATTCAGATACAAACCAAACGATACAATTTTTGGTGACATGCATTCACATTTTGCTTGTCACATACAGTACATGGTCCAACTTTGACCCAAAATACGCAAAATAACAAAAAAATACTTCCAAGACCAGCGCCGCTCTTCTCCTCTTAAACCACCACCGCTCCTCTCCTATTCCAATCTAAATCCAGTGCCGCTCCTCTCATCTTCCATTTCAAAACCACTGCCCCTCCTCTCCTATTCCAGTCCAAAACCAGTGTCACTCCTCTCCCGTTCTAATCCAAAACCAACGCCGCTCCTCTCCTCTTCCATTCAAAAACCACCGCCGGCGAGTGAAGGTGCTGTGGAGAAGTAGATCGATGGAGGAGTACAACCGATACGTGAGGATCGCAGACGGCGACCCTGTGAAGCTAGCTAGGATGTTGGAGATACAGTCTTGGTTTGACAACAAGGACCAACTAGCGGCGACGGCAACATCCATGGCCAAATATCTGCAACAGAGCGAAAAGGCGGCGATACTCCCGGAGGGAGTCGCGCCGGAGTACATAGAGCTGCTCCTCTGGGCCATGGAGCAAACAGATTCACCGAATCCGATCGTGAGGGAGCGGTGGTGGGAGATCGATCCTGTGGAGCATCCACCGAGATTGAAGGATCGAGCATCTACAGGGTGTCGTTTGTGAGGGTGTCCTGCCAGAGCGAGCCGATGGAGTCTTCGTCGACCGAACCCAACTACAAGAGGGGAAAAGCATTTGGCCCGACAATGCTTCCGCGCCATCGTCTCCCTCGCCGTTCACATCGTCTCACGGGGCGGCTGTCTGCCACCGAGGAATAGGAGGGCACTGTCCCCCAGCCCAATAGTCGGGCAGGTTGTGAATTGTCAGGAGGAGCTTAGGGTTGTTAGTATTTGCAGGTTGTTAATTGTGTTTTGTGTTGTGTATTTTGAGAGTACTTTCAGATATGAATGTCTTTTGAATTTTAGATTTTCAGTATTGAGCATATGAAGAATTTTATGAATTCTAGAGATCTATTTTTAGCACTTAAAAAAATGTAGTTTCATAGGAGTATAAACGTGCAGAGGAGAAGAAACTGCAAGTTTCAGTTTCAGATAAGAAACTGCAAGTTCAGTTTCAGATAAGAAACTGCAGCTTTCAGAGGTAGAGCATTTATATTAACACGGCCTTTTCAAACAGGGTTAACATCATGTTGGAAGTTTTGTTCATGGTTGAAAATGGAACTACCAGCCAGTTAAAATCATGCTGATCAACATTCATGCATAGCACATCTTTATATGATGCACAGTCAAAACGCCCACACAATGTTGAGTGTGCGAAACACAGAGAAAACGAGGGACGAAGTTTTGGTAAGTGTTGGACGTGGTTTTGGGCTGCCCCGTCTAGGCTTTCATTTTTAACATGCGCAGCCCACGACCTCGGATGGGAGGGCATGTTTGTATTTTCTTAGGTCCGTCATGTATCGACCGGCCTATGGACCTCCCATCCGAGGTTTTATTTTTGGCAGCCCAATTTATGTATTTCTTTGAAGAAAACGCAGAGGTCTGTTCTATTTTTCTATATAAGAATACGAACGCCAGGTACAACTTATGTTTCCCTTCTAACTATATTATATATATTTAAATTATTTTATATGTTATTGTATATTATTTTTATTGTCATCATATATTTAACAGATACTTACATATGTAAGAAAACAATATCCCACATCTTATTAACTTATAAAAATAATTTCTTAACAAATAAAATCCTATATTGTTTTGGCACGAAAATCCTAGTGATTGTGTACAAAAGCTTGGTAAGATTTAAGGACGAATGTAATAATATCACTTATTATTTAAATATATTCATAATAAAATGCTCAACCCTTTTTTATTTTTTGATAACATTGCTGGCCCAACCCAACATTATAATTAGAATCAGCCCAGCAAAATCATGTATCTAGATAAAGTGCAAATGGCCTGTAATCTTTTAGGAAATAAAATAAATGGGCTGCATGAAAGCTACATTAATTGTTCACCCATCCCAGCTAATGGCTGTAATTCAAAAAAAGATCAAATTGACTGTAAATTCTACCGCAAAAAAAAAGATCAGAATTCTGAAAAATGGGTTGAATATGTGCCACATTTTTTGAGGCTGAAATGAGGGCCAATAGGTCGAAGCCAACGCAAGTCGTTGTCAATTTAGTCAACAAATGATTCTGACATGTTAGCCGTTGGATTTACATCCAACGGCCAGCATCCATCTTCGCTATGAAGCGCTACTCCACGGTTGGCCAGGCCATCCCTCCACCCCTTCACACCTCATGTTCTTCTCCACCGACTGCAGAACCACACCGCACTAGAACCAGTTAACCCTCGTACACCTCTCCGTCTGTGACTCTACTCCCTCGTCTTCCCATCTCCGGCTCGTTGCTGTCCGGGGCCTCGCCGTCATCCACCACCTTGGATGCACTCGGCGTGGCGTGGTCAACATGGTCAACGAACGACACCACCATCGGAATTAGACTGTGCGTGGAGAGGCTGACAGCTGGGTCCACCGACGCACACAAGGAAATGCCTCCTTATTATGCGTAAAATAATGATTCCTCCACCTGACATCCGGGACCCACCGGAAGGGCCTCTGTATTTCGCGAAAAAAACGTGCCCCCCGCTGACTTGTTGGACCCACCAGCTATCTTCGCACGCAAGGAAGTGCCTCCTTATTACGCACAAAAAAATGAATACTCCCCTTGCCAGATGGAACCCAGCATATTGGGAGGCTGACTTGTAGGCCTACCAAGTTGATGGGGACGGAGGGCTTTGTCAACTTAGTCAATATGAACAATTCTAGCTCCTGTTACCGTACGATGTTCATCCAACGGTTGTAGTGCTTCTTCAACCTCTGGTCTTCTTGCTCTAGCCGCCCAAACCAGCACCGGTCGTGCCGCGTGCTCCTGCCTCCCGTGGCTGGCTTTGATGCCGCGGAGGCCTCTGGCCAGGCCATCCCTCTACTCACCCACACCCCCAGTTAATCTACGGCGACAGCAGCCTCACACCACAGCTGAACCAGTGAACCCTCGTACTCCGCTTCCCATGGGCCTCGCCGTCGTCCACCGTCGTGGTGCACTCGGCGTGACGTGGTCAAGGTGGTCAAGGAACGACTTCCATCGGACGTGGACTGTGCGTGGAGAGGCTGACAGCTGGGTCCACGGCCACAGCAAGGAAGCGCCTCCTTATTACGCAGAAAATAATGATTCCTCCACCTGACAGCGGGGACCCACCGGACGGGCCATCGTATTTCGCGAAAAAAGTTCCCCCTGACCGCTGGGACCCACCAGCTACATCTTCGCACGCAAGGAAGTGCGTCTGGGCAAAAAAAACGATTCGCCCCCCTGACTGCTGGGACCCATCAGCTACATCTTCGCAAGCAAGGAAGTGCGTCCGGGCAAAAAAAACGATTCGCCCCCCTGACTGCTGGGACCCACCAGCTACATCTTTGCACGCAAAGGAAGTGCGTCCGGGCAAAAAAAACGATTCGCCCCTCTAACTGCTGGGACCCACCAGCTACATTTTTGCACGCAAGGAACTGCCTGACAGCCGGGACCCACCTGGTCGAAGCGTATGTAGCGTTGTCACTCTAGTCGTGAACGTGTACGTACATATATACTTGGTCGATGTAGAGGCGCGCACGTGTCGTAGTAGAGGCGCATACGTATTGTAGTAGAGGCGCGCACGTAGCATGTACACGTATGTACAACGGCCAAGGTGCAAGAAAGAAAATACGGCCACGTATGTGTACATACGGGCGGGGTCTCGAACGCCTACTCGCGCATCCGTACGGCGAGGGCTCGTGTTCATGGGGAGGCAACGGAATGCGTCGTGTTCATGGGGAGGCAACGGAATGCGTCGTGTTCATGGGGAGGCAACGGAATGCGTCATGTTCATCGGGAGGCAACAGAACGCGTGGGAGCCAACCGGCTTGGACGGAATAGGCGATGGAAACGAGACCTGGCGTAGCGCAAAACGGAGGAAACGGACCTCCTACAAACGAAACGGGGGTCCTGTTGATCGGGAGGGGTGTGGCGTACCGCAAAACGGAGGAAACGGACCTCCTACGGTCGAAACGGGGGTCCTGTTGATCGGGAGGGGTGTGATGTACCGCAAAACGGACGAAACGGACTTGTGTTGGAGCGCTACGGTCAAAACGGGGGTCCTGTTCATCAGGAGGAGTGTGGCATACCGCAAAACTGGACTCCACGGGATACTGTTAATCTCCACCGTCGACCTCCTCCAGCCTCCACGGGTTACCGTCGACCTCCTCCAGCCTCCACGGGCTCGTGTTCATCCAGCCTCCACCGCGCGCTACTCCACCGGCTACTGTTCAACCACCCCTCCACCGTCTACTATTCATCCAGCCCTCTACGGTCTCATCGCTCATCCAGCGCCCACACCACAGGTCCTGCTCAACCACCCTCCACGGCCACCCTCCACCGCTCATGCTCATCCAGCCTCCACACCACGGGTCCTGTTCATCCAGAGGCAATGCCACCGCCATCGCTCATCCAACCCCCCGCAAGGCTCACTGCTCATCCAATCGATCGGCTTCGCTAGCGGCAGAGCGGCGAATCACTCCATCGGGTTCAGTTAACAACCATCAATCGATCGCTCCGGTTCAGTAACGCGTAGCCTCCAGTGCAATCGCTCGGGTTCAGTTAGAGCCCAACACCTCGCTCGGGTTCAGTTAGAGCCCAACACCTCGCTCGGGTTCAGTTAGAGCCAACGCCTCGCACACACGCGTGTACCTGTACGAGAGAAACGCGCATCGCTCTCCCACCGTAACCAGCAACTCCCCGAAATTTTCCTCCCCCTCGCTTCTACCACGGTTTTTTCCGTCATGGACGGCCCAAAGTATGTCATGCAGTTGCATCTCCGCCCGCCAGTGACTAAAAGCCCATTTTCTGTCATGATTTTTTGTCATAGAAGTAGGAGCCCACCACATCTATGATGATACCGGGTTTTGTCACAATTATCGTCATAGAAGTGTCATATGTATGACAGAAAAAATTTCGTTCGGCCCAAAATGTCACGGATGTGTCTTTTTTTTGTAGTGTTCACTATCATTATCAGGAGGTTTTTCTATTTCAGGTTCACCAGAAGTATGCAAAGCCTTATCATTTTTCTTCTTCTTTTTATTTTTAGACGGACTAGGTGCATCAGTATTATTTCTTTGTGAATCTTGTTCAATTCTTTTAGGGTGTCCTTCAGGATAAAGTGGTTCCTGAGTCATTTTACCTCCTCTAGTTGCTACTCTAACAGCAAAGTCATGCATATTATGATTCATTTCATCAAGAAATGCTCTTTGTGATTTAGCAACTTGTTCTAACTGAGTTTGAACCATAGAAGCATGTTTTCCCACACCTCTAACATCATTTAATATACTAAATAACAAGTCACTCAAGCGAGCAATCATATCAAAATTATATTTCAATTATTTCATAACATTTGCATTGAAGTGATCTTGTTTTCTGATGTAGTTTTCAAACTCATAAAGGCATTGACTAGGATGCATATTGTGAGGATTATCATTATCACTGAACTTTATTAAAGAATTTACCTCTACCACCTTAGGCAATGGTGGTGTATTAAGCCCATGTGTTTCTTCAATAGGAGGTAAATTTTTAACATCCTCAGCTTTAATACCTTCTTCCTTCATAGATTTCTTTGCCTCTTGCATATCTTCAGGACTGAGATATAATATACCCCTCTTCTTCAGAGTGGGTGTAGGCAGTCGTTCAGGAGTAGTCCAATCGTCATAATTTTTCAATATGTTATTCAATAACTCTTCAGCTTGTCCAACAGTTCGTTCCCTGAAAACACAACCAGCACAACTATCTAGGAAGTCCCTAGAAGCATCGGTTAGTCCATTGTAGAAGATATCAAGTATTTCATTTTTCTTAAGAGGATGATCAGGCAAAGCATTAAGTAACTGGCAAATCCTCCCCCAAGCTTGTGGGAGACTCTCTTCTTTAGTTTGAACAAAGTTAAATATTTCCTGTAAGGTAGCTTGTTTCTTATGAGCAGGGAAATATTTTTCAAAGAAGTAATAAATCATATCCTGGGGACTACGCACACAACCAGGAGCAAGAGTATTGTACCAAGCTTTAGCATCACCCTTTAATGAGAAAGGAAATAATTTGAGAATAAAGTAGTAGCGAGTTTTCTCATCATGAGTAAAAAGGGTGGCTATATCATTCAACTTAGTAAGATGTGCCTCAACAGTTTCAGTTCCATAACCATGGAAAGGATCAGATTCAACCAAAGTAATTAACTCTAGGTCGACAGAGAATTCATAATCCTTATCATCAATAAAGATAGGTGAAGTAGCAAACTTAGGATCACATTTCATTCTAGCATTCAGAGATTTTTCTTTATACTTGTGTAGTAATTTCTCTAGATCATCTCTATCATTGCAAGCAAGAATATCCCTAGTTGTTTCTTCACTCATAACATAACCTTCCAGTACCTTAGGAAATTCATATCTAGGAAGGCTAGTTCTAGCAGGTGTTTCAGGAGATTCAGTTCAAGCTCATCATCAGATTCAACAACATCATGTTGTATTACTCTAGCAATTTGTTCATCAAGAAATTCACCAAGTGGCACATCATCATTATCAAGCAAGGTACTAGCATCATCATAAGCATCATTCATAGTAGAAGTAGCATCATCAATAACTTGTGACAAAACAGAATTAATAGCATGTGGTGGTGTTGCAAGTTTATTCATAACAGAAGGTGAATCTAAAGCAGAACAGGATGACAGTTTCTTACTTCCCCTCGTGCTTGAGGGAAATATCTTAGTCTTAGGATCCTTCATACTCTTCATAGTGATAATATGATAATAATCCCAAGTGAATCAACAAATATAGCCATGCTCCTCGGCAACGGCGCCAGAAAAAGGTCTTGATAACCCACAAGTATAGGGGATCGCAACAGTTTTCGAGGGTAGAGTATTCAACCCAAATTTATAGATTCGACACAACAGGAGCCAAAGAATATTTGAAGGTATTAGAAGCTGAGTTATCAATTCAACCACACCTGGAGATTAATTATCTGCAGCAAAGTGATCAGTACCAAAGTAGTTTGATAGTTTTGATAGTAGTGACAGCAGCAATAGTAACAGTAATAGTGATAGCAGTAATTTTGTAGCAAGTGTGACAATGATGATAACAGTAGTAACTTAGCAGAAACAATATGGAAAAGTTCATAGGCATTGGATCAGTGACTTGTTGGATGATATTCATCATGTGACAGTTATAACCTAGGGCGATTCGGCACTAGCTCCAGTCCATCGATATAATGTAGGCATGTATTCCATAAATAGTCATACATGCTTTATTAAAAGAACTTGCATGACATCTTTTGCCCTACCCTTTCATGGCAGCAGGGTCCATATTGGAAACTAAGGGATATTAAGGCCTCCTTTTAATAGAGAACCAGAATAACGCATTAACACATAGTGAATAAATGAACTCCTCAAACTACGGTAATCACCAGAAGAAGTCCCGGTTATTGTCACTCCGGGGTGAACGGATCATAACACGTAGTAGGTGACTATAACTTGCAAGATCGGATCTAACACATGGATATAATGATGAATTCATAAATGGTTCAGATCTGAGTTCAAGGCACATGGGCCCAAAGTGACAAGCATTAAGCATAGCAAAGTCATAGCAACATCAATCTAAGAACATAGTGGATACCAGGCCCTAACAAAACTAATTCGATTACATGATGAATCTCATCCAACTCCTCACCTACCAGCGAGCCTACAAAGGAATTACTCACTCGCGGTGGGGAGCATCATGGAATTGGCGATGGAGAAGGGTTGGTGATGACGAAGAACGAAGATCCCCCTCTCTGGAGCCCCAAACGGATTCCAGATCTGCCCTCCCGAGGAAGAACGGGGCTTGGCGGCGGCTCCGTCTCATGGATCGTGATAATTCTTTCTCCCTGATTTTTTTCTCCGAAAATAGGAATTTATAGTGTCAGGGTTGAGGTCTGCGGGGCAGCAACCTCTTGAGCATGTGTTAGTTTTCGCTTGAAGAGGAAAGGGTGATGCAGCAAAGTAGAGTAAGTATTTCCCTCAGTTTTTTAGACCCAAGTTATCAATTCAGTAGGACACAATGTGCAAGTCATCTATTACTTGCACAAACAATCAAGAACCTTGCAACCAACGTGATAAAGGGGTTGTCAATTCCTTCACATCCACTCGCAAAAGTGAGAACTAATAGAGATAGTAAAATAAATATTTTTGGTATTTTTGTTGTATAGAATGGAAAGTAAAGATTGAAAAATAGTAAACGAGATGCGATGTAAATAAAAGAGATGCAATACAATAAGAAAGAGACCCGGGGGCCATAGGTTTCACTAGTGGATTCTCTCAAGATAGCATGTATTATGGTGTGTGAACAAATTCCTGCCGAGCAATTGATAGAAAAGTGCATAATTTTGAAGACATCTAAGGCAATGATCATGAATACATGCATCACGTCCGTGTCGAGTAGACCAAAACGATTCTGCATCTACTACTATTACTCCACACATCAACTGCTATCCAGCATGCATCTAGAGTATTAAGTTCATAAGAACGGAGTAATGCATTAAGCAAGATGACATGATGTAGAGGGATAAACTCAAGAAATATGATATAAACCCCATCTTTTTATCCTCGATGGCAACAATACAATATGTGCCTTGTTGCCTCTACTGTCAATGGGAAAGGACACCGCAAGATTGAACCCAAAGCTAAGCACTTCTCCCATTGCAAGAAAGATCAATCTAGTAGGCCAAACTAAACCGATAATTCTAAGAGACTTGCAAAGATATCAAATCATGCATATAAGAATTCAGAGAAGAACCAAATAGTATTCATAGATAATCAAGATCGTAAATCCACAATTCATCATATCTCGGCAAACACGCCGCAAAAGAGTATTACATCGAATAGATCTCAAAGAACATCGAGGAGAACTTTGTATTGAGAATCAAAGAGAGAGAAGAAGCCATCTAGCTAATAACTATGGACCCGAAGGTCTGTGGTAAACTACTCATGCTTCATCGGAGAGGCTATGGTATTGATGTAGAAGCCCTCCGTGATCGATTCCCCCTCCGGCAGATTGCCGAAAAAGGCCCCAAGATGGGATCTCACGGGTACAGAAGGTTGCGGCAGTGGAAAAGTGGTTTCGTGGCTCCCCCTGATGTTTCTAGGGTATAAGAGTATATATAGGCGCAGGAAGTACGTCGGTGGAGCTACGAGGGGTCCACAAGGGTGGGGGGTGCGCCTACCCCCCTGTGCGCGCCCTCCTGCCTCGTGGGCGCCTCGTGGCATTCCAGACTTCAACTCCAAGTTTTCCGGTTTGCTTTCGGTCCAAGAAAGATCATCGCGAAGGTTTCATTCCGTTTGATATTCCTTTTCTGGGAAACACTAAAATAGGCAAAAAAACAGAAATTGCCACTGGGCCTCCTGTTAATAGGTTACTACCAAAGATAATATAAAAGAGCATATTAAAGCCCATTAAACATCCAAAACAGATAATATAATAGCATGAACAATCAAAAATTATAGATATGTTGGAGACGTATCAAGCATCCCCAAGCTTAATTCCTGCTCGTCCTCGAGTAGGTAAATGATAAAAAAATTGATGTGGAATGCTACCTAGCATATTTATCAATGTAATTTTCTTTATTGTGGCATGAATGTTCAGATATGAAAGATTCAAGACAAAAGTTTAACATTAACATAAAATTAATAATACTTCAAGCATACTAACAAAGTAATTATGTCTTCTCAAAATAACATGGCCAAAGAAAGTTCATCCCTACAAAATCATATAGTTTGGCTACGCTCCATCTTCGTCACACAAAATGCTCAAATCATGCACAACCCCAATGACAAGCCAACCAATTGTTTCATACTTTAGTATTCTCAAACTTTTTACAACTTTCACGCAATACATGAGCGTGAGCCATGGACATAGCACTATAGGTGGAATAGAGTGGTGGTTGTGGAGAAGACAAAATAGGAGGAACATGGTCTCACGTCAACTAGGCGTATCAACGGGCTATGGAGATGCCCATCAATAGATATCAATGTGAGTGAGTAGGGATTGCCATTCAACGGATGCACTAGAGCTATAAATATATGAAAGATCAACAAAAGTACCTAAGTGGGTGTGCATCCAACTTGCTTGCTCACGAAGACCTAGGGCATTTCAGGAAGCCCATTGTTGGAATATACAAGCCAAGTTCTATAACGAAAATTCCCACTAGTATATGAAAGTGACAAAATAAGAGACTCTCTATCATGAAGATCATGGTGCTACTTTGAAGCACAAGTGTGGAAAAAAAGGATAGTAGCATTGTCCCTTCTCTCTTTTTCTCTCATTTTTTTATTTGGGCCTTTTGGCCTTTCTCTCTTTTTTTCCTCACACGGGACAATGCTCTAATAATGGTGATCATCACACTTCTATTTATTTACAACTCAAAGATTACAACTCGATACTTAGAACAAAATATGACTCCATATGCGTGCCTCCGGCGGTGTACCAGGATGTGCAATGAATCAAGAGTGACATGTATGAAAGAATTATGAAGGTGGCTTTGCCACAAATACGATGTCAACTACATGATCATGCAAGGCAATATGACAATGATGGAACGTGTCATAATAAACGGGACGGTGGAAAGTTGCATGGCAATATATCTCGGAATGGCTATGGAAATGCCATAATAGGTAGGTATGGTGGGTTTAAGGTACCGGCAAAAGTTGCGTGGTACTAGAGAGGCTAGCAATGGTGGAAGGGGAGAGTGCGTATAATCCATGGACTCAACATTAGTCATAAAGAACTCACATACTTATTGCAAAAATCTACAAGTCATAAAAAACCAACCACTATGCCCATGCTCCTAGGGGGATAGATTGGTAGGAAAAGACCATCGCTCGTCTCCGACCACCACTCATAAGAAAGACAATCAAAGAAACACCTCATGCTTCAAATTTGTTACGCAGCGGTTACCATACGTGCATGCTACGGGACTTGCAAACCTCAACATAAGTATTTCTCAAATTCACAATTAATTCACTAGCATGACTCTATTATCACCATCCTCATGTCTCAAAAAATCATCAAGTATCAAACTTCTCATAGCATCCAACGCACTTTATATGAAAGCTTTTATTATACCCATCTTGGATGCCCATCATATTAGGACTAGTTTTATAACCAAAGCAAATTACCATGCTATTCTAAAAAACTATCAAAATAATATAAATGAAGCATGAGAGATCAATAATTTCTATAAAATAAAACAACCACCGTGCTCTAAAAAGATATAATTGAAGCACTAGAGCAAAGTTATCTAGCTCAAAAGATATAAGTGAAGCACATAGAGTATTCTAATAAATTCTGATTCATGCGTGTCTCTCCCAAAAGGTGTGTACAGCAAGGATGATTGTGGTAAACTAAAAATCAAAGACTCAAATCATACAAGACGCTCCAAGCAAAACACATATCATGTGGTGAATAAAAATATAGCCTCAAGTAAAGTTACCGATAGATGAAGACGAATGAGGGGATGCCTTCCGGGGCATCCCCAAGCTTAGGATTTTGCTTGTCCTTGAATTTTACCTTGGGGCGCCTTGGGCATCCCCAAGCTTAGGCTCTTGCCACTCCTTATTCCATAATCCATCAAATCTTTACCCAAAAACTTGAAAACTTCACAACGCAAAACTTCAACAGAAAATCTCATGAGCTCCATTAGTATAAAAAATTAACCACCACTTTAAGGTACTATAATGAACTCATTCTTTATTTATATTGGTTTTAAACCTACTGTATCCCAACTTCTCTATGGTTCATACCCCCCGATACTACTCATAGATTCATCAAAGTAAGCAAACAACACACGAAGAACAGAATTTGTCAAAAACAGAACAGTCTGTAGCAATCTGTAATGTTCGAATACATCTATAACTCCAAAAATTATTAAATAAATTGGTGGATGTGAGTAATTTGTCTATTAATCATCTTCGAAACGAATCAACCTAAAAGCACTCTCCAGTAAAAAATGACAGCTAATCTCGTGAGCGCTAAAGTTTCTGTTTTTTACAGCAAGATCGCAAAGACTTCACCCAAGTCTTCCCAAAGGTTCTACTTGGCACAAACACTAATTAAAACATAAAACCACATCTAAACAGAAGCTAGATGAATTATTTATTACTAAAGGGGAACAAAAGTTAAAGAACACAAAAAAATGGGTTGCCTCCAAACAAGCGCTATCATTTAACGCCCTTAGCTAGGCATAAAAGCAAGAGTAGAACTAGGTATTGCCATCTTTGGTATGCAATTCTTCAATTGAAAACACATAACCCTTAGGTGGTTTTTTGGTTTTATTAATGATCAAACTCCTCGACAAGAAATCAAGAACTTGATTTTTAGCAAAAGGTTCCTTAATGATATCAAAAAAGTTGGGGTGAACACTTATTGATTGAGGTCTTCATTTTCCTTACTAGAAGATTCACCCTTATTTTTAGGAACATAGATAAACTTGGCAACTTTGGTAGGAGGAGGATATGAGGTATTCTTAATGGCAGAAAAAGTGGACCCCAAGTTGGTAATAATATCTTCGAGTTTATCAATTCTAGTGGAATCTCGATCTATCTTCTCATTAACAATGGGTTCCTTCTCCCTAAGATTTTTCAGAGTAACTCCTACCTTAGATCCGTATTGGATAATTTGGTTGTGGATCTTTTTATCCAGATTTTCGATTAACTCTATAGTGGCAAATTTATTTTCAATAATATCAAGCCTTTGCATCACATGTTCCAAAGTTAAAATAGTTCATTGACCAAAAGAGGTGGTGGGCCTAGCAAATCTATCATAGCATTATAAGAATCAAAAGTATGGCTTCCCAAGAAATTCCCTCCGATAATGGTGTCAAGAACATATCTATTCCAAGAAGTGATGCCTACGTAAAAATTGCGAAGAAGAACGGAAGTAGATTGCTTTCTAGTAGATCTATTTTGAGCATTGCAAATTCTATACCAAGCGTCTTTTAGGTTTTCTCCCTCCCTTTGATTAAAATTAAGAACTTCATTATCGAGAGTATTAACAATGATAGGAGGATTAGCCATGAAGGAAACGATCTAACACACGGACGCACAAGAAGCAAGCAAAAAGAGACGAACAGAACAGGGGCGAAGAAAAGGAAAAGGTTTTCGAAAATCGTTTTAGAAGTGGGGGAGAGGAAAACGAGAGGCGAATGGCAAATAATGTAATGCGAGGGAGAAGAGTTTATGATGGGTACTTGGTATGGCTTGACTTGGCGTAGATCTCTCCGGCAACGGCGCTAGAAATCCTTCTTGCTACCTCTTGAGCATGTGTTGGTTTTCCCTTGAAGAGGAAAGGGTGATGCAGCAAAGTAGAGTAAGTATTTCCCTCAGTTTTTGAGAACCAAGGTATCAATCCAGTAGGAGACAACGCGCGAGTCACCTAGTACCTACACAAACAATCAAGAACCTTGCAACCAACGCGATAAAGGGGTTGTCAATCCCTTCACGGCCACTCGCAAAAGTGAGTTCTAATTAAGATAGTAAAATAAATATTTTTGGTATTTTTGTTGTATAGATTGGAAAGTAAAGATTGCAAAATAGTAAACAAGATGCGATGTAAATAAAAGAAATACAATATAATATGAAAGAGACCCGGGGGCCATAGGTTTGACTAGTGGCTTCTCTCAAGATAGCATGTATTACGGTGGGTGAACAAATTACTGCCGAGCAATTGATAGAAAAGCGCATAATTATGAAGACATCTAAGGCAATGATCATGAATATAGGCATCACGTCCGTGTCGAGTAGACCGAAACGATTCTGCATCTACTACTATTACTCCACACATCAACCGCTATCCAGCATGCATCTAGAGTATTAAGTTCATAAGAACGGAGTAACGCATTAAGCAAGATAACATGATGTAGAGGGATAAACTCAAGCAATATGATATAAACCCCATCTTTTTATCCTCGATGGCAACAATAGAATACGTGCCTTGCTGCCCCTACAGTCACTAGAAAAGGACACCGCAAGATTGAACCCAAAGCTAAGCACTTCTCCCATTGCAAGAAAGATCAATCTAGTAGGCCAAACTAAACCGATAATTTGAAGAGACTTGCAAAGATATCAAATCATGGATATAATAATTCAGAGAAGAACCGAATAATATTCATAGATAATCAAGATCATAAATCCACAATTCATCGGATCTCGGCAAACACACCGCAAAAGAGTATTACATTGAATAGATCTCCAAGAACATCGAGGAGAACTTTGTATTGAGAATCAAAGAGAGAGAAGAAGCCATCTAGCTAATAACTATGGACCCAAAGGTCTGTGGTAAACTACTCATGCTTCATCGGAGAGGCTATGGTGTTGATGTAGAAGCCCTCCGTGATCGATTCCCCCTCCGGCAGATCGTGGGAAAAGGCCCCAAGATGGGATCTCACGGGTACAGAAGGTTGCGGCGGTGGAAAAGTGGTTTCGTGGTTCCCCCTGATGTTTCTAGGGTATAAGAGTATATATAGGCAAAGGAAGTACGTCGGTGGAGCTATGAGGGGCCCACAAGGGTGGGGCGCACCTACCCCGGCGCGCCTCTTGCCTTGTGGCGCCTTTGTATGCTCTGCACTTCAACTCCAAGTCTTCTGGTTTGCTTTTGGTACAAGAAAGATCATCGCGAAGGTTTCATTCCGTTTGATATTCCTTTTCTGCGAAACACTAAAATAGGCAAAAAAAAACAGAAACTAGCACTCGGCCTCCGGTTAATAGGTTGGTCCCAAAAATAATATAAAAGAGCATATTAAAGCCCATTAAACATCCAAAACAGATAATATAATAGCATGGAACAAACGAAAATTATAGATACGTTGGAGACGTATCAGGGGCCACCAGGTGGGGATAACCCACCTGGACGCGCCAGGAGAGGGGGTGCGCCCTGGTGGGTTGTGCCCACCCAGGGGGCCCTCTCCGGTGGATCTTGGCTGCAGAAATTCTTTTTTATTATATAAAAATCCTCTCAAAGTTTCGATCCATTCTAAGAACTTTTATTTCTGCACAAAAACAACACCATGGTAGTTCTGCTGAAACAGTGTCAGTCTGGGGTTAGTTTCATTCAAATCATGCAAATTAGAGTCCAAAACAAGAGGAAAAGCGTGAGAAAAAATGGATACATTGGAGACGTATGATGCAGCAATGAGGATAATCCTCAGATCACGGACCCAGTCCGCATCATTGCTACTATCATCTTTCAACTTAGTTTTCTCTAGGAACATATCAAAAAAATATAGGAGCTACAACGCAAGCTATTGATCTACAACATAGATATGCAAAACTATGAGGACTAAGTTCATGATAAATTAAGTTCAATTAATCATATTACTTAAGAACTCCCACTTAGATAGACATCCCTCAAGTCATCTAAATGATCACGTGATCCATATCAACTAAACCATGCCCGATCATCACGTGAGATGGAGTAGTTTTCACTGGTGAACATCTTTATGTTGATCATATTTACTATATGATTCACATTTGACCTTTCGATCTCCAGTGTTTCAAGGCCATGTATGTACATGCTAGGCTCGTCAAGTTTAACCCGAGTATTCCGCATGTGCAAAACTGTCTTGCACCCGTTGTACGTGAACATAGAGCTTATCACACCCGATCATCACGTGGTGTCCAGCACGACGAACTGTCGCAACCGTGCATACTCAGGGAGAACACTTGTACCTTGAAATTTTAGTAAGGTATCATCTTATAATGCTACCGTCGTACTAAGCAACATAAGATGCATAAAAGATAAACATCACATGCAATCAAAATATGTGACATGATATGGCCATCATCATCTTGTGCCTTTGATCTCCATCTCCAAAGCACCGTCATGATCTCCATCATCACCGGCTTGACACCTTGATCTCCATCGTAGTGTCGTGGTCGTCTCGCCAACTATTGCTTCTACAACTATCGCTAACACATAGTGATAAAGTAAAGAAATTACAACTATCGCTAACACATAGTGATAAAGTAAAGAAATTACATGGCGTTTGCATTTCATACAATAAAGCGACAATCATAAGGCTCCTGGTAGTTCCCGATAACTTCTACAAAACATGATCATCTCATACAATAACGTATATCACTACTAGGGAAAAGCCTAGTAGTAGCGCGGGTTTAAAGCCTACTAGTAGCGCGTGTCACCGCGCTACTAGTAAGGCGCTACAACTATTCCTTAGTAGTAGCACGTGCAACACACGCTACTGCTAAGACACATAGCCGCAGCGTGTATTGCTTACAGTGCTACTGCTAATCTAACTAGTAGCAGCGTGTTTCCTGTCCAGCGCTACTAGTATACTTTTTTTCATTTTTCTTATTTTTAGTGTATTTATACGCCGTTATACAAATTTTGGTACAGTACCAATTATGAGATTGTTATATCATTATGTCCATAACAGTGTGTGAAATGAAGGTGGATTAGGTTCAAGTGGAGGCAGCATGTGGTGCATCTCGAAACTATACTACTAATCCAACTTGATCTACTTTGGATTAGTAGTAATTTCGATGTGCACCACATGTTGCCTCCACTTGAATCTAATCCGCCAACACAAGCTATTTAATCATCATCATAGTCATTACCACCAACACTGGCTATTTAATCATCATAGTCATAGTGTAGCACATTATCATCTTCAAACTCATTCTAGCTAGCTAATCATCACCAACACTAGCTAAGGTAGCTATCTAATCACCACCAACACTAGCTAATAATATCATCATAGTCATTACCACCAACACTATTAATCATCATAGTCATAGTGTAGCACATCATCATCTTCAAACTCATTCTAGCTAGCTAATCACTCCTGCTGCTCTCTCTCAGGTAAAATAGCATAGAACATGTGTAGCTGTCCTGATTCATCATATTGGAGCATGCAGATGAACCTGTCTCCTAATTGTGGGATGCGCTTCTGATTGCTGCCCCCTACTACTCCTCTGCGATCCTTCACAATTTTGCTCCAGTCTTTCACTATTAAGCATTCCTCGGTTTTAGAAATCATGAATGCACTCATGTGCATTGTAGGATGTCTTGGCCGTAAGCTAATCATTGCCATGCAACCTTTAGTCTCGATCCAATGAGGCACAACTATCATCGGGAGTCCCTGTTGAAGAACATCGTATTGACATACTTAGCAATGAAGTTTAGCTTAAAAATAATGTATGCAAAAGATGCACTGAGGACAAATAGTAAAAATCTTACCATCTTTCCTAAATAGATGTGACCGTAGTTCAATACGAACACTATTGGTCGCATATTTTGAGTACTAAGATTTTTAAGTCCAGGAAAATAATTTCTCTTGACAGCATGAAGATCCTCAAGCCATGAAACATAATGACTTATCTCCTTGCAGTTTAGTTCAGCCCCGGGATAGTGGACAGTCCTGTCTACCAAGTGCCGAACATGTTTGCTTGAATGGAAATAAGCTGTCAATAGAAATTAGTTGTCAACTATTTTTGAATAAACAATATCAAAGACATAAATATGGTTGAGAAACTCACATAATGGTAGAATTGGAGGCGTCTGCACATCGACCCAGATGTCGATATTACCTTCAATATCATCTTCTGGACGAATAAAAGGTGATAACCATATCAGGCTCAAATGCATAAGCCTTGCATAGTGCTTGCCAAGTATTGCATTCAAAATAGGTGTAGGTGTCTGCATTGTATAATTTTGCGTCGAAAGTATAACCAAGCTCGGTCTTCAAGTTAACTCTCTTTACCTTCATAGTTTTCATAGGACTGAAACCAATCTTATCCAGGACAAAAAATCTTGCATGGCATGGGATACGCTAGTAGAATAGTAAAAAATTAAAATTATAAGTTGAAGCAAAAGAAGAAGTCATGCTTAATTACGAAAAAAGACTTGTCATTGTGACTTACTGTATCCACTTCGAAGGTCTCATCAGCTTGATGTTGAAGCGCCTACCATCAACTAGGAAATTTCTGTCGCACAGGTCGCGCTCGTCTTCGCAGTATTCACACATACCGAAATCCTTTTCGTCGTCAGACATTTCCTATGTTCATAGTTGAAACACACGCTACTTAAAGTCACCACGAAATGTCGTTTGATTCTCTTACTAGCAAATCCAGGGCACTTGATATTTCCTACAAATTCTAGCACAAGTCATGCTTAAATTCACGGAAAAATCCGTCATGACCTTTGCTAAAATAGGACATATCGAGCGCCTGAAATTTGCCGGAACGGAAATGAATCAACACTCCAGCAAAACATAGGCCACTCGGAAATGAATCAACACTCCGCACATCAGCATAAACTGGTGCTCATTGCATTTCAATAGTTCAATATTGACAAATTTTTGAATATATCTTATAACCTGAACACTTCATTTGGTTAGGAAGCATAACTAAATACCCTAGTCTTACTTTATTCAACACCGAGGAGTGGATAAGAAGGAGGTGGACTTTTAGCTCACCGACTCGGGTGTAGAGGAAGTAGAGGTAGCTCGGATGACGATCACTCCAAGGAGACAGGACTCTACAAAACCCGCATATTCCACCGAGTAAAATTTTAATTAGATCATCAAATCTCATATAGCATTCTTTGATGACAAAGTGATAATGACATAAATTCAACTAGTTCTATTAATTCAACTAGTTAAACTAAGCACTTACTAAAAATAAACTAGTTCTATTAATTTTCTTACTAAAAATAAACTAGTTCTATAGTAAAATTTTAATTAGATCGTCAAATCTCATATACCTAAATTTTCTTACTAAAAACAAACTAGTTCTATTAATTCAAGTAGTTCAACTAAGCACTTACTATAAATAAAAATAATTATTTTTCTTACTAAAAAACAGTAAAAAAAACTACATTATACAAGAACAGTACAAAAAAGTTTAGGGTTTAGGAGAGATGGAGGGAGGAGGGAGGAGGGGGCGACCGGAGGAGGAGTGGAGGGGGGAGGAGGAGGAGGAGGAGGAGGAGGAGGAGGGAGGAGGGGGCGACCGGAGGAGGAGTGGAGGGGGAGGGGGAGGGAGGAGGAGGGGGCGGTCAGACAAGGAGGGAGGAGGGAGGAGGCTGCGGCCGAAGTAGGAGGGGGCGGCCGGAGGAGGAAGGAGGGGGTGGCCGGAGGTGGAGGGAGGGACGCGGCAGGGAGGAGGGAGGAGGAGGAGGAGGAAGGATTACCACAGTGGAGGAGGAGGAGGAGGAGCGGCGGCGGCGACGGCGGCCGACGACGGTGGTCGGTGAACGGTGGTGGCGCGCGGCGGACGACGTGGGGTGCGGGGGAGTGAGAATGAAGAGGAAGAGTGGGAGCGGCGGGTTGGGGAAGGTAAAGTTGAACTTAGCAGTAGCGAGGGATATGATAAACTGCTACTGCTAAGTTCAATAGTAGTAGCGCACCTGCAGTACAGGCGCTACTACTATACCTAATAGGGTGGCAATGTCATGGCATTTTTAATGGTTGTGCGTTTTGTAACTAGCGCGCTGCTGCTACTTCTATAGCAGTAGCGCTGTTTATCCACACGCGCCGCTGCTAAGTAGCAGCAATGCCTTATTTTAAACCGCGCTGCTGGTAATATTCTGTGTATAAGGTTTTTCCTAGTATCACATCATGTCTTGACCATATCACATCACAACATACCCTGCAAAAACAAGTTAGACGTCCTCTACTTTGTTGTTGCAAGTTTTACGTGGCTACTACGGGCTTCTAGTAAGAACCGTTCTTACCTACGCATCAAAACCACAACGGTGATTTTATCAAGTTTGTTGTTTTAACCTTTAACAAGGACCGGTCGCAGTCAAATTCGATTCAACTAAAGTTGGAGAAACAGACACCCGCCAACCACCTTTATGCAAAACTAGTTACATGTCTGTCGGTGGAACTGATCTCATGAACGTGGTCATGTAAGGTTGGTTCGGGCCGCTTCATCAAACAATACCGCTGAATCAAAATAAGACATTGGTGGTAAGCAGTATGACAATCACCGCCCACAACTCTTTGTGTTCTACTCGTGCATATCATCTACGCATAGACCTGGCTCGAATGTCACTGTTGGGAAACGTAGCATGCAATTTCAAAAAAATTCCTACGTCGTGCAAGATCTATCTAGGAGATGCATAGCAATGAGAGGGGGAGAGTGTGTCCACGTACGCTCGTAGACCAAAAGCGGAAGCATTTGACAACGCGGTTGATGTAGTCGAACTTCTTCTCGTTCCGACCGATCATGCACCAAATATACGATACCTCCGAGTTCTGCACACGTTCAGCTCGATGACGTCCCTTCGAACTCTTGATCCAGCAAAGTGTCGAGGGAGAGTTTCATCAGCACGATGGCGTGATGACGGTGATGGTGATGTGATCTGCGCGGGGCTTCACCTAAGCACTACGACGATATGACCGGAGGAGTAAACTGTGAAGGGGGGCACCGCACATGGCTAAGAGAACAATTGATGTGCTATGGGGTGCCCCCTGCCCCATATATAAAGGAGGCAGGGAGGAGGCCGCCGGCCTAGGGGCGCGCCCAAGTGGGGGGAGACCCACTAGGACTCCTAGTCCTAGTAGGTTTCCCCCTTCCTTCTCATGGAGGGGGAAAGAGGGAAGGGAGAGGGAGGAGGAGAATGAAAGGGGGGCACCGCCCCCTCCCCTTGTCCAATTCGGACTCCCATGGGGGGGACACCCCTTGTGGGCTACCTCCTCTCTCCCCTATGGCCCATAAGGCCCATTACTTTCCCCGAGGGATTCCGGTAACCCCTCGGTACTCCAATAAATACCCGAACCACCTCGAAACCATTATGGTGTCCGAATATCATCGTCCAATATATTAATCTTTACCTCTCGACTATTTCGAGTCTCCTCGTCATGTCCGTGATCTCATCCGGTACTCCGAACAATCTTCGGTCACCAAAACACATAACTCATAATACAAATCGTCATCGAACGTTAAGCGTGCGGACCCTACGGGTTTGAGAACTATGTAGACATGACCGAGACACATCTCCGATCAATAACCTACAATGTAACCTGGATGCTCATATTGGTTCCTACATATTCTACAAAGATATTTCGCAGTCAAACCGCAGTGACATCATATGTCATTCCTTTTGTCACCGGTATGTTACTTGCCCGAGATTCGGTCGTCGGTATCCTCATACCTAGTTCATTCTCATTACCGGCAAGTCTCTTTACTCGTTTCGTAATGCATCATCCCACAACTAACTCATTAGTCACATTGCTTGCAAGGCTTATCGTGATGTGCATTACCGAAAGGGCCCATAGATGCCTCTCCAATACTTGGAGTGACAAATCCTAATCTCGATCTATGCCAACCCAACAAACACCTTCGGAGACACCTGTAGAGCATCTTTATAATTCACCCAGTTACGTTATGACGTTTGATAGCACACAAGGTTTTCCTCCGGTATTCGGGAGTTGCATAATCTCATAGTCAAAGGAATATGTATAAGTCATGAAGAAAGCAATAGCAATAAAGCTTAACGATCATTATGCTATGCTAACGGATGGGTCTTGTCCATCACATCATTCTGCTAATGATGTGATCCCGCTCATCAAATGATAACACATGTCTATGGTTAGGAAACTTAACCATCTTTGATTAACGAGCTAGTCTAGTAGAGGCTTAGTAGGGACACGGTATTTTGTTTATGTATCCACACATGTATCAAGTTTCCGGTTAATACAATTCTAGCATGAATAATAAACATTTATCATGACATAAGAAAATATAAAATAACAACTTTATTATTGCCTCTAGGGCATATTTCCTTCATACAGATAGCCAGTTACACCGAGGAAACGTCGGGTCTTCCATCTTGACTTGGGATACACTCCAAGGCACAAAAGGTCTTCAGTCCGAATGCAATGCGGCCCATGTGAGATAAGCCGACATCCTGAGGACCTCCTAGTTCGGGACTCCCTCGGTAGCCCTAGAACTAGCCTTCAACGCCGGAGCCCAATCACCCCGGGCCTTCTAAAGTCTTCGGCTTGCGAGGCGAGTTCCCCATCTTCACCCTGTTCGACTGATTCCAATAATTCAGCAAGCGATGACTTCTCAGTCTATTACATAGTAGTGGTCCCCCACCATTAACTTTGTCAAGGGCGGCCCTCAATTTCTGTGCGTTTGTCAGAAGGTGAACTGGCCGGCGCTTTTTACAAGAACACCCTCCCATGACCAGAAAACTTGCCTATAAAATAAACCAAGGACGCATCGGGTGATTCATTCATCTCCAAGCATATTTCCACAGTGTCGGCTACGATCGGTCAACATGTGGTCAAAGAGCTTGTACGCACCGTATACGCGCAACAGTGATCGTATTTTCATGTCCCATCATACATAATGATGGAACAAGCGTATTCCAAAGTTCAATGATCGTATCATCGCAACTTCAGTGACCTGGAGCATATTTTTCTCCTAGTATAAGAAAACCTGCGGTGAAACTCGCTCCGCGATCCCAACCATTTTTTTCTGACATGGGAGACTCAACCTTTTTCTTTAGAAAAATTGCGAGACCCAACCTTGTTTTAGCATGGTAATATGTGTATTATTCATATCATAAAGAACAAAGTTAAGTCACGTAAGGACTGACATGACAAAACTAAAAAGATAGCAGAACATCTCTGAGCTTGACACCAACACCCGTCACCTGCCTTTGGCACCACCACCGCAGCCACCGAAGAACAGAATGACGGATCACCTCCTCACCCGAGCTCGACGCGGCTCCATCGCTGATATGCAGCTTTGCGGACCTCCAGGTGGCTCACCAAAATTGAAGTCATTGCCGTTGAACGAATCAGACCGGGGCAACACCCCAGACATGCCATCGAACTCCAGATCTGGCACCCCATCACGACTAAGACGCCGAAGGAGGAAACCATACCTGCCATTCATGAACCACGAACCCAACACACTTTCCGTCTTCTAGATGTCGTCGATACAGGCACAAACTGCATCCGCTCCTGAACTACCTTCCAAGCTCCGCACTGACGCTGGGGCAAATACCGTCGCAATGGCGGAGGCCGAGGACATAGGTCCACCACGAGGATGCCGCCGCCACCACGCCATTCTTACCTGAACAAACTGGTTTTTAAATTCAACCCCAACCATAGAACCAATGACCTTGTTAGGGAAGGATCCCAAGAATCTTTATTCAGCGTCGTCATCATCGCCGCCGAAGCCAAGACAATGAACAGGCTAAAAACCTAGACTACGAGTAAAAATAATCCACGCACGTGGATCCGGCGACCCCCCTCACCACCGACGACCGAGGTCGCCGACAGAGGGGAACCGCCAGAGAACGGCGCTCAAAGCGCCGCCAGGACAAGAAAAATGATCTTTTTTTGCATGGTAATACGTGTCTCATTCATATCGTAAAGAACAAAGTACAAGTCGCGTAAAGACCGACATGAAAAAACTGAAAAGATAACAGAACATCTCTGAGCTTGACACCAACGCCACACCCGCCTCCCGGCACCACCACAAAGACCACCAAGAAAAGAATGACGAATCACCTCGACCCGAGCTTGAAGCGGCTCCATCGCCGATATGCGCTTTACGGACCTCTAAGGTGGCTCACCAAAATGAAACCCTTACCATTGAGCGAATCGGATCGGGCAACACCCGGACACGCCATCGAACTCCGGATCTAGCAACCCACCACGACTAAAACGCCAAGAAGGAAACCATATCGCCATCCACCAACCACGAGCCCAAAGACATGCTCCGCCTTCCAGATGTCGCCGATGCGCACCACAATCTGATTCGCCTCTGGACTACCTCCCAAGCTCCGCGCCGACGCTGGAGCAAACGTCGTCGCAACGGCGGAGTCCGAGGACACAGGTCCACCATGAGGATGCCGCCGCCGCCACGCCATCCATGCTTGAACAGACTGGTTTCCAAATTCATCCCCAACCATAGGACCGATGGCCTCATCAGGAAAGGATCCAAAGAATCTTTATTCAGCGTTGTCATCGTCGCCGTCGAAGCAAAGACGATGAACAACCTAAAAACCTAGACTACAAGAGAGTAAAAATGGTCCACATGCGTGGATCCGGCGACCCCGTCATCACCAACGACCGAGGTCCCCGATGGAGAGGAGCCGCCGGAGAGCGGCGTTGAAAGATCGGCCTCCCCCGGGCGACGGCTAGGGTTCCAGCCGCCAGGGACGAGAGGAAAACAGGGACTGCCAGACCCAACCTTAACAGCGAAGCAAATCCTATACTTTGCTTCGTGTCGTCCGTGTACGAATCTCCCTTTCGTCGCTTGACCGCAGTTCGATCAGAGCCGTCCACGACGATTTCCGTGGTCGGCACGAAGGTTCTCGTCTCCACCCGCCGCGTACTGACTCAGCCATCGATCCCCTCGAACGTGTCGTCCGCCTAAATCTGGAGCGCCTGCCTACACCCGATCTACAAGAACCGCTCCAACGCAACCTCCTCCCCGACCCGCCACGCCATAGACCCATTCCACCCAAAATCCCCCCAGATCGATCCCCTCCCCGCTCCCCTCGCTAAAGGGCGAAATCCCCAGGCGCACACGCACGCACGCACCCCAGAGTTTTCCCCGTCCCCTCCCAAATCCCCTCTCCCAAGCAAAGCGATCTCCGGCGGATCGGAAGGCGAGAGATCCGGCCGCGATGGCGCTGGAGTGGGTGGTGCTCGGGTACGCGGCGGGCGCGGAGGCCATCATGCTGCTGCTGCTGACGCTGCCGGGGCTCGACGCGCTCCGGCGCGGGATGATCTCCGTGGTGCGGAGCGCGCTCAAGCCGATGATGTCGGTGGTGCCCTTCTGCCTCTTCCTGCTCATGGACATCTACTGGAAGTACGAGATGCGGCCCACCTGCGACGACGAGCACGCCTGCACCCCCTCCGAGCACCTCCGCCACCAGAAGTCCATCATGAAGTCCCAGCGCAACGCCCTCCTCATCGCCGCCGCGCTGCTCCTCTACTGGATCCTCTTCTCCGTCACCTCCCTCGTCGTCAAGCTCGACCACCTCCAGCAGCGCGTCGACAAGCTCAAGAAGCGCGACGACTGATCCCCTCCCCATCGCGTCACGGCCCCGGCCGGCCGACGGTGTCGTTGCTTCGTCTTCCCCCGCGTTTATGTTCCTAGATACAAACCTGTGATGCATGTGTTCCGTGTTCTTCTTCCTTTGTAGTGTGGATGTTTGAGATCGTGATCCGGATTTCGCTAGCGCTCTGTTATCACTTGCCTGCTTCAGATCTAGTTCGAGTAAAATAGGTCTTTATGCGATAAAGATCATCATGAACACTGTTCCTGCAAAATGTTTTTGCCAATGTGTCTCAGAACCATAAATTTGGATAACCATGCTGGAATCATACTTTTCATTAACTGTTCCTCATGGGTGTTTGTTGATTTCTCTTGTCACATGCTTGAGAAATGAAGTTCAGGCCCCATGGGAACTGGAATATTGCGTGTTTAGTTGCCCTGGTTGTGAAAGGTATCTCTGGCTTTGCTGCGGGAACCCCAGATGCTTGCCTTGGTGGGAGCTTATAGCATCAAGATTGTTTTGGCTAATGTTCGTCATTAGGGTGGCTGGAATGTAAATTGGTTTGGGTCTGGAATATGAGTTGATTTATGTCACAAGATGGAAGAATGCCTGCTTTTTATTGGGTGATTCTAATTCTATAGTGGAAGAGACTTGTAATTTACAGTACCATTTGGGAAGGGAAACAAAAAAGAAGGTATAATACTCTGGTTCTGGTCATGAAGAACATATGATGCTAGTTTTTATTCATAACCTGGGTCAGCCTTTAGTTATAGTATGGGATTTGAGTGTTGAAGCAGGCAAGCAGCTTCAGAAAACTTGATTCATCTTCTGTTCTTCCATGTTCCTGTAACTTCCATTTTAGCTATTGATTTGTGTGGGCTGATTGGTGTGGAATGCATGCCTTCTTTTGATTGGGTATGTTGCTTGATGTTTGCAGTGCTTTATTATTTCCATGTTTGCAACTTTCCATCTGAATTTGGTTGAGCAAACGGCTATTCGCAAGTATGGATCAGTAAATGATGAATGGCTGATGCTTTAAATTTTAACAACAGCAATTCTCCTGACGAAATTTGATCAATGAGTGTTTGTGTTATCTCATCTGTTCTCATGTTGTTGCTGTCCGCTTCTAACAATTTGCCGCTGCCCCTCAAGTATCTAGATCCTGCAGTTAAAAAAGGGAAGTATCTAAATCCTGGGCATCACGTGCATCTTTTGATCATTGATGTGTTTTCTGTTCTGTAACCTGAAACCTCTCGCCCTTCTCATTGAGAAGTGAAGTCAGAATTTATGCCCACTTGTCTTTGATCTTTTGGAGAACTATCTTTGATTTACAGTACACCTACTGTCTAAATCATATCGAATTAATGCTATGGGCTTGAGGTGGCAACATCCTGATGGAAATCAGGGGAGAGGGAATCGGTAAGTTCAGCATTTTTGTTTATGCCCGCTTCTGTAATCTTTTGGAGAATGGATCGCATCTGAAACTTGGTTGGATGCTACAAATAAACATGGGAAAGACAATGTGCCTGTTATGCTTCAGAAGATCGGGCGGTAATTGCTTCGTATAGGCTGTGTTCAGTGGACGAGTTTTGAGCCAATATTCGTATCCATCACGCAGAAGCATGTGCTTGCGATTGTTCAAAGTTTAAAGGTTTGCTGGAATCTGGTGAAGCTGGATGTTACTGGATGGGAGCTTGATTCGCCAACAGTGTACACTACGTGTTCTGCTGTCATAATGAGCCTGGTGTTCAGATATTTGGTGTGCTCTTCTGTCTCTCCCAACATCTCTGAACTGCTAATGTCCGGTGGTATTGCATCTGTAAGGTTTTGGACACTTCTTATTTATCTGTGTTCTTGTTCCCGTGCAGAGCTCAAGCAACGAGCATCTCCAACTGCCGCCCAGCGCGCCGTCGCGCTAAAAACTCCCAAATTAATTCCTAATCCTTATTGTAGTTCTTAATAGTTCTCTTTTCTTATTTTGAATGCAAATACCGGCCTACCTGAACATGCTTTTTATTTGGTGGGTAACATCGATGAAGCTAGCACGAACTCCCTCCGTTTCAAAATAGATGACCCAACTTTATACTAAAAAGTTAGTATAAAGTTGGGTCATCTAATTTGGAACGGAGGGAGTAGTTTGCAGCATACCCCATCAACAATCATGTAAAATGTCGCTAGCGAAGCTTCAAAGAGCGCTGCTAAAATGCAGCGTCTTGCGAGCAGCCATGATGCATTTGTTGCATTTTACACAAAATGAATTTCACACATCACAAAACAAAGACATGGCATATAATTTAAATCACACAAACAAGTTGATGACTAAAAGTTCATGACCACAAGTTCAAATCCATGCCCATAACATCATCCAACCAAGTTCGAAATGCAAACCATGTTCATGACACAATCGAAAGGCACAACAATCAAGCTTTGTTCTCGTCTTCATCCTCATCTTCCTCCGATTCATCCAACTCCTCCGAGGACGATTCTTTCTCCTCCTCTTCATTGTCGCGCGTCGCATCCTCATCACGTGACGCTCGGAAGATGTTGACAAGATCTTCATGCGAAGGTGTGTGAGGCACACCGGAAGACATTCCGTCTGTGGCGCCCGGAGATGCACCCATGCCTCCAATAAGAGACGCAAAACTCATGCCTCTCATGCCGTCCGGTGGTGCTTCGAAGCCACTCATGCCTTTCACCGTCACCCATGGCGCAAATCATGGATTTTTTTTGGATAAAGACTTCTTCACGGATGTCTTGCCCTTCTTCGGCCGCGCCACATTTTGGAGCTTCGCGAGGGGGGCACGTGGTACGGCGGGCGCCGGCGCGCCGCCACCCGCCGCCGAGGTCATCCGCGGCAGCATGAAGAGGCCGAGCGCGATGCCAGTGCTTGGAGGGGCTCCGGTGAGGGCGAAGCCAAAGCTTCCCGCGCTAGGGTTTGCGGCGGCAACGGTGGAGGGGTCGCGGCTGTAGGAAGGGGTGAGGGGGGTGCCGGCGTGGGCATCCATCGGGTCACAATTCGCCGTTGGCAGCGCGTGCGGGGCGAAGGTGGTGCAGCGAAGAGAGTGCGGCGCGAGCGCTCGAGTGTGTCGCGTGCGGAAGCGGGCGCATCAAATACACAGCGCGCGATGGCGATTCGGATAGCATGCCCAACTCTGTATGCCGCACGCGCTTATTGCGCGTCCGCTGGAGCCCCCTTACTGATTGTGTGCGCGCTAAAAAGGGCAAATTTGCGGCGCGACGCTCATTTAGCGCGGCTGTTGGAGATGCTCTTAAGTGCCTTTCTCTTTGAGCTGAATGAATTTGGCACTTCGGTGCCTTTGCTTGTTAAAAAAACCTTAAGTGCCAAGTTTAGCACAATTTGAACCCATTTGGATTTAATTTTGGATTTGACCTTTTTACTACCATTGTCACTGTTGGCGCCTCACTGACGTGGCTGTCACTAGGGTTGTAACGGTAGCCCATTATAGCCTAACGCCAGGCTCTATGGCGGTATGCCTCTAGAGGGGTAAGTGAGTGGGGGCTTGGGTGGGCCACCCATTCATTCACCCACATCTCCTCCCCCGAATTGCCGCCCTCCCCCTCTCTCCCCCATTCAAAATCTCTCTTCATTGGGTGCCATTTGTTTGGTGAATCGGGGCCATTTCAATCACTTGATGTAGCCTTACTCATCCCCCATTGTTTGGCTGGTGTGAATCATCTCAGTTGATGGCATTGTTTACTTTGGAGCAAACCCTAGCTTTACTCATTTTGTTAAATCAATGGATATGATGGCTGGTGGTTTTTTTGTGCCTTATAATGTGCAGTAGGTATATTCTTATGGTATACCTATCACCTCCAATTTGCATTGAAATGTATACAAGGACAAACTTGCGAAATCAGAAGACAAGTCATTTGAATTGTTTTCCATCAAGGTTGAAGGTCATCGGCTTGAAATTGACTTGAACCGGCATGCCTCCTTCCCAATTCATGATATGAGCAAGAGTAGAACTGTGTGGCGCGTTGTGGATAGGGTCGAGGTGTGTGGCCCCAATGCTTCTAGCCAACCACCAACTAGCCAAGCAAATGAAGTTGGCGTGTTGTGAATAGGGTTGAGGTGTGTGGCCCCAATGCTTCTAGCCAACCACAAACTAGCCAAGCAAATGAAGTTGGCGCATATGCCTCCAATGCTCATAGCCAACCATCAAGTAGCCAAGCAAATGAACTCGAGGTGAATGCTAATGCCATAGTAATTCATGATAATGGTGATGTTGTTAGTGATGCTTTTGTGCAAGAGGAAGATATTCATCATAATGATATCAGTGATTTTGGATGTCCTTGTCGCGCAACATGACATGGATCGTGAGCTCTCTTTAGGTGTATGTATGGGTTTCACTAGGATGACGAGGGTTGGGGGAAGAATTTGACGAGGATAGATTCACGGAGAAAGAAAACCAAATCTTATTCGAGTTGACGGGAAAGAAAAAATAAACTCCCCTGTTTTGTGATCTTAGCCTTGCCGAGGCCATATTTGATGGTGGCATGAGTGGCAGCGATTGAACCGACACCCTGCTCATAACCAGGCGAACCAAGGCCGAAGAACAAGGACGAGAATGCTTATTTGAAGAAATGCGTGAAGGTTGTGTCCTTGGAGGAGTTCAAGGTGCGGCTTAGTGACTATGCCATTAGGAACCATAGGCCATATATTGGTGGCCACTCCTACAAAAAATTGTGTTACACCATGAAATGTAACAAAGAAGCAATCCCATAGAAGTTCCGTGGAGGAAGAATTTACAAAATCCAGCAAAGGGTGTTACAAAGTTGTGTAGTCACTCACAACTGTCCATGATTGTCGGAATCAGGCCGCCGTAAGGGACACCGTCAACTCATGTTTGAGTATCTCGAGTATAAATTGATGAAAGAAATAGCCTTTGATCCAGCAAACAAGGTGGAGTTTCTCATGCAGACGGTGAAAAAACATTACAGATACGAGTTAAGTATGGAAAGACCTGGAAGGCCAATGCTAACGTTGTTTGTATGGCGATTACGAAGAAGAATACAATCGCCTCTTGACGTTGTTCGGAGCGATTACACATAGGAACCCGAACATGTACCATGTGGTCCAGTATGATGTTGGAGTGTTCCACCGTGCCTTTTGGAGTTATGGGCTATGCATCGGAGGATTTAAGTATTGTCGGCCGTTTTTTTCTATAGATGGCTCTTTCTTGACTGACAAATACAAGGCACACTAATGGTAGCAATGACACACTCATTCAATAACAAATGTGTTGTTAGTGGCACTTGCTTTGGTGCTTTCCGAGCATCAGGACAACTAAGAGTGGTTCATGAGACATGTGAGGAAAAAGGTGAATGGGGATGGGAGGTATGCATCATGGGCTGGTTCCATGGCATGCTCAAGGCAATAGACATTGTTATTCCATGTCTTTCAAAGCCTCACCACCGACTGTGCATGCGGCATTTTATGGCAAGCTTTTACCAGGCATGTAAGAGAAGGAGTTCAGCCAAGATCTAATCCATGTTTGCGTTACCTTCACCACCGATGCATTGCAATCTCAGATATGAAAACTTATACCTAGCAATGAACAGAGGGGAAAATATATTCTTAAAAAGGAATTTAGATGAGAAACACAAGTGGGCACGCGGTCATGATTAAGGAGGTTGGAGATACGGTGACACTACGAGCAACATGGTTGAATGTTTCCACAATGTGCTCAAAGGTGACCGTTGATTGTCGCTGAGTGCAATAGTGGAGTGTACTTTGTTCAAGCTTAACGAGTATCTTAGGAGGCATTCCCAAAAGACTGCCAAATGGATAGGTAATAATTTTGTTAAATTGTGAACATATTTCTTAACCGTGAACCTTTTTTTGAAACACGTTTTTAATTGTGAGCAAAATAATGGAAACAAAAGCATTTTTTTAATTATGAACAAAAAATGAAACAATTTTAGTTTTGATCACCTTTTAAACTTTTTTGGTAACCATGAACTTTTTTTTGCAAACAATTTTTTTAAAACACGAACAATTCAATTTTGATCACTATTTTAAAATGTGAAAATGTGATCTATTAATTAAAACATGAACATTATTGTGATTTTGAACAATTTTTTAAACCAGGAACCTATTTTGAACACTCGGAACATTTTTTTGAATGTGTGAACAAGGTTTCTTAAAACTGGAATATTTTTTGAAATTCTAAACATTTTCTTGAAAACATGAGCATTTTGTAAAATTATGAATATTATTCACAAAAGCACAGACGTTTTCTGAAGTTTGTTAATTTTTGAAACAAAGAAGAAGAGAAGAAAAAACGAAATAGGAAAAACAAAAAATAAAAAACCAAAATAAATTCAAAAAAAGTAAAGAAACAACAGAAAAAGAAAACCGGTTTAGACATGAACCATCTAGATTTTTTTTGAGAGGTTCCAAAACCGAATCCTTGTGTACAGTGCTACCGCTAAAAAAGTAAAAATGGGCCGGCCCACTATGATATCGGTAGCTCGCTGCTATGCGATTCAGCGGTAATCTGCCGAAGGCGTGTCTTCTACCCTCTCGGTTAGGGTTTTTGTCTCTGGCGGCGACTCCGCCGCCTAGAGTTTCTCTCCGGCCGATCGCCGTACGTATCCACTCGCATCTAGACGCGCGAGTGAACTATGGCGACAGGAGCAGGATCGTCATCGGAGGGCTGGTCTGGGAAGAACTTGGAGGAGATGCTGCAACACTTGGATCTCAAGGATGATGAACTCGACGACGTGATCGTGGGGGTGGAGGAATCTAAAAAGTATGCAGCGGACGCGCGATGGCTGGCGATCGCGAAGGTAAACACGACCCGGATCTTCAGCGCATCCGCCATGTTTGAAACCATGAAATCAATCTGGGCCTAGCTCATGTGCCGCAGTATCGGGAGGCAGGGGAGAACCTATTTATTTTTCAGATGTTTTGCCTGGGAGATTGGAAGAAAGTTATCCATGGGGGTCCGTGGTTGTTCAGGGGGATGGGAATGCCGATCGAGGATTACGATGGTAAGCAAGATTCGAAATCCGTCAATTTCGATGGCCTCTTTGTCTGGGCACAGATACACAACATACCGGAGCTCTACCGAAAACTTGAAGTTGTTGATCAGTTAGCTAGGCGGATTGGTCGGGTGAAGGAAACACAACTGTCTCCTAGGCTCTTCTATGAAGGTAACTACGTTCGAGTCCGAGCTAGGGTTCTTGTGGACAAGCCACTTACGAGGGTTATTCCACTGAACGTGGTGGGTGAAGGCAGACGACTCCTCCCTGTCAAGTACGAGAAGATACCGTACTTCTGTCAAATCTGTGGTCTCATGGGTCATAATCATGAGGAATGTGGAGATGGAGTTTGGGAGGCCAAGGACAAACAATGGGGAGGCTGGATGCTGGCACAGAGACGGGAGACAGTACCGGAGCATCAAGGAGGTGGCCGAGCCCCGCGGGGTGGTCGCTTTGGAGGGAGGGGAAGAGGAAGAGCAGGAAGGAGTGCACCACCGCCTCGGCAGACTTCACCTGCGTGCAAGCGCTCGTCGCAGGAGGCTGGTTTGGACCCGAGGGCAGAAGATGGAGAGGAAGAGGAGGTGACTAGCCCACTGAAACCGGCTGCCGCAACGGAGAAGGAGCATGAAGGACAGGGTGCCCGCAGAAACCTTAATCCTGTTTTATCTGGTAATACCCTGGACAGACATCTGCAGCAACAGGGCGCATTTGAGAATTCTGAAACCGGTCGCGGGGTAGACCCGGACCTCGGCCTCGCACTCACGATGGTTCCCCCACCACCACCAGCATATGTGTCTCCCCGAGATGCCAAGAAAGCAAAGAAATCAGCATCACCAGTGAAGCAAAACCCTGACAAGATGGCGTTATTGGCGGGCTCCGATTCGGGGCGCCGCCAGGCCCAATGAAAATTCTATGCTGGAACTGCCGTGGGATAGGCGATCCCGCGACAGTTCATGAACTGCGTGATCTCTTGCAGATCAGTTCGCCATCTATCTTGTGCTTAGTTGAAACCCGCCATGTATGGGTCGTGGAAGGTTTACGTACGTTGTTAGGGTATGATTTCAGTTTTGGTGTCGGAAGTAGTGGTCGTAGTGGAGGTCTATGTATTTTTTGGAAAAACTCTTTGGATGTTTCAATAAAGAACTTTTCAGAGTATCACGTGGATGCTTGGGTCACTGAACCAGGGAAGGAGCAATGGAGAGCAACGTGCTTCTATGGTGAAGCTACCAGGAGCCTTCGGTATAAAACTTGGGACACCATGAAGCGGTTGAGGGGAGAGAGTACACTCCCTTGGATGTGCATTGGGGATTTTAACGAAATTTTACGCCCCGAAGAGCAGCATGGGCCAAACGAGCGGGACAGCGCGCAGATTGACGCGTTCAGAGAAGCCATTGATGTTTGTGGCTTAGCCGACCTGGGGTATCGGGGTCTGGATTGGACATGGGAGAAGAAGGTTGCAGGAGGTAGCTATTGCCGCGTTCGCTTAGACAGAGCTCTGGCCTCACCGTGCTGGTCTGCTCTGTTCCCCTTCACTTATCTCGAGCACCTCACAGCTGCAAAGTCGGATCACTGCCCAATTCTCCTGGAGACCGAGCTGATTGATACAAGTATTCGCGCTAAACAAAAGCAATTCCGTTATGAATGCATGTGGGAAAGAGACCCAAGCTTTGGAGATGTGCTTCTTGATGCATGGAACAATGCGGGGCGGGCCCAGAGTGTTTCTGCGCTCTCTCAAAAGCTGAATGAGGTGGCTGGGAAGTTGCAAAGTTGGGGCCGGGCGTCTTTCGGCGCGGTACAATCTGAACTACGTCATCTCCGCTCCCATCTGGAGGAGCTGCGGTCGCTACCTGGTCGCGCGGGGCCGTCAGCTGAGGAAGATAGGGTCGAAGCCCGTATGGTCGAGCTCTGTTTACGGGAGGAGATTATGTGGCGTCAGAGGGCGCGTATCCAGTGGCTAGCAGAAGGAGACAGTAACACGAAATTTTTTCATCGCAAGGCTAGCGCGCGGAAGGCAAAGAACCGGATAGTGGAGCTGCAGAGACCGGATGGTACCATGTGTAAGGATGAGCCTGAGATGGCTGGCATGGCTACTTCTTTTTATACTAATCTCTATGCCTCTGAATCCACGGTAGGCATCGAGGAGGTCCTTTCCCATATACCGACCAGGGTAGACGCACCTATGAACATATCTCTGGATGCACAATATAGCAAGACAGAGGTGAAAGAGGCCTTGTTCCAGATGTTTCCGACAAAGGCCCCAGGGACCGGACGGTTTCCCGGCACATTTCTTTCAGAGACACTGGGAGCTCTGTGGTGATGAGGTTACTGAGATGGTGCTTCGAGTTCTTAATGGAGAAGATTCTCCGGAGGAGATAAACAAAACGTTCATCGTACTAATACCCAAGATTGCTAGCCCAAAAAACTTGGCACAGTTTCGACCGATAAGCCTCTGCAATGTGATCTTTAAGATTGCATCAAAGGTGTTGGCTAATCGGCTCAAGCTTATTCTCCCCGAAATCATCTCCGAAGAACAGTCAGCATTTGTCCCAGGACGTCTCATTACTGACAATTTTATATCTGCTTATGAGTGTCTCCGCTATATGAAAACCAGGAAGCTTAAGAGTAACAGGTTCTGTGCTCTGAAGCTTGATATGATGAAAGCTTATGATCGGCTCGAGTGGAATTATCTGGAGAAGGTCATGCTCAAGCTGGGTATCAGCCCACAGTTCACAAAGACAGTAATGAGGTGTGTATCCTCGGTATCCTTCTCTGTTATTTTTAATGGTGGTAAGCAGGAGGAGTTCAGACCCTCTCGTGGACTCAGGCAGGGCGATCCCATATCGCCATATCTATTCCTATTGGCCGCCGAAGGTCTCTCTTGTCTACTGAAATCCTCAACACCAGGTGAGAGCATCAACGGTATAAGAGTGGCACCGGGAGCCCCGCAGGTAAACCACCTTTTATTTGCGGACGACAGTCTGCTATTCTTTGATTCGACAGCTGATATGGCCAACAGAGTTGAGAACCTTCTGCAAAAATATTGTCAAGCTTCCGGGCAACGTATCAATAAGGATAAGTCCTCCATATTCTTTAGTAAAGGATGCTCGGAAGGGGTCAGGCAGGATATCAAACGCATCCTCTCAGTCCAGAATGAGAAATTGTCTGAAAAATATCTTGGCCTCCCGGCGGATGTTGGCAGAGCGAAGGAAGGATCCTTCAAATATCTTAAAGATAGGATATGGAAGCAGGTGCAGGGCTGGATGGAGAAGGCACTTTCTGTGGGAGGGAAAGAGGTGCTCATTAAGTCAGTTGCACAAGCGATTCCGACGTATTCAATGGCTTGCTTCAAGTTACCACGAGGTTTGTGTTAGCATATAAACGGTCTCTTGAGGAAATTCTGGTGGGGATCCAAAAAGGGCGAGAGGAAGACAGCGTGGGTTTCCTGGGATGTGATGACACAGCCGAAGTTCATGGGAGGTATGGGGTTTCGTGATATCGAGCTTTTTAATCTTGCCTTGCTAGCCAGACAAGCCTGGCGGCTACTCCAGGAACCAAACTCTCTCAGTGCACGCATCCTCAAGGCAGTGTATTATCCTTCGGCTTCGATCCTTGAAGCTGAATTAGGGAAGAACCCGTCTCAGGTATGGCGCTCTTTGGTTGAAGGCAGAGACACGCTCAAGCTCGGGCTGATAAAACGGATTGGATCCGGAGCGGAAACAAATATTTGGACGGATAATTGGATACCACGTGACTTTAAACTGCGGCCGGTGTGCCCGAAAAGTTTGAACCCACCGCAACTTGTCTCGGATCTCATTAACCCTGTGACTTTCGCTTGGGATATAGAGACCTTGGATGAACACCTATACCCAATGGACAAGGAAGCAATTCTCAATATCCCACTTAGCTCTCGAGTTCGTCAACATTTCTGGTCATGGCATTATGAACGAAAGGGTGTTTTCACAGTGCGTTCGGCTTACAAACTTCTGTCCGCCACCAAGCAGCAACGCACGGACCGGCTCGAGCACAATGATGGTAACTCGCGGATTGAAGTAGACCGTGGATCCTGGGCGAAACTTTGGGGAGCTCCAGTCCCGGCTAAAGTTCGCGTTTTCGCTTGGCGCTTGGCCAAATGCTCAATTCCTACAGGTGAAGTCCGACACCACAGAAGCATGGCCGACTCGGCGGCATGCTCACTCTGTCATGCGGCGGTGGATACGTGGCGCCATTCCCTCTTTGATTGCCGCATGGCGCGGTGTGTTTGGGCTCTTGCTGATGAGGATCTCACGGATACAATCATCTCCAACAGAACGGAAGATCCGAAGCTACGGATGCTATGGCTGGTTGATACCCTTAGCACCGATGATCTGGCCCGGGTCCTTGTTACCATGCGGGCCATCTGGTGGGCGCGGCGCCGAGCCATCCACGATGACCAATTCCAGAGCCCGCTATCCACTCACATCTTCGTAAACAAATACCTGGCAGAGTTGGAGATGTTGCCGAAGAAGGGTACCCAGCAAAAGGGGCGAACAGCACACTCGAGGGACCTGCATGTGAATTCCAGGGACCTGCATGCAAATACAGGAAGTCGGGCGGAGTCGATGGCTGGACCCAGGTGGCTCCCTCCCGTGAGCCATGATTTCAAAATCAACGTTGATGGGGGCTTTTCCAAGGTAGGGGACCGGGCTGCCTCAGCTGCTGTATGCCGAGACAAAGGGGGCAATTATATTGGCGCGTCGGCGATCATCCATGAAGGCCGCCTCGACCCGACAATTCTTGAAGCCGAAGCATGCAACGAAGCTCTGTCACTTGCTGCCGATCTTCATCTTCGATCTGTCTGTGTTGCAACTGATTGTCTTGAGGTTGTAACGAACTTACAGGAGGAAGCTCCATGCCGATATTATCCCATTTTATAGGACATAGAACACCAAAGTAGGCTTTTTAGCGATATTAGCTTTATTCATGAAAATAGAAAATACAATGGAGAGGCCCATGCCTTGGCAAGGGCAGCTGCTTCTCTTTGTCCCGGGCGCCATGTGTGGCTTAGCATTATGCCCGATATTATCTGTATCCCACTATGTGTGAGAGTTGAATAAAAGGATGCGGATTACTCAAAAAAAAAAAAAGGGTAATCTGCCGCAATTAGCGTCGTACAGGATTTTCCCGTCGACGGATCGGAGCGAAAACATGACTCATTGACGGAAACTCGCAGGCTTAATCGACAAGGCTATAAGGTCCAATCGTACGTAAACCATGGCAAAGGGCTTTACGAACTGCCAATGTTTGGAGCATCTACCACGTAAGCGCCCGGCGACGGCGAGCGGCAGATACGCCCCCTATTGCGCACCGGCGCCGCTAGCTAGCTACGACCTCCCTTCTCCGATCAATCCGGCGTCAACGAGGGAAACAAAACGAACATGAACCAAATTTTGAAGAAATCGGGCTCCGCCATCTTCCGGCTCCTCGTGCGCTGCAAGCCGGGGGTCCGACCACCACAGCCGCCGTTGCGCACGGCCACTAGGTCCTACCGCGCATACCGGCGGCGCTTGCCTGCGGTATCGCGCTCGGCCACTACCCCAAGCCATGGTCTCTTAAGCGAAGGGCCGCGGCGCCCGGAGCTCATCCACTTCACCCGAGGCCGCGGCGGGGAGGCGTGGTACCACGACTGGCGGAAGGTGGCCGTGCGGGTTCTCGCCCCTGGCGCCGCGGCGATCGCCGCCTACTACCACAACCTCGAGACCGTGCCGTACACCAACCGCACCCACCTCGTGTTCCTCTCTCCCCGGGTCGAGCGGTGGCTCGGCGGGCGCGCGTTCGACGATCTCAAGAAGGAGAAAGCCGGCATGATCCTACCCGCGGAACACTACGAGAGCGTGCGCGTCAGGCGCATCACCTCACAGATCGTCCGCGCCGCCCGATGCACCCTTGGAGTTGCGCCAGTCGATCCAGCCGGGGAGCTGCTGAATGACAGGTTCATGGCCAGGAACTACGGGAAGCAGGCGATGACGAGGCATCTCGACGGGCTCGATTGGGAGGTGATCGTCGTGGAAGATAGGAAGGTCAACGCGATGTGCGTCCCAGGCAAGATCTTGGTCTACACGGGATTGCTCGACTACTTCAAAACCGATGCCGAGATCGCCTCTGTGCTAGGGCATGAGGTTGTAACACGATCTTACTGATTTATTTATTTATTTTATTTATTTTTCGACAAAGGAGTTTTTATATTAATCCAATTCAACATCCCATCAAGATTATACAGCCGCACTTAGGGCAAACCGAACCCGGCCTCTGCATACTACGTAATCTTGGGAGGGTTTACAATTTACAGTGAACCCATCGAACTGAAACCGGTGATTTTTTGCGCAGGTTGGACACATTATTGCGAGGCACTCGGCCGAGGCGATCACCAAGAGCTTTTGTTCCTATGCTGTGCAACGACTTGTCATGGGGCGGGACAGTCCAGACTTCATGAGGGGTGTATCGAAATTACTATTCACGCTGCCCTTCTCACGAAAGTAAGACATGTATTCATCACTTCTGCATTTTACGTTGTTCTCGGTGATCTACATTCTGCATGTGTGATAAACTGCAAATGTTATAAAAATGGTAGATTTTGCTTTGACCCTTGATGCATTAATTCCTCAAGGAGAGTGATACATCTAGTGTTATGTAATTGGCCTAGGACAAGTAGTGATTTTCTGTTCTTTTAGTGCTATAATTGCTCAAAGGATAGGGTATGTCTAGCTTCTCATCTACTCCCTCCGTTCACAAATATTACAACAGTTCCAAACCGTATCTAGACAAATCTACGACAACTAATTCTGGGCAGAGGGAGTATAAGATGTTCTAGCTTTTTTGTGAATTGTGTGTGTATATACACGTTTTAATGTGTTTGTTCACTCATTTGGTCCGTACGTAGATGAGAATTAAGTACTCCCTCCATTTTTATTTACTCTGCATATTAGGTTTGCTTAAAGTCAAACATTATATACTTTCAACAAGTTTATAGAAAATATATTAACATATACACCACCAAATATGTATCATTGGATACAACATTGCATATATTTTCACATCATATAATTTTTTTACTGTAAATATTCATATTGTTTTCTACAAACTTGGTCTTTGACTTCAATCAAAGCTTATATGCGGAGTAAATAAAAACGGAGGGAGTATGTCTCATCTAAATGACTGGTATATCCCGCAACAAAAAAACGACATTTGTATGGAAAAGAAGAAAGAGAAAACAAAACAAAATCAGCATGAATCTCCGCGCAAAGTCAAATGGCACAACAGTTGGATGAGTCTTTGTTAATTCCCATCTACATGAGAGTTAGCAAATCTACAAAACATAATGTTGTTATTTCACTCCATACTATGCGGTTGTCAAAAAAAATAACAGAGAATTATTTCTATGTAATGCACAGGTAATAATTGCTATTCTTAATCATGACCATGTTTGATAGAGTCCATCATGTAGTCTAAATTCCAGATTTCCTTGTTATAGTCATGCAATCACAAACTATTATGTCTAATGAAATTTGTATATACTTGGATTCTTAGGCATAACCAACAATAAGTTTATTACCAGTAGAATTCTGGATGGGCAATAGAATCATGAAAATTAGAAAGAAAGAAACATATTTTTATTTCCACATGGTTACTCTCGTTTATGTTCCAACGAAAAAACTAGTCAGTCCTCCATTTGGGCGAGAGTAGTACTAGGATGGGTGACCTCCTCAGAAGTCCTCGTGAAAGGGTTTTATATCTAGCCTACCCTAACTTGTTTGGGGGACAAAAGGCTTAGTAAGTAAGTAAGTATGGTTAGTGTCGTTTATGTTCACGTCAATTTTCGTTCAACAGAATTTTTTTGCACCCCCGCGTAAATAAACAAACTTTTGTGCTCTAAAAGAACAAGTTGTTGAGTAGCTTCCCTCATGAAAATTTATAGACACCCAAAGGAATTGCGTGAGCAAGTCCTTGCACTTAGCATCTTCACAGGAATTGAGACCATTACTTTCCCTTCTATGATCGCCGTTCTAATATGGCGGAGTTAGCCCAACACATACTGTTGCTTATATGGTAGAGTACTAGATTCAATGTATCATCCATGGGAGGCGTTACCTTATTTTTCAAAAAAAATCTATGGGAGCTGCGTGTTGTACAGTTCTCAACTTGGTCATTGTATTATCAAATATGTGCAACTATGTCTCATGTTATGAGTTCTCATGTTGTTACATGTTACCTTTGTAGGATGGAGATGGAGGCAGATCACATTGGAATGCTACTGCTTGCTGCAGCTGGTTTCGATCCACACATAGCCATTGCGGTCGAAGAGAAGCTAGGAAAGCTCTCAAGAAATTCAGAATTGGAAAACTACCTCTCTACTCACCCTTCAGGTAAGAAAAGAGTGCAGTCCTTGTCGCAGGACAAAGTCTTGAAGGAGGCGATGGAATTATACAGGGAAGCTAGTCCCGTCAAAGAAGCTGAACGTTTCTCCATTCCTGACCCCTTCGATATTAGGGGCAGGCGAAGCCATGGTTGGAAATGGTAGATGTGCAATTTTGCATTGTTGTGCTCCTTGTGTATGAATAGGTCGTATATTGCACTTGACTGGGTTGCATTTGCTCTCCTTGTCTCCATGGACACTCCTTACGGCTTATGTGCGCTGGTATCACTACATGAGCATGTCATACTAGAGAGGCATCAAGGGAGACGGTAGGCACTAGGCAACACCGCAACAGACCAGAAATTCATAATCTCCTCACTCAGACCATGGCAGGAACATGCTTCTCCACGCCAGTTGCATTCTTCTCCATCAGTATTAATCTCTTCAGTCCACAATGTGTGTGCGGATGCAAATGGAGATATTTAGGCAACAAACTAACTAAACTCAATCAAATATTTAATCGTTTTTCGTAAGTGTAGCATTTTTCTAGAGAGAAGGCCTTAAACGAACCCTACTTTGAATAAGCAAAGCCAAAAATCTGCCAGGAGATTACAACTCACATCTTACACAAATAAAACCAGAAAACAGTGAAAGTATACAAAGTAACATGCTCCAGAAACTACAAACAAAGATATGTGAAGGAAAAAAGCAGCTCGGAGTCGATGAAGCTCTGCAATGTGAACAAACTATCACACAACAGGGCCTTGACAGAAGGAACAATCGGCAGGTGAATAGACACTCTCGTCATCTTCATGGCTCTGTCTGACACAGTGACACCCTCCTCCATCTTTGAAGGGGGCTCCATGCTCCCTCACCATGGCACGAAGGGTGTTGATCCATCGAAAGATGGAGACACTCACCCAAGAGCTAAGAAGTGAACCGGCGCCATTCCCATATGGAAGATGAAACTAGATCACCAATTAATGAGGAGGTATATGTAGCACAACCACCGGTTTTTGAGGATCCCCATCACCCCGGACATGTTTATAAACTTCATAAGGCACTATATAGTCTAAAGCAAGCCCCTAGAGAGCTTGGTCTGATTGCCTTAGTTCATTTCTAGTCTTGCACGAAATCGAAAGATTTTGGTGTGATTGTTGGATATTCGGGATGCCTCCTTTGATTTCATAAGGAGGCATTCTTGGTATGATTTTGGACTTCCCAGCTTTCATTTCATACCCTAAACTTTGGGCTTTGGTACCCTGAGGATGCCTCCTTTGATTTCGTTGGATATTTGGATTCAGATCATGGATAGGAACTCCACCTACGGAACATGTCAATTCCTTCAAAGATCATTTGTTAGTTGGGCCTCCAAGAACAAAACTTCGTATCAACCTCCGCCGTCGAAGTCGGGTATATTGCTGCGGTAGTTGTCGCACTCAATTCTTATGGATAAGGCAGACTTTGAGAGATTTTGGTGTGATTACTAATCATGTGAGTCTGTGGCTGCAGGTGCTATGAACCATAGTGGCCGGGTGCTACGAGCAGCGAGCGAAGTCGGTGCCGAGTGCTGCGAGGTGTGAGTCGAGTGAGAGCAGTGCTTGAGGGAAGTGATTGCCGAGGGCGGTTCAGGGAGCGCAGCGCAAGCATTGCGGAAGATGAGGTTGGAAGGAGGCGGCTGCGTGCGTGTGTGACGTCCGGGAGAGGAATGATAGTAAGTCTACCATTTGATGATCGAACGGCTTAGAAGGGAACCGATCCTGGGCTAGGATCGGTCGACTGCCGTGTAGCAGCGTCCTTCAACAGTTCTTAAGAAAAAAATAGTCGCCCTTTGACAAAAACTACTTGCCTCTTTTTTCAAGAGAGTTCACTTCATCAGTTCTTCTCAAGAAAAAGAATTTAGCCCAACCTAGCTACGTACAAGAACTTTACTAACCGCAGGATTCGCACGGCCGGCCGGAGCAGGTGTTGACTCTGGAAACTTTTGTCCTGCAGAATTCTGAACCGAAACACCGAAAAGGACTTGATACTCTCACCGTTGAATCTCTAACGATCGTATAGTGCCAACCACTCCACTCCTATCGCAAAAAAGTAACTCATCAACAATTTGTGCACTCCAAACTATCGCCCATCTCTCCTTTTCGGCCTTGCTTTCTCTGAAGATGTTGCAAAATATGTCCACACGTTGAAACTTGTGATGAGACGTAGCCATCCTAACCAAACCGATCCCGCCGTCTGATCTTGTTGTCTTCTCATAATTCCATTCTTTAGTTCCTTCAGTCTAGTCATAGTCTTACGACCATAGCCTGCCTAACCGCCCACATGCATCAATCTCACTCTCATGACCAAAACTAAGGTATAAGAAGAAAAAGCAAGAATAATTGCACACTAACGTTGCTCAGATAATTATATTTCTTGTGATAGAATCAACTCACATGGGTTTAAGTCCTAAAATTGGCATGAGTGTCATTTTGAAATTAATCGGCTCGGTCTTTTGAAGGTGCTCATAGGAATAAGCGTTCGTGTGTATAGACGAGCGTCGGTAGCCAGTCAAAAGATGATGGTAGAAGCGCCTTCAACGACGAGTTTGCACAATCCGATAGAAACACAGGATCTCGGATCAAGCTATGTCGAAGCGTGCGTGCATGTCTTTGGTGAAGGTGGTGGATCGAAACTCGGCTTTGGGGTGAAAATCCCAAGACTGACTTATGGTTGGACTCGTCATCATCGACGCACGTGCGATGTTTTCTTCTTGAAGGCTTAGCATAAGAGCTGTGTATTTTTCGCTCAATGTTTTTGCGGGTGCACTCAATGGTTAATTGGTGGAGCTACTATCGCGAGGCACGTGGTCTCAGGTGTTTCCTTTTTCTGGTCGAATTTGTTCGGCTGCTGAATTTTATTTTTATAATAATATATAGCTTATGCATCATTCGATGCAGAGCCGCGGCTTATCCTCTTTTTGGGAAAAAAAATCTACGTTTTTTCCTCAAATGTAAGAACAATTAAAATTCAGCATTGACAGAATCCAAACTTATTTAACCACCATCATACGGAGGGGTTCCTATTACTTATACTAGACAGAAACATCGGAGATAATGATCCATACAAGTCACTCACGCTAACCACTACGAAACCAACCAATCATATCACATCAGGAAGCACAGGAACCACTCCGGTACAAACTAGCGTGTGCGTGGCCGTCAGAAGAAAACGTACAACGATCGGCAAAACTTTCCAACATCGAATCATCGGCGGATCAGAAGACGGCGAGCTTGAGGAGGACGCCAGCGGTGGCCGCGAGAATGGGGCCGACCTCCATGCGGTAGCCGCCGGACCCGGACGGGGTGGTAGGCGGCGTCCCGGCCGCGGGGGTACCGGGGCTGGAGTCGCCGGCTGTGACAGCGAGCTTCATGCCGGCGGCGCAGTGGGTGCCGATGGTGCAGATGTAGTAGTTCGCGCCGGCTTTGAGGGTCATGGTGGTGGCGCCGCTGTTGTCACCGTTGGCGTTGCTGGAGCAGGCGTCGTACTCGCTCTTGGTGACTTCGGTCACTGTGTGGGCCTGGCTGGCGTAGTTGAACACTGAGAAAACAGAGAGCAGAAAATATTAGGCCACGATGAGTCCGTGTTGTTACCAATTCTAGTTCATAGAACAGAAATTAATTGTCACTAACAATTAAAAAAAAATTGGTTTGGAACAAGAGTTGTATGATTAGGACTTGCGCAATCCAGTGAACAAACTGAGGGTCCAATTAGGTTTTAGTGGCTGACCATCACCAGTTGTTCTAGCATCCAAAATAACCGTGTAAAGTAGTACTCCTAGTGTTGAGACTGGACTCACCGAGCTTGTCTCCAACTGCGAAGGTCTTGCCGCTGGCCCAGGTGGCGTAGTTGGCGCCGGTCGTCCACCCTTGCCCATCTCCGACGGTGAACGTTGCCGCGGAGGCCGCCGCAGCGCAACCCAGGACAACAAGGAGCGTGATCAGAGGGGAGGAGCAGGCCATGGTCGAAATGAAGGCTAGTGGCTAGCTCAAGAGAGGGAATGGAGAACGTATGGAGTAGACGAAGGAGCTATGCTTTGGCTCTTGGTGGGTATCTCTTGCAAAAGTCGCAAGTAACTGGATTGCGCGATTGACAGGGAAGGTTGGAGGGTCGTTTTATAGAGCCATACGGGTCACGTGCTTGTCACGGGATCAAGAGGCCACCCGGCCGACTAAGTTGGTCCGCGTTTGTGTTACATTTCTTACTATTTTTTACATAACTTTTCCCTTGAAAAAAGGGCTCAGATATGTTGATCAAACCAGCAGGATAAATACCCCTGTAATAATAAAATAAAGAAAATACATTAACGCGTTTTGTTTCACTTTACCCAAAAATACTTTCGCTCTGCTTTTTTTTTTCTGAGAAACCGGCTGGAGCATTGCATTTTCATACAGAATGAAGAGGTGAAAAACCAATATGTACACAGTTGCGCACGCTTTGAAGGGATCGTGGCCAACCCTAGCTACACAAACACAGGCTCAACCAATACCCACCATGAGGCATATGCCAAACGCTCTCTCTTTTTGCTTGATATCATCGATGGCTAGCATCGCCACCTCATAGTGCGTCATGCGGCAACCCGTAAAAATGCGCCTATTTCTCTCCTTCCAAATGTTCCACAAGGTATAGATCCACCCACCGCTGTGAAGCCTGCAGCCCTGCTTCGCCTCCTTTGCGATCAACTCATCCCACCAGAAGGAGACATTACCAGGGACCGATAGGAAACCAGAGACTGAAAAGTCGTCGTGTGTCCAAGTGGACACATGGTTCTAGACAGCGACTGAGAAGGGGCAATCCTTGCAGAGATGGGTCGGGTTTGGAGCCTCGAGACAAAACGTGAGGGTTCTCTCATGCAAAAAGAGCCAAGCGAAGAACTTGCACTTGGGCTCGACATATATAAAGCAAATCGTCACAAGCACAACCAAGTTCTAACAAGGTACCAAGGCAACACACACGACACCAAAGTACACCGATAAAAGGTACCACATAAATTGGTTCTGCTACCAGCTTAACTAGCCCTAAGAGAACAAAAACGGACCGTCTTCCTCCCGCGTATACTCCATCGAAGCGCCTCTGACCTAGAAATCCATTCCACCATGGATCGTCAACGCGGCTCTTCTTCACACGCTCCCAGCTCACCGCCGGGGAATTGGAGGAGGTGCTCTATTTCGCACAATGAGCTAGTGAAGCTCCAAACGGAGGGGTTTCTCCCTCCGGCCTTCATGGTTCCAGTCCGGGCCGGACTAGTTACTTATCAAGGTGGGAGGCAGGCAGAGGACATTCCAAGCCCCAATAAGGGGGAGCGAGTGTGCTTCGTCCCCTATCTGATAAGGGGACTCGGATTTCAATACATCCGCTCCTCCGCTGGCTCTCAAGTTCTACGGACTCCAGCTCCATCACCTTCACGCCCGCTCTATCCTCGCATATCGCGGACTACGTAGCTCTTTGCGAGCTGTTCTGGGCATCGAGCCCCATTTTGCGCTGTGGAAGAGGCTGTTTTGCCTCGCACTCGCTCTCACCAGGGTCCATATATCAAGTGGGCGGCGCCGAAATATGGCGCATCGCCGGGACCGGATACCTATCCGGCACTCCCAAGAAGGCATCCGAAGACTGGCCCTCGGAGTGGTTTTATATTGGAGACACCCCGCTGCCCGATCCAGCCCGGATCGGCCTCCCGGAGTTTAGTACTGCTCCCTTGAAGAAACGCCTCAGTTGGCGCCCGCGGAGCCCCCGATTGGAGGAAGACAAGAGCGTCCATTACTTGATGGGCTGGATAAGATTAATGGCTCACTCCGGCTTGACCATGATCGGAGTCATGGCGACATGCATCAAGCGAGGGGTACAGCCACTGCAGTACAGAGGCCACCCTATGTGGGATTTCAACGGGGAAGACGATGCTACCCGGCACGGCCGCAAAGGGCCGGATTCGACCGAGGATCTGGCAAAGATCCTGTCCGGCCTGTATAAGGGGGAGAAGGAGGATTTCCTTCGAACGAACCCTTTGAACGGGTTTTCCATGATCAACCCCAGAGGATGGGTAAGTGAACACCTTGAAGGGCTCAACCCAAGCTTTCGAAGTTTAAGCTTCTTATATTATGTCTTCGGCGCAGGATCTACGCCGGACTGTGGAGGACATGGTGAGTCCTGCTCCACAACCCGAGGATCCGGAAGGATCCCTGGGTCCGGCCTCCGAAGAGGACCCGGACATCGAGGTGGAGCTGATCGACGGGGTGTATCACCAGCTCAGCATAGACAATGCTTTGGTCGCCATTATGGCGGACTACCCCGGACTAAGTCCGCTTCCCAGTGATCATGATCAAGTCCGGACACCGTATCTCTTCCCCGCCCATCTCGACCGAACGATGGTATTTTGCAGAAGCGCCTTTACTGGCAGAAGCCGAGCCAGCGCGGTGACCAACAGAGGCCACCAACCAGCGAAGTAAAAGGAGCGCGATCGGACGGAAACGTCGCCGCAAAGGTATAGCTCGTATTCGAATTTTCAAAGCAACGTTCTGAGGAAACGCCTGAGTGCTCATGATCTTTGTAGAAGAAAAAGCGCTTGCCGGACTGCGAGCGCAGGAATTGCCGATCCGACCAACACCAGCCAGGCTCCAGCGCCCGGACTAGAGGGGGAAGCAAGCGCTAGACGCGAGCCGGATCCTTTTCCAAAGGAGGATACCGACCGACTGTCCGCCACCAAGTCTGAGGTGGAGAGCGCTATGAACCATAGGCGCCGCCGGACAGTATTTCAAGAAGCATGCTTTTCCCCTGAGGCATTGGATGCCTTTAACGCAGGGACGCGCATCTCCGCGGTGCTCAAAATGGTTTTACCAGAGCTACGGAGCAAAGATGTGAAAGACATACGGTAAGGGAATTTTAATGGTTGTATATACCAAGAGCCCCGAGACTTAAAGTAGTTATGCTAACTGATTTAAGGATCATTGGAAATTTCGGCACTTAACAAGAAGAACGCCCAATTGTCTCGGAGCTGCAAGATTGCAAGGCGCAACTTGGGGCGCAGATTGTCGCCGCAGGAGGAGACGGAAGGACCCTCCGGTAACACATTTTATTAATAAATATAAGCGCTAGTGCGGCGTGCGCATGAAGTCTAATAATGACATTGCAGGTACCGCGGACAAGATCCGGACAGTAAGATCAAGCCACGCCACTAAAGGTCGACGAGAGTGTGTTGAATAGGGTTCAGCAGAAAGGAACAAGCTCCAAGATGCCAACGCCAAGCTCGGAGAAGAGCTGAAAGGCGCCTGAGCCGAGCTGTCCGGCCCGTTAAGGAGAATCAGCGCTTCGCCACGGCATATATAGTAGTGCTTGAGCGAACTCTTTTGAAAAGAAGAGTTCGGCGAGGAAGTATTTTGACATGATACGCCTTGTAGGTATACTCACGGGTTGTCCTGCAGAGGAGATGCCCATATCAATGGGTGATCAACTTCCGAACTGTTGCAGCTACTCGAACGAGTTTGGCAGTGCAATGAGCGGCGCTGTTCGTGCTTTATGGCCAGCCTCACCTTACCCGAGGGCCTCGGGAGCTTATGGAGAAGCTGCAGGAGTGCGGCAGCGCCTGCTTGTGGAAGATTTCGCTTGCCGTCAAGGTGCCAGGAGGCTTGGGCCATGGTGAAGACGCTGTACAAGAAGGCGGACCCCAACCACATGGCGAAGTTGGACCGTGGGGCCCGATGGGAAGGAGATCCTGTGAGTTTAGTGTACAGCCAAGTAGAGTTGGCTGCTAAATTTTCCCAACGGATCAGTAAACTAGACAGCCCGTTAGACGGGATTGAGGAGGAATACAATCAATAAATTTGACAATGTATGTTATCCTGTAAAGTGACATGTGAAATGCCTTCTAGCCGGATTGTAGAACGCTTGTCTTTGCCGACCTTTTCGCTTCACCTCGGGACCCTAGAGTCCGAGTGTGTCCGAATACCTTTTGGTTAAGAAACAACCATGGTATGCATGGAGACCAGCGTAGGGGTCATAAGTGCTTTATCGCATAAGTGCCCAACTAGTTATGTTATATTACATGGTTAGTAAGAAACATCTTCCAGGAGAATAGTTCCGTTAAGGGTTCCTTTCATTTGGAGGCATGCCCTAAAGTGCATGTCCGGACTGCAAAGAAAGCATAAAACATCGGGGCAAATAGATAAATAGGTAAAAGTCATCTTTAAGTCACCGACCGAATATTCCCTTAAGAATGCTAGCTTTGCTTCAACCACCGAGGTACACATCCGGTGACCCGGCAAGAATAATCGCAGAGGTGCTCCTTTACCTCCTAGCCGAACAATCGGGAACGAGGGGTAAGCACAGAGCCGAGCAACCCAGCTTGGCCAAAACTTAAGTCATATCGATGCATATAATGGCGAGTAAAAGGTACATGTGGAAGCTTGACACATGTGTTGGGTATGAAACTCAGATAATTGAGCTTCGTAAAAGAAGCCCCAGAATAATGAGTGTGGATGGCACATCATGCGTATGTAAAGAATGCAAAAATAGGCCCTAAGGGCTTTTAAGTGAAAAGGATAAAAGAGAAACAAAAGACAGCCAAGTATAAAAGTTTGGGCGGGGAAGGGGCGAACTCTTAGTCCGGCGCTAGGCATAGAATCGCTTGAGGCGGGCTACGCCCATGGGTTCAGCTCGAGTCGGTTATCCGACGATTCCATAGACGGTATGCTCCGCCAAGACTTGATCGATAATGAAGGGCCCTCCCATCCGGCTTGAGCTTGTCCTTTTCTTGTCCGGCAGCGAGAACTAGTTCGCCAACGTTGTAAGTCTTGGCCCGTATTTCTACGCTTTGATATCTTCGGCCTGCTGGCGATAGAATGCGGAACGAGCCTTCGCGACGTCCCATTCTTCCTCCAATGTGTCCAAGCTGTCCTGCCGATCAAGCTCGGCCTCTCTTTCCTCATACATGCACACTCGAGGTGAGTCATGAATAATGTCACAGGGCAAGACTGCCTCTGCGTCGTATACCATAAAAAATGGTGTGAATCTGGTAGTACGGTTAGGCGTTGTCCGCAGCCCCCAGAGTACGGAGTCAAGCTCCTCGACCCATTGTGCGTCGGATTTAGTGAGTGACCTCACTAGTCTGGGTTTAATGCCGCTCATTATTAGACCATTTGCTCTTTCCACTTGACCGTTGGTTTGAGGGTGATAGACTGAAGCATAGTCGAGCTTGATGCCCATATTTTTGCACCATGACTTAACCTCATCGGCCATGAAGTTCGTGCCGTTGTCGGTGATGATGTTGTGGGGACTCAGAACGTGTACCACCCCGATATAAAGTCTATCACTGGTCCGGACTCTACCGCTTTGACCGGTTTGGCCTCTATCCATTTGGTGAACTTATCCACCATGACCAATAGGTACTTTTTCTTGTGGGTTCCCCCTTTAAGGGCCCAACCATGTCAAGCCCCTGCATCATGAACGCCGGGTAATGGGTATGGTTTTGAGGGCGGGTGGCATATGGCTCGATTAGCAAAGAGTCGACAACCAAAACATCGCTGGACCAAGTCTCGTAAATCTGCCTCGAGCCGCCGGCCAATAAAATCTCTGACGGAATGCCTTTCCTACAAGGGCCCGGCTGCTGCGTGGTGTCCGCCTAGTCCGCATGAATTTCAGCCAGAGGTTTCGCCTTCTTCTTGGAGATACACCTTTGAAGGACTCGGTGGTACTTTTCTTATAAAGTTCTCCTCATAGACCTTGTAGGCCTTCGATCGCGGACTATGCAGCGGGCCTCATTTTGGTCTTCGGAAGTTCCTGCCTAAGTAAGTAGGCTAGGAAAGGTTCTGTCCACGCTGCAATTACCGCCATTATGACGTGGGCGGAGGTGTTATGTCGCTCGCCGAATCACCGGTTGGTGCGGTTTTCTCCGGTTTGTCGCTACGGGCTCCTCTTCCCATAGTACGGATGGCTTGAAGAGCCGCTCGAGAAGATATTTGGAGGACAGCATCACGTTTCGCACCGATGCGTGCGGGACGTCGGCCGCTTGGTTATTATCTCGGGCTATGTGATGGAATTCGAGTCCTTCAAACCGAGCTGACATTTTTAGGACAGCGTTGCGATATGCTGCCATTTTCGGATCCTTGGCGTCGAAGTCTCCATTTATTTGGGATATTGCAAGGTTTGAGTCCCCGCGGACCTCGAGGCGTTGAATGCCCATGGAGACCGCCATCCGGAGACCGTGTAATAGGGCCTCGTATTCGGCTGCATTGTTGGAGTCCGTGTACATTATTTGAAGTACATATTGATCAGATCTCCGTGGGGACGCCGAGACGACGCCAGCCCCCATCCGCCAACATTTTAGAGCCGTCGAAATGCATAGTCCATTGAGTATGCGCCGTACTCTTTAGGGAGTTCGGCTTCGGTCCATTCGGCGACGAAGTCATCCAAAACTTGTGACTTTATAGCTCGTCGAGGTTTGTAAGTAATGTCGAATGGTAAGAGCTCAATGCCCATTTTGCTATCCTGCCCGTTGTGTCGCGGTTATTTATAATGTCATTGAGTGGTACTTCAGAGGCCACTGTTATCGAGCACTCTTGAAAGTAGTGCCGGAGCTTTCGAGACGCCATGAACACCGCATATGCTATCTTCTGATAGTGCGGGTAACGGGATTTGCAGGGGGTTAACACAGTGGATACATAGTACACTGGTTTTTGAAGAGGGAATTTATGCCCTTCTGTCACTCGTTCGACGACGAGGACCGCGCTTACAACTTGATGCGTTGCTGCGATGTATAACAACATTGGTTCGCCCAAAGTGGGCGCAGCCAGGACCGGGTTTGTTGCCAGTATGGCCTTTATGTCTTCGAGTCCGGCAGTGGCGGCGTCCGTCCACTCGAAGTGTTCGGTGCACCTGAGGAGGCGATAGAGGGGCAACGGCTTTTCTCCTAAATGGGAGATAAAGCGGCTTAAGGCTGCCACGCATCCTGTTAATTTTTGTATTTGCTTGAGGTCTTTTGGAATATCCAACTGTGACAGAGCTCGGATTTTGGCCGGATTTGCTTCAATTCCTCTACCGGATACGATGAAGCCCAGCAGCTTTCCGGCTGGTACGCCGAAAACGCATTTTTCCGGATTCAGCTTGATGTCATATGCTCTGAGGTTGTCGAATGTGAGCCTCAAATCGTCTACTAAAGTTTTGATGTGTTTTGTTTTGACGACTACGTCGTCTATGTATGCCTCGACTATTTTGCCGATCTGGGTGGCCAGACATGTTTGAATCATGCGCTGATATGTTGCGCCGGCGTTTTTGAGTCCGAAGGGCATCGTGTTGAAGCAGAATGGTCCATATGGAGTGATAAATGCCGTTGCGGCTTGGTCTGCTTCCGCCATCTTGATTTGATGATAGCCAGAGTATGCGTCCAGGAAGCACAACGAATCGTGCCCTGCTGTGGCATCGATAATTTGATCGATGCGGGGGAGAGGGAAGGGATCCTTTGGGCAAGCTTTATTGAGGTCTTTAAAATCGACACAGAGGCGCCAGGATTTATCCTTCTTTGGTACCATCACCAAATTTGCTAGCCAGTCCGGATGTTTGATATCTCTAATGAATCCGGCTTCCAATAGTTTGGCTAGCTCTTCTCCCATTGCTTGTCTTTTGGGCTCGGAAAATGGTCGAAGAGCCTGTTTGACTGGCTTAAATCCTTTTAGGATGTTTAGGCTATGTTCTGCCAACCTGCGAGGGATTCCGGGCATGTCCGAAGGATGCCAGGCGAAGATATCCCAATTTTCCCGAAGGAATTCGCGCAGTGCGGCGTCAACTTCGGGGTTCAACTGTGCCCCAATGGAGGCCGTCTTTGTTGGGTCCGTTGGATGGACCTGGAATTTTATTATCTCATCTGCTGGTTTGAAGGAGGTGGACTTGGATCTTTTATCAAGTATCACATCGTCCCTGTTCACCGTAGAGCGCAGTGCGGTGAGTTCCTCTGCCGCTAAGGCTTCGGATAGTGCCTCGAGGGCTAGTGCGGCTGTCTTGTTTTCGGCGCGGAGTGCTATGTCCGGATCACTAGCGAGAGTGATTATTCCGCTGGGCCCAGGCATTTTGAGCTTCATGTACCCGTAATGAGGTGTTGCTTGAAAAATTGTGAATGCCTCTCGTCCTAATATGGCGTGGTACCCACTGCTGAACGAGGCCACCTGGAATGTGATTTCTTCGGATCTGTAATTGTCCGGAGAGCCGAACACCACATCGAGTGTGATTTTTCCGGTGCAGCGCGCTTCCCGGCTTGGGATTATTCCTCTGAAGGTTGTGCTGCTTCGCTCAATACGGCTCCAATCGATTTCCATTTTTCGCAGAGTTTCCTCATAAATGAGGTTTAGTCCGCTGCCGCCATCCATGAGGACTTTTGTCACCGAAAGTCGCCCACTATGGGACTAAGTACCAGTCTGGGTGGGGGCTCGTTGTTCGGAATGTAGGCTCGTCGCTGGCATTGAAGGTAATAGCTGTGTCACTCCATGGATTTGCTGTTGCTACTTGGTAGACTTCGGCGAGTTCGCGGATTGTTCATTTTCGCATTTTATTTGATGCAAAAGTCTCGAAGACTGTTGACACCGTGCTGGTATTGTTGGAGTGGTTTCCTGGGGCTAGAAGCTCTTCACCACTTTTGGCCACCTGCCGTAATATCCAACATGCTCGAAGGCTATGTGTTGGGACGGCTCCCTCTGCATTATGAAGTTTACAGGGTCCATTGAGCCATCCCTCCAGTACGGTTCCATTTCCCTTATTGGGTTTTTGTTTTTTCGTTTTTGCATCTGGGGCCTTAGTGTAAGGCGCCTTTTTATCATGGATCGGATTTGGGGCGGATTATCCCAAAATTGATTTTCGGTTTTTCGAAACTCTCCATCGCACAATATTTTCGTATAATGGATGCCGATCGGTGAAGCGCGTAATATTGCAACGATCAATGGCGCTTAGTATTCCTTGTCCGTGCAGTTATTGCGTAAAATTGATATTGCGCTTTTCCTCTCGGCGATCCTTTATCCTGTCCATAACCGGGAGGAATCGCCCAAGAGTGATGTAATGCTTGATGAGGCTCTTGCCGTATTAGAGATAGATCGCATATGTCTGGGCGGGTGGGTGGAATAAGATCCGGATCCCTGCCCCTCTTGAGGCTCAAAGGCCAAGGAGTTTCCGAATTCGGAAGTTTGGTTTGTTGGACGCAATCCGGCGAGTCCGGGGCGATGCATGATTTTAAGTTCAATGCTCGATCGAAGTCCGTCCCTCCGCGGGAATCCGGCATGGAGGGTTTGGGAATCCGGACATGAATTGTTTTCAACACTGGCAAAGAGTTGCCGTATTGCTCTTCTACCACTGCGATGTGGTAGGTGGCCTGGGGAGAGTTAATCTCTCTCAGATCGGTTTTAAGCCCAATCTGATTGTAGTCCGTAGCGACTCCCAGGGCGGCGATTGAAGGAAATATGCCCTAGAGGCAATAATAAAGTTATTATTTATTTCCTTATTTCATGATAAATGTTTATCATTCATGCTAGAATTGTATTAACCGGAAACATGATACATGTGTGAATGTATAGACAAAACAAGATGTCACTAGTATGCCTCTACTAAGACTAGCTTGTTAATCAAAGATGGTTATGTTTCCTGACCATGAACAAAGGAGTTGTTATTTGATTAACGAGGTCACATCATTAGTAGAATGATCTGATTGACATGACCCATTCCTTAGCTTAGCACACGATCGCTTAGTATGTTGCTACCGCTTTTATCCATGACTTATACATGTTCCTGTAACTATGAGATTATGCAACTCCGCTTACGGAGGAACACTTTGGTGCTACCAAACGTCACAACGTAATCGGGTGATTATAAAGGAGTACTACAGTGTCTCCAAAGGCGATGTTGGGTTGGCGTATTTGAGATTAGGTTTTGTCACTCCGATAGTCGGAGAGGTATCTCTGGGCCCTCTCGGTAATGCACATCATCAAGCCTTGCAAGCACTACAACTAATGAGTTAGTTGTGAGATGATGTATTACGGAACGAGTAAAGAGACTTGCCGTAACGAGATTGAACTAGGTATTGATACCGACGATCGAATCTCGGGCAAGTAACATACCGATGACAAAGGGAACAACGATGTTGTTATGCGGTCTGACCGACAAAGATCTTCGAGAATATGTAGGAACCAATATGGGCATCCAGGTCCCGCTGTTGGTTATTGACCGTGAATGGTTCTAGGTCATGTCTACATTGTTCTCGAACCGTAGGGTCCGCACGCTTAAGGTTTCGATGATGCTTATTATGAGTTTATGTATTTTGATGTACCAAGGAGTTCGAGTCCCGGATGTGATCACGGACATGACGAGGAGTCTCGGAATGGTCGAGACATAAAGATTGATATATTGGAAGCCTATGTTTGGAGTTCGAATGGTTCCGGCGGCGGAATTTATCGAGTACCGGAGGTTACCTGAACCCCGGGAGGTAAATGGGCCTCGATGGGCCTTAGTGGAAAGGAGAAGGGCAGCCCTAGGAGGGCGCGCCCCCCCTTCCCTAGTCCTACTAGGACTAGGAGAAGGGGCCGCCCTCTCTCTCTTTCCCTCCCGAATCCTAGTCCAACTAGGATTGGGGGAATCCTACTCCCAGAGGAGTAGGACTCCATGGCGCACCTCCTTAGGCCGCCGCCCCTCCCCTGGCTCCTTTATATACGGGGCAGGGGGCACCTTGGAACACACAAGTTGATCGTGAGATCGCTCCTTAGCCGTGTCGGTGCCCCCTCCACCATATTCCACCTCGGTTATACTGTCGCAAAGCTTAGGCGAAGCCTGCGCGGTGAAACATCAAGATCGTCACCACGCCGTCTTGTGACGAACTCTCCCTCGACACTCGGCTGGATCGAGTACGAGGGACGCCATCGAGCTGTACGTGTGTCAAGAACTCGGGGCGTCGGATAACGGCGCCGGATCGGTCGGATCGCGAGGAGAACGTCGACTACTTCCTCTACGCCAGATCGCTTCGCTTGGGTCTACAAGGGTATGTGGACAACACTCTCCCCTCGTTGCTATACATCACCATGATCTTGCGTGTGCGTAGGAAAATTTTGAAATTACTACGCTCCCCAACAAAGGCATCCGAGCCTAGGTTTTTTCTATGGTTTGATGTTTTGCACGAGTAGAACACAAGTGAGTTGTGGGCGATACAAGTCATACTACCTACCAGCATGTCATACTTTGGTTCAGCGGTATTGTGAGATGAAGCGCCCGCACCGACATTACGCGTGACGCTTACGCGAGACTGGTTTCACCGCCACGAGCACTCGCTGCTTAAAGGTGACCGTGGGTGTCTGTCTCTCTCACTTTAGTTGAACTGAGTGTATACGCCCGGTCCTTGAGAAGGTTAAACGGAGTCTATTTGACGAAGTATCGCTGTGGTTTTGATGCGTGGGTGAGACTGGTTCTTGCTTAAGCCCGTAGCAGCCACGTAAAATTTGCAACAACAAAGTAGAGGACGCCTAACTTGTTTTTGCAGGCATGTTGTGATGTGATATGGTCAAGACGTGATGCTATATTTTATTGTATGAGATGATCATGTTTTGTAACCGGTTATCGGCAATCGGCAGAGCCATATGGTTGTCGCTTATTGTATGCAATGCAATCGCCTCGTAATGCTTTACTTTATCACTAAGCGGTAGCGATAGTCGTAGTAGCATAAGTTTGGCGAGACGACAACGATGCTGCGATGGAGATCAAGGTGTCGCGCGGTGACGATGGTGATCATGGTGGTGCAACAAGATGGAGATCATGAAGCACAAGATGATGATGACCATATCATATCACTTATATTGATTTGCATGTGATGTTTATCCTTTTATGCATCTTATCTTGCTTTGATTGACGGTAGCATTATAAGATGATCTCTCACTAAATTATCAAGAAGTGTTCTCCCGGTATGCACCGCTGCCAAAGTTCGTCGTGCCTGCACACCACGTGATGATCGGGTGTGATAAGCTCACGTCCATCTACAACGGGTGCAAGCCAGTTTTGCACGCGAGAATACTCGGGTTATACTTGACGAGCCTAGCATATGCGAGATATGGCCTCGGAACACGGAGACCGAAAGGTCGAGCGTGAATCATATAGTAGATATGATCAACATAAGATGTTCACCATTGAAAACTACTCCATTTCACGTGATGATCGGTTATGGTTTAGTTGATTTGGATCACGTGATCACTTAGATGACTAGAGAGATGTCTTTCTAAGTGGGAGTTCTTAAGTAATATGATTAATTGAACTTAAATTTATCATGAACTTAGTACCGATAGTATCTTGCTTGTTTATGTTTGATTGTAGATAGATGGCTCGTCTTTGTTGTTCCGTTGAATTTTAATGCGCTCCTTGAGAAAGCAAAGTTGAAAGATGATGGTAGCAATTACACGGATCGGGTCCGAATTTGAGGATCATCCTCATTGCTGCATGTAAGAGCTACGCCCCGATGCACCGCTAGGTGCAGAACTCTTGCTAATGCAACTGCAGATGTTATGAACGTCTGCGAGAGCAAAGCCGATGACTACTCTATAGTTCAATGTGCCATGCTTTACGGCTTAGAACCGGGACTTCAACGACATTTTGAACGTCATGGAGCATATGAGATGTTCCAGAGTTGAAGTTGATATTCCAAAGTAATGCCCGGATTGAGAGATATGAAGTCTCCAATAAGTTCTATAGCTGCAAGATGGAGGAGAATAGTTACATTAGTGAGCATATACTCGTAATGTCCGGGTACTACAATCACTTGACACAATTGGGAGTTAATCTTCCGGATGATTGTGTCATTGATGAATTCTTCAATCACCGCCACCAAGCTACAAAGGCTTCGTGATGAACTATAATATGCAAGGGTTAGTAAAGACTATACCGAGCTCTTCGCAATGCTAAAGGCTGCGGAGGTAGAAATCAAGAAGGAGCATCAAGTGTTGATGGTCAATAAGACCACTAGTTTCAAGAAGAAAGGCAAAGGGAAGAAGAAGGAATCTCAAGAAGAACAGCAAGCAAGTTGTCGCTCAGAGAAGAAACCCAAGTCCGGCCCTAAACCTGAAATCGAGTGCTTCTACTGCAAGCGGTAGTCACCGGAAGCGGAACTGCCCCAAGTATTTGGCGGATAAGAAGGATGGCAAGGTGAACAAAGGTATATGTGATATACATGTTATTGATGTGTACCTTACTAGAGCTCGTAGTAGCACTGGTATTTGATACTTGGTTACATTGCTAATATTTGCAACTCAAACAGGACTACGATTGCTTAACTCGCAAAGGACGAGGTGACGATCTGCGTGGGAAATGGTTCCAAAGTCGATGTGATCGCGATCGGCACGCTACCTCTACATCTACCTTGGGATTAGTTTTAGACCTAAATAATTGTTATTTGGTGCTGCGTTGAGCATGAACATTATATCTGGATCTTGTTTGATGCGAGACGGTTATTCATTTAAATCAGAGAATAATGGTTGTTCTATTTATATGAGTAATATCTTTTATGGTCATGCACCCTTGAGGAATGGTCTATTTTGATGAATCTCGATAGTAGTGATACAAATATTCATAATGTTGAAACCAAAAGATGCAGAGTTGATAATGATAGTGCAACTTATTTGTGGCACCGCCGTTTAGGTCATATCGGTGTAAAGCGCATGAAGAAACTCCATCTTGATGGACTTTTGGAGTCACTTGATTATGAATCACTTGGCACTTATGAACCGTGCCTCATGGGCAAGATGACTAGAACACCGTTCTCGGTACTATGGAGAGAGCAACAGATTTGTTGGAAATCATACATACAGATGTATGTGGTCCGATGAATATTGAGGCTCGTGGCGGATATCGTTATTTTCTCACCTTCACAGATGACTTAAGCAGATATGGGTATATCTACTTAATGAAACATAAGTCCAAACGTTTGAAAAGTTCAAAGAATTTCAGAGTGAAGTTGAAAATCATCGTAACAAGAAAATTAAGTTTCTACGATCTGATCGTGGAGGTGAATATTTGAGTTACGAGTTTGGTCTACATTTGAAACAATGCGGAATAGTTTCGCAACTCACGCCACCGAACACCACAACAGAATGGTGTGTCCGAACGTCGAATCGCACTTTACTAGATATGGTGCGATCTATGATGTCTCTTACAGATTTACCGCTATCGCTTTGGGGTTATGCTCTAGAGACAGCCACATTCACACCGAATAGAACACCGTCGAAATCCGTTGAGACGACACCTTATGAACTGTGGTTTAGCAAGAAACCAAAGTTGTCGTTTCTTAAAGTTTGGGGATGCGATGCTTATGTGAAAAAGCTTCAACCTGATAAGCTCGAACCCAAATCGAGAAATGTGTCTTCATAGGATACCCAAAGGAGACAGTTGGGTACACCTTCTATCACAGATCCGAAGGCAAGACATTCGTTGCTAAGAATGGATCCTTTCTAGAGAAGGAGTTTCTCTCGAAAGAAGTGAGTGGGAGGAAAGTGGAACTTGATGAGGTAATAGTACCTTCTCCCTTACTTGAAAGTAGTTAAATCGCAGAAACCAGTTTACGAGACACCTACACCAAGTAGTGAGGAAGTTGATGATGTTGATCATGAAACTTCGATCAAGTTTCTGCAGAACCTCGTAGATCAACCAGAGTAAGATCCGCACTGAGTGGTACGGTAATCCTGTTCGAAGTCATGCTACTAGATCATGATGAACCTACGAACTATGAAGAAGCGATGGTGAGCCCAGATTCCATAAAATGGCTTGAGGCCATGAAATCGAGATGGGATCCATGTATGAAAACAAAGTGTGGACTTTGGTTGACTTGCCCGAGGGTAGGCAAGCAATAGAAAACAAGTGGATCTTCAAGAAGAAGACCGACGCCGACGGTAATGTTATCGTTTATAAAGCTCGACTTGTCGCAAAAGGTTTTCGACAAGTTCAAGGGGTTGACTACGATGAGACCTTCTCACCCGTAGCGATGCTTAAGTCCGTCCGAATCATGTTAGCAATTGCTGCATTTTATGATTATGAAATTTGGCAAATGGATGTAAAGACGCGCATTCCTGAATGGATTTACGGAAGAAGAGTTGTATATGATGCAACCGAAGGTTTTATCGATCCAAAGGGAGCTAACAAAGTGTGCAAGCTCCAATGATCCATATATGGACTGGTGCAAGCATCTCGGAGTTGGAATAAACGCTTTGATAGTGTGATCAAAGCATTTGGGTTTGTCTGCACTTTTGGAGAAGCCTCAGTATTTACAAGAAAGTGAGTGGGAGCTCTGTAGCATTTACGATATTATATGTAGATGACATATTGCTGATCGGAAATGATATAGAATTTCTGGATAGCATAAAGGGATACTTGAATAAGAGTTTTTCAATGAAAGACCTCGGTGAAGCTGCTTACATATTGGGCATCAAGATCTATAGAGATAGATCAAGACGCTTAATTGACTTTCACAAAGCACATACCTTGACAAAGTTTTGAAGAAGTTCAAAATGGATCAAGCAAAGAAAGGGTTCTTGCCTGTGTTACAAGGTGTGAAGTTGAGTCGACTCAATGCCCGACCACCGCAGAAGATAGAGAGAAATGAAAGATGTTCCTATGCTTCAGCCATAGGCTCTATCATGTATGCAATGCTGTGTACTGCACCTGATGTGTGCCTTGCTATAAGCCTAGCAGGAGGTACCAAAGTAATCCAGAGTGGATCATGGACAGCGGTCAAGAACATCCCGAAATACCGAAAAGAACTAAGGATATGTTTCTCGATATGGAGGTGACAAAGAGCTCATCGTGAACAGTTACGTTGATGCAAGCTTTGACACCGATCCGGACGATTCTAAATCGCAGACCGGATACGTATTTACACTAAACGGAGGAGCTGTCGGTTGGTGCAGTTCTAAACAAAGCGTCGTGGCGGGATCTACATGTGAAGCGGAATACATAGCAGCTTCGAAGCAGCTAATGAAGGAGTCGGATGAAGGAGTTCATATCCGATCTAGGTGTCATACCTAGTGCATCGGGTCCAATGAAAATCTTCGTGACAATCTCGAGCAATTGCCTTAGCAAAGGAATCCAGATTTCACAAGAGGACCAAACACATCAAGAGACGCTTCAATTCCATCCGGACTTAGTCCAGATGGAGACATAGAGATTTGCAAGATACATACGGATCTGAATGTTGCGAGACCGTTGACTAAGCCTCTTCCATGAGCAAAACATGATCAGCACCAAGACTCCATGGGTGTTAGAATCATTACTATGTAATCTAGATTATTGACTCTAGTGCAAGTGGGAGATCAAGGAAATATGCCCTAGAGGCAATAATAAAGTTATTATTTATTTCCTTATTTCATGATAAATGTTTATCATTCATGCTAGAATTGTATTAACCGGAAACATGATACATGTGTGAATGCATAGACAAAACAAGATGTCACTAGTATGCCTCTACTAAGACTAGCTTGTTAATCAAAGATGGTTATGTTTCCTACCATGAACAAAGGAGTTGTTATTTGATTAACGAGGTCACATCATTAGTAGAATGATCTGATTGACATGACCCATTCCTTAGCTTAGCACACGATCGCTTAGTATGTTGCTACTGCTTTTATCCATGACTTATACATGTTCCTGTAACTATGAGATTATGCAACTCCGTTTACGGAGGAACACTTTGGTGCTACCAAACGTCACAACGTGAATCGGGTGATTATAAAGGAGTACTACAGTGTCTCCAAAGGCGATGTTGGGTTGGCGATTTCGAGATTAGGTTTTGTCACTCCGATAGTCGGAGAGGTATCTCTGGGCCCTCTCGGTAATGCACATCATCAAGCCTTGCAAGCACTACAACTAATGAGTTAGTTGTGAGATGATGTATTACGGAACGAGTAAAGAGACTTGCCGTAACGAGATTGAACTAGGTATTGATACCGACGATCGAATCTCGGGCAAGTAACATACCGATGACAAAGGGAACAACGTATGTTGTTATGCGGTCTGACCGACAAAGATCTTCGTAGAATATGTAGGAACCAATATGGGCATCCAGGTCCCGCTGTTGGTTATTGACCGTGAATGGTTCTAGGTCATGTCTACATTGTTCTCGAACCGTAGGGTCCGCACGCTTAAGGTTTCGATGGCGCTTATTATGAGTTTATGTATTTTGATGTACCAAGGAGTTCGAGTCCCGGATGTGATCACGGACATGACGAGGAGTCTCGGAATGGTCGAGACATAAAGATTGATATATTGGAAGCCTATGTTTGGAGTTCGGAATGGTTCCGGTAAAACGGAATTTATCGAGTACCGGAGGTTACCGAACCCCGGGAGGTAAATGGGCCTCGATGGGCCTTAGTGGAAAGGAGAAGGGCAGCCCTAGGAGGGCGCTAGCCCCCCCTTCCCTAGTCCTACTAGGACTAGGAGAAGGGGGCCGCCCCTCTCTCTCTGTCCCCCCTCCGGAATCCTAGTCCAACTAGGATTGGGGGAATCCTACTCCCAGAGGGAGTAGGACTCCCAGCGCACCTCCTTGGGCATGCCCCCCCCCCCTGCTCCTTTATATACGGGGCAGGGGGCACCTTGAACACACAAGTTGATCGTGAGATCGTTCCTTAGCCGTGTCGGTGCCCCCTCCACCATATTCCACCTCGGTTATACTGTCATAAAAGCTTAGGCGAAGCCTGCGCCGTGAAACATCAAGATCGTCCTGCACGCCGTCGTCTTGACGGAACTCTCCTCGACACTCGGCTGGATCGGAGTACGAGGGACGCCATCGAGCTGTACGTGTGTCAAGAACTCGGGCGTCGGAGTAACGGCGCCGGGATCGGTCGGATCGCGAGGAGAACGTACGACTACTTCCTCTACGTTGTGATCGCTTCCGCTTCGGGTCTACAAGGGTATGTGGACAACACTCTCCCCTCTCGTTGCTATACATCATCATGATCTTGCGTGTGCGTAGGAAAATTTTGAAATTACTACGTTCCCCAACAGCGATGCGATCCAAGAGCTCGTTAACAGACGAGAGATCTATGGGATCTAACTGTTCGGCAGCTTTAGGGCTGACGCGAAGATTGCTTCCGACGACTTGAGAAGTCACTGCCGAACCGGTGGCCGGACAGGCGGTCATGAGAAAACCACCAAGCCGGATAGTTTGGCCGGCGGCAAAGGCCCCTACGGCGAAAACACCGTCTTTGAAGACGGGTGGAGGCATCCGCTCTATCGGCGACGACACAGAGGAACTCTCAGTGAAAGCACCAATGTCGGTGTCAAAACCGGCGGATCTCGGGTAGGGGGTCCCGAACTATGCGTCTCGGCGGATGGTAACAAGAGACGAGGGACACAATGTTTTTACCCAGGTTCGGGCCCTCTCGATGGTAAAACCCTACGTCCTGCTTGATTAATATTGATGATATGGGAAGTACAAGAGTAGATCTACCACGAGATCAAGGAGGCTAAACCCTAGAAGCTAGCCTATGGTATGATTGTTGAGATGTATGTTGTCCTACGGACTAAAGCCCTCCGGTTTATATAGACACCGGAGGAGGCTAGGGTTACACAGAGTCGGTTACAATGGTAGGAGATCTACATATCCGTATCGCCAAGCTTGCCTTCCACGCAAAGGAAAGTACCATCCGGACACGAACGGAGTCTTCAATCTTGTATCTTCGTAGTCTTGGAGTCCGGCGGATATTGATAGTCCGGCTATCCGGACACCCCCTAGTCCAGGACTCCCTCAGCCCCCCTGCCCCCGTATATAAAGGAGCAAGGGGGAGGGGGCGGCCGGCCTAGGAGGGGGCGCGCCATGGGGAGTCCTACTCCCACCGGGAGTAGGACTCCCTCCTTTCCTAGTCCAACTAGGAGACCTTCCATGTAGTAGGAGTAGGAGAGAAGGAAAGGGAAGAGAGAAGGGAAGGAAGGAGGGGTGCGGCCTCCCCTAGTCCATTCGGACTAGGCCTTGGGCGCGCGCCTGCCCTAGGCAGCCCTCTCTCTTTCCCCGTATGGCCCAATAAGGCCCAATACTTCTCCCGGCGAATTCCGTAACTCTCCGGTACTCCGATAAATACCCGAATCACTCGGAACCTTTCCGAAGTCTGAATATAGTCGTCCAATATATCGATCTTTATGTCTCAACCATTTCGAGACTCCTCGTCATATCCCCGATCTCATCCGAGACTCCGAACTCCTTCGGTACATCAAAACTCATAAACTCATAATATAACATCGCCATCGAAACCTTGTTGTCACGGACCCTACGGGTTCGAGAACTATGTAGACATGACCTAGAACTATTCTTGGTTAATAACCAATAGCGGGACCTGGATGCCCATATTGGCTCCTACATATTCTATGAAGATCTTTATCGGTCAAACCGCATAACAACATACATTGTTCCCTTTGTCATCGGTATGTTACTTGCCCGAGATTCGATCGTCGGTATCCAATCCCTAGTTCAATCTCGTTTCCGGCAAGTCTCTTTACTCGTTTCGTAATACATCACCCCGTAACTAACTCATTAGTTACAATGCTTGCAAGGCTCAAGTGATGTGTATTACCGAGAGGGCCCAGAGATACCTCTCTGACAATCGGAGTGACAAAACCTAATCTCGAAATACACCAACCCAACATGTACCTTCGGAGACACCTGTATAGCACCTTTATAATCACCCAGTTACGTTGTGATGTTTGGTAGCACACAAAGTGTTCCTCCGGTAAACGGGAGTTGCATAATCTCATAGTTGTAGGAACATTGTATAAGTCATGAAGAAAGCAATAGCAACATACTAAACGATCAAGTGCTAGGCTAACAGAATGGGTCAAGTCAATCACATCATTCTCCTAATGATGTGATCCCGTTAATCAAATGACAACTCTTTTGTCTATGGCTAGGAAACATAACCATCTTTGATAAACGAGCTAGTCAAGTAGAGGCATACTAGTGACACTATGTTTGTCTATGTATTCACACATGTATCATGTTTCCGGTTAATACAATTCTAGCATGAATAATAAACATTTATCATGAAATAAGGAAATAAATAATAACTTTATTATTGCCTCTAGGGCATATTTCCTTCAGTCTCCCACTTGCACTAGAGTCAATAATCTAGTTCACATCGCCATGTGATTTAACACCAATATTTATATCTATATATGATTAACACCCATAGTTCACATCGTCATGTGATCAACACCCAAAGGGTTTACTAGAGTCAATAATCTAGTTCACATCTCTATGTGATTAACACCCAAAGAGTACTAAGGTGTGATCATGTTCTGCTCATGAGAGAAGCTTAGTCAATGGGTCTGTCATATTCAGAGCCGTATGTATTTTGCAAATATTCTATGTCCACAATGCTCTGCACGGAGCTACTCTAGCTAATTGCTCCCACTTTCAATATGTATCCAGATTGAGACTTGGAGTCATCTGGATCAGTGTAAAAGTTTGCACTGATGTAACTTTTACAACAAACTCTTTTATCACCTCCATAATCGAGAAACATCTCCTTAGTCCTTTGTCAGTGTCAAAACCGGCGGATCTCGGGTAGGGGGTCCCGAACTGTGCGTCTAGGCGGATGGTAACAGGAGACGAGGGACATGATGTTTTACCCAGGTTCGGGCCCTCTTGATGGAGGTAAAACCCTACGTCCTGCTTAATTAATATTGATGATATGGGTAGTACAAGAGTGGATCTACCACGAGATCAAGGAGGCTAAACCCTAAAGCTAGCCTATGGTATGATTATTGTAATGTATGTTGTGTCCTACGGACTAAAGCCCTCCGGTTTATATAGACACCGGAGGAGGCTAGGTTTACATAGAGTCGGTTACAATGGTAGGAGATCTACATATCCGTATTGCCAAGCTTGCCTTCCACGCCAAGGAAAGTCCCATCCAGACACGGGACGGAGTCTTCAATCTTGTATCTTCATAGTCTTGGAGTCCGTGGACGATGATAGTCCGTTGTCCGGACAACCCCTAGTCCAGACTCCTCGGAGCCTCTGAACCAGGGCTTCAATGACGATAAGTCCGGCGCGCATAATGTTCGGCATTGCAAGGCGGGTTCCTCCCTTGAATAATCCAAAGAAGATCATGAACACCAGGGATAGTGTCCGCTCGCAAAATAAATTCCACATTCCACCGTAGAGAGAATAAAATGTACACTAGTCCAATCTGCTGACGTATTATGCGGCGTGACATCACACCGCTACCGTGCTTTTACTTGAATTGTTTTTACTATACCACCTCGGACGCTTTAGCGAAGTGGTTTCCTTGGCACGTCTTGTCGAAGCAGAGATCGTGTTCCCCTTATCCCGGGATTCTCATCAATACGTGCGTGGGTAACCCAACCGTTCCCATTGCCACGCCTCCTCTATCGAAGGTGAATCCCAAACGGTCACGGAGATGGCTCTTGGTATTTTTCCCCTTTATAAGAGGACCAAGGCTTGTTCTTGTTCTTCAATCTCGCATCGAATCTCCTCCTCGCTCCCAGTTCCAACACCCAGAGCCTCAGATTCGAGCGCTTCGGATTCTCAATCATGGCCGGCTCCGACCTCCAGGGCCGGTGGATGCCTGACGGAGGAGGACGTATTGAAGTTGCGTGAGGCCAAGTACCTGTCCTACGAGATTTCGCACAGGTTGCCTGCCCAAGGGCAGGCCGTGCCCGCCCCCAAGCCCGGCGAATACGTCGTCTTCGTATCCCACCTCCGTCGGGGTTTAGGCTTCCCGACGGACCCCTTCATGAGGGGGCTCATGTTCTACTATGGGCTGGATTTTCACGATTTGGCTCCGGAGTCCATCCTCCATATCTCCGCATTCATTATCGTCTGCGAAGCCTTCCTCCGCGTCACTCCCCACTTCGGCCTGTGGCTGAAGACCTTCAATGTGGAGCCGAAGATGATCGGGGGGCGTCAAGCGGAGTGCGGCGGGGCGGCCATAAGCAAAAGGGCCAATGCCCCATGGCCCGAGGGTTCCTTCCAAGAGGAACTCGGACTGTGGCAGCAGGAGTGGTTCTATATCACCGCTCCGAAGGGCAGCAAGCAAAAGCCACCGCCTTCATTCCGCCCGGGACCTCCATGCCGACTGATGTCATGGGTTAACCAAGGGCTCAATTGGGGGCCGTCTGAAGACGTTCCCTTATTGCAGGGCCGGATTCGAGACCTCCAGGCGAGGGAGATCAATCTGGTGGTGGTGATGTAGGTTATGCTAATCAGGCATCTTCTGCCCTGCAAACGCCGTCCTCTCCGTCTATGGGAGTTCAACCCAGAGGGACCTCGGATTCTCCAACACTTCATGGGCGCGACACCCGTGGAGATGTATAAGTTGTTCTTCGGACCGCAGGTGGCATGTCTGGAACTGGCCGAGGACGCAGGCCTAAGCCGCAATCGCCCGGATACTCAGGTAAATAGCTCAGAGTCCGGATGTTCTATTTATCTGCCTTTCTAGAGTTCGCCTCCTGACCCATTACTCTTCATAGGAGTGGGTAGCGCAATCGAGGCTGATAAGGTGTCCGGGCCCCCTCCCAGAGACCGCACTGGAGCCCATGCTGGTCAGAATGTTGGAGGTCGCGCCCATGGGAGGGAGCAATGGGGAAAATAGAGGAGCTGTTATTTCGCCCAAAGGGGCGTCTGAAGAGGGGGGAATCAAAAACCCCTCCTTCCAAGGGGAGAAGAGGACCGCCTCCGAAGATCCGGAGGCCAAAGCCCCTAAGCGGGGGAAGAGATCTTCATCGGGGTCCGTCGTCCGGGAGAATCCGGACGTCATATCATCGCCAAAGGATCAGCCTCCAATGAGCCGTGAGTATGAAGAAGGGAGTTAATTAGTAAGGAAATACCTCCATTTGTGCTTCATGGGTAACGAAATATTTATCTTGCAGTTCGGATCTGCAGCCTTCTCGATGAGTTCATCTTGGGGACCTTCTTCCGAGATGATGGAGAGCGAACGCCTCCGTCTGCGCTGCGCTGTCGGATAAGGCGAGCGAGCCTCAAGTATCGCCACGGAGGGTATCCCGAGTCGGAGGGGCCGAGAGTTCGCACCCGCTAGTATCCGCCGAGAATCAAGAATCTGCTTGAGAGGGCGTCCATCTCAGAAGATCACCGTGCATTGATGCGTATGGTGATTGGAAGGATTTCGTCCGCCGAGAGCGGATTGCGCAATGCCGCTATGAGTTTGCTCGCGGGGTTTGAGGTACGCGAGGATGGCGCACCCTTTTGTCTTTTAACAGTTTTGCACATAAAAATGTGCCCTGTATAGATAGTAGCCCCTGAGACTCGGTAGGTTGTCGAAGACGACAGCGTGCCGAGGATCAAAATCGCAATTAATTAATGTCGTCATTCCTATGCAGGTGGCGGATAGTCCAAGGGCTAGCCGGACTAGTGGAGTTGCCGAGTTGATGCGGCAACTTGACGTGGTGGATGCGGACATCGCCCTTGTCAACCGGCGACTGGACGAGTCGCAAGGTAAATGAGTTCTCCGCAGTTGCTTTTTTAAGGGGGTCAAAGCCCTCCTCTGATAAATTATATGCTGTTGTACAGACGGTGCTGCTGCCGTGGAGAGCCTTCGGGCCGAACTTGCTCAAGCTAAGGAGCAAGCCCGAAGGAGTGATGCGGCTGCCTCGAGGGCGGCCGAGGAGTTGAAAGCCGAAAAGGCTGCACACTGCCTAAGCAGGGAAGAGGTGGCCGAATTGGCCGTGAAAGTAAAAGATGTTGCCGACCGCAATGAGGCTCTCTAAAAGGAGCGCTTATCGGAGCAGGAAGACCTGAGGAAGGCCACCGCCAAGGCCAAGGATGCCCGCTCTGCAATGCGGGCCATGAGGGAGGAGCTGCACCAGGCCGGAGATATCGTGGCTGGCAAGCCTTATCTGCTGCGTCGCCGGTTTATGTATCAAAAGTATGCTCAATTTGATCGGCTGTGGAGTCCGGAGGATCCGTATATGGACTTAGCGGCAAGTGCGGCTGATGCCGTTGAGCACTTTTGGAGCCAGAAGGATCACAAGACGGAAGAGCTATTTTGGTCTCAATTCCATAGTCCGGATCGCTTACTTCCGTTGACCGACCGGTTGGCCGAATGGGCCAAGCTAAATAGATTGTCCGGACTTGCCATGACTGACATCGTGGCTCATGTCTGGCCAGAGAGGCCCAAGGCGACGAGCTACTTCGGCTTACTGCAGCAATTCCTTGGAGCGGTGCCGCATATCAAGGAGATGAAGTGGTCGGCCTGCATCGAGGGCGCGCGGATGGCTCTTGCCCGCATGAAGGCGCATTGTACGGAGATGGATGCCACCGCTGTTGCCGCCCAGGGCTTGGATGAAAACCGGCTCCCCGCCGAGCATTATTTCGGGGAAGTTATGCGTGGCGCTCGTGTAATAGAGTCGCAGTGCTCAAAAAATGTCACGTTCAAATGAACGGTTTAGCTTGTAAAACGATGATTATGCTATAACTGCTTTTTATACTTGTGCGTCCCAAGTAGTAAAACTTCTCCTATGCGGCCGTTTACGTATACATTTGTATAACCTGAAAGATTGCAATCTTCGGCTTCAACCCCCACGCACAAGGTGCGGGGGTGTTCGCAAAAATAGCGCGTTTTCACACTTAATCCGACGTCTTGGTCCTGTTAAGGAGGTGGTAGCGTAGCAAACGATGAAGGAAATATGCCCTAGAGGCAATAATAAAGTTATTATTTATTTCCTCATATCATGATAAATGTTTATTATTCATGCTAGAATTGTATTAACCGGAAACATAATACATGTGTGAATACATAGAAAAAACTATGGTCACTAGTATGCCTCTACTTGACTAGCTCATTAATCAAAGATGGTCATGTTTCCTGACCATAGACATGTGTTGTCATTTCATTAGTGGGATCACATCATTAGAAGAATGATGTGATTGACATGACCCATTCTGTTAGCCTAGCACTTGATCGCTTAGTATATTGCTATTGCTTTCTTCATGACTTATACAAAGTTCCTGCAACTATGAGATTGTGCAACTCCGTGTACGGAAGAACACTTTGTGTGCTACCAAACGTCACAACGAATCGGGTGATTATAAAGGTGCTCTACAGGTGTTTCCGGTTCATGTTGAGTTGGCATAATTCGAGATTAGGATTTGTCACTCCGATTGTCGGAGAGGTATCTCTGGGCCCTCTCGGTAATACTCATCACTTAAGCCTTGCAAGCATGTAACTAATGAGTTAGTTATGAGATGACGTATTGTGAGCGAGTAAAGAGACTTGCGGTAACGAGATTGAACTAGGTATTGGATACCGACGATCAAATCACGGGCAAGTAACATACCGATGACAAAGGGAACAAAGTATGTTGTTATGCGGTTTGACCGATTAAGATCTTCGTAGAATATGTAGGAACCAATATGGGCATCCAGGTCCCGCTATTGGTTATTGACCAGAGACGTGTCTCGGTCATGTCTACATTGTTCTCGAACCGTAGGGTCCGCACGCTTAAGGTTTTGATGACAGTTATATTATGAGTTTATGTATTTTGATGTACCGAAGGTTGTTCGGAGTCCCGTATGTGATCACGGACATGACGAGGAGTCTCAAAATAGTCGAGACATAAATATTGATATATTGGACGGATATATTTGGACACCGGAAAGGTTCCGGGAGAGTTTGGGAATATACCGGAGCTCCGGGAGGTTACCGAACCCCGGTAAGTATATGGGCCTTATTGGGCCCAAGTGGAAGGAAGGAGAAGGAGCAAGGAGGGGGCACCCCCAAGCCCAATCCGAATTGGGAGGGGCCGCCCCTTTCTTTCTCCTTCCCCTCTTCCTTCCTACTACTAGTACTCCTTCCTTCCCCCTCCAACTTGGATTAGGAAAAAGAGGGGAAACCTACTTGGAGTAGGTTTCCTCCTCCTATGGCGCGCCCCCTCCTTGGGCCGGCCTCCTCCTCCCTCCCTCCTTTATATACGGGGGTAGGGGGCACCCTAGAACACACAAGTTGATCACTGATCGTTCCTTAGCCGTGTGCGGTGCCCCCCTCCACGATATTACACCTCGGTCATATTGTAGCGGTGCTTAGGCGAAGCCCTGCGACAGGAGAACATCAAGATTGTCACCACGCCATCGTGCTGACGGAACTCCGCCCTCGGCGCCACTACTGGATTGGAGATTGAGGGTGCGTCATCGAGCTGTACGCGTGTCAAGAACTCGGAGGTGCCGGAGTAACGGTGCTTGGATCGGTCAGACCGGGAGGACGTACGACTACTTCCTCTACGTTGCGTCAACGCTTCCGCTTCGGTCTATGAGGGTACGTAGACAACACTCTCCCCTTGTTGCTATACCATCACCATGATCTTGCGTGTGCGTAGGAAATTTTTTGAAATTACTACGTTCCCTAATAGTGGCATCCGAGCCAGGTTTTATGCGTTGATGTTATATGCACGAGTAGAACACAAGTGAGTTGTGGACGATATAAGTCATACTGCCTACCAGCATGTCATACTTTGGTTCAGCGGTATTGTTGGATGAAGTGGCCCGGACCGACATTACGCGTACGCTTACGCGAGACTGGTTTTACCGCCGTGCTTTGCACACAGGTGACTAGCGGGTGTCTATTTCTCCAACTTTAGTTGAACCGAGTGTGGCTACGCCGGTCCTTGTGAAGGTTAAAACGGAGTCTATTTGACAAACTATCATTGTGGTTTTGATGCGTAGGTAAGAACGGTTCTTGCTAAGCCCGTAGCAGCCACATAAAATTTGCAACAACAAAGTAGAGGACGTCTAACTTGTTTTTGCAGGGCATGTTGTGATGTGATATGGCCAAGACGTGATGCTATATTCTATTGTATGAGATGATCATGTTTTGTAACCGAAGTTATCGGCAACTGGCACGAGCCATATGGTTGTCGCTTTATTGTATGAAATGCAAACACCCTGTAATGGCTTTACTTTATCACTAAGCGGTAGCGATAGTCGTAGAAGCAATAGATGGCGTGGCGACAACGATGCTGCGATGGAGATCAAGGTGTCGCGCGGTGACGATGGTGATCACGACGGTGCTTGAAGATGGTGATCATAAGCACAAGATGATGATGGCCATATCATATCACTTATATTGATTGCATGTGATGTTTATCCTTTATGCATCTTATCTTGCTTTGATTGACGGTAGCATTTTAAGATGATCTCTCACTAAAATTATCAAGAAGTGTTCTCCCCGAGTATGCACCGTTGCCAAAGTTAAATCGTGCGAGACACCACGTGATGATCGGGTGTGATAAGCTCTCGTCCATCTACAACGGGTGCAAGCCAGTTTTGCACACGCAGAATACTCAAGTTAAACTTGACGAGCCTAGCATATGCGAGATATGGCCTCGGAACACGGAGACCGAAAGGTCGAGCATGAATCATATAGTAGATATGATCAACATAGTGATGTTCACCATTGAAAACTACTCCATCTCACGTGATGATCGGTTATGGTTTAGTTGATTTGGATCACGTGATCACTTAGATGACTAGAGATGTGTCTGCCTAAGTGGGAGTTCTTAAGTAATATGATTAATTGAACTTAAATTTATCATGAACTTAGTACTGATAGTATCTTGCTTGTCTATGTTTGTTTGTAGATAGATGGCTCGTCTTTGTTGTTTCGTTGAATTTTAATGCGTTCCTTGAGAAAGCAAAGTTGAAAGATGATGGTAGCAATTACACGGATCGGGTCCGTAACCTAAGGATTATCCTCATTGCTGCACGTAAGAGTTACGCCCCGAAGCACCGCTGGGTGCGAACTGCTGCCGATGCAACCGACGGCGTTAAGAACGTCTGGCGAGCAAAGCTGATGACTACTCTATAGTTCATGTGCCATGCTTTACGGCTTAGAACCGGGTCTTCAACGACGTTTTGAGCGTCATGGAGCATATGAGATGTTCCAGAGTTGAATTTAATATTTCAAGCAAATGGCGGATTGAGAGATATGAAGTCTCCAATAAGTTCTATAGCTGCAAGATGGAGGAGAATAGTTACACAAGTGAACATATACTCGAATGTCCGGTATAACAATCACTTGATTCAACTGGAATTAATCTTCACGATGATAGTGTCATTGATGTAATTCTTCAATCACGCCACCAAGCAACAAGAGCTTTGTGATGAACTATAATATGCAAGGGATGAACAAGACTATTCGAGCTCTTAGCGATCTTTGAAAGCCGCGAAGGTAGAAATCAAGAAGGAGCATCAAGTGTTGATGGTCAACAAGACCACTAGTTTCAAGAAGAAGGGCAAAGGGAAGAAGAAGGGAACTTCAAAAGAGCGGCAAGCAAGTTGCTGCTCAAGAGAAGAAACCCAAGTCTGGACCTAAGCCTCAAAACTGAGTGCTTCTCTTTCGCAAGCGGTGGATCGTCACCGAAGCGGAACTGCCCCAAGTATTTGGCGGATAAGAAGGATGGCAAAGTAAACAAAGGTATATATGATATACATGTTATTGAAGTGTACCTAACTAGAGCTCGTAGTAGCACCTGGGTATTTGATACTGGTTTTGTTGCTAATATTTGCAACTCAAAGCAGGGACTACGGAATAAGCGAGCAGCGCCAAGGGCGAGGTGACGATGCACGGGAAATGGTTCCAAAGTCGATGTGATCGCCGTCGGCACGCTACCTCTACATCTACCATCGGGATTAGTTTTAGACCTAAATAATTGTTATTTGGTGCTGCGTTGAGCATGAACATTATATCTGGATCTTGTTTGATGCGAGACGGTTATTCATTTAAATCAAAGAATAATGGTTGTTCTATTTATATGAGTAATATCTTTTATGGTCATGCACCCTTGAAGAGTGGTCTATTTTATTGAATCTCGATAGTAGTGATACACATATTCATAATGTTGAAGCCAAAAGATGCAGAGTTGATAATGATAGTGCAACTTATTTGTGGCACTTGCCGTTTAGGTCATATCGATGTAAAACGCATGAAGAAACTCCATCTTGATGGACTTACGGAATCACTTGATTATGAATCACTTGGTACTTGCGAACCGTGCCTCATGGGCAAGATGACTAAAACACCGTTCTCGAAACTATGGAGAGAGCAACAGATTTGTTGGAAATCATACATACAGATGTATGTGGCCCGATGAATGTTGAAGCTCGTGGCGGATATCGTTATTTTCTCACCTTCACAGATGATTTAAGCAGATATGTGTATATCTACTTAATGAAACACAAGTCTGAAACATTTGAAAAGTTCAAAGAATTTCAGAGTGAAGTGGAAAATCATCGTAACAAGAAAATAAAATTTCTGCGATCTGATCGTGGAGGAGAATATTTGAGTTACGAGTTTGGTTTAAATTTGAAACAATGCGGAATAGTTTAGCAACTCACGCCACCGAACACCACAAAGAAATGGTGTGTCGAGCGTCAGAATCGTACTTTACTTGATATGGTGCGATCTATGATGTCTCTTACCGATTTACCGCTATCATTTTGGGGTTATGCTTTAGAGACGGCCGCATTCACGTTAAATAGGGCACCATCAAAATCCGTTGAGGCGACACCTTATGAACTGTGGTTTGGCAAGAAACCAAAGTTGTCGTTTCTTAAAGTTTGGGGCTGCGATGCTTATGTGAAGAAACTTCAACCAGATAAGCTCGAACCCAAATCGAGAAATGTGTCTTCATAGGATACCCAAAAGAGATCATGGGTACACCTTCTATCACAGATCCGAAGGCAAAACATTCGTTGCTAAGAATGGATCCTTTCTAGAGAAGGAGTTTCTCTCGAAAGAAGTGAGTGGGAGGAAAGTAGAACTTGATGAGATAATCAGATCTACTCCCTTATTGGAAGGTAGTTCATCACGAGAACCGGTTCCGTGACAACCACACCAATTAGTGAGGAAGTTAATGATATTGATCATGAAACTTCGATCAAGTTTCTCTTGAACCTCGTGGGTCTACGAGTAAGATCCGCACTGAGTGGTACGGTAATCCTATTACGGAAGTCATGTTACTTGACCATGATGAACCTACGAACTATGAGGAAGCGATGATGAGCCCAGATTCCGCAAAATGGCTGGAGGCCATGAAATCTGAGATAGGATCCATGTATGAAAACAAAGTATGGACTTTGGTTCACTTGCCCGATGATCGGCAAGCCATTGAGAATAAATGGATCTTTAAGAAGAAGACCGACGCGATGGTAATATTATTGTCTATAAAGCTCGACTTGTTGCGAAATGTTTTCGACAAGTTCAAGGGTTGACTACGATGAGACTTTCTCACCAGTGGCGATGCTTAAGTCTGTCCGAATCATGTTGGCTATTGCTGCATTTCATGATTATGAAATTTGGCAAATGGATGTCAAGACTGCATTCTTGAATGGATTTCTAGAAGAAGAGTTGTATATGATGCAGCCGAAGGTTTTGTTGATCCAAAAGGTGTCGACAAAGTGTGCAAGCTCCAACGTTCCATTTATGGACTGGTGCAAGCATCTCGGAGTTGGAATAAGCGTTTTGATAGTGTGATCAAAGCATATGGTTTTATCTGAGACTTTTGGAGAAGCTCAGATTTACAAGAAAGTGAGTGGGAGCTCAGTAGCATTTCTAGTTTTATATGTTGATGACATATTATTAATTGGAAATGATATAGAATTTCTGGATAGCATAAAGGGATACTTGAATAAAAGTTTTTCGATGAAAGACCTCGGTGAAGCTGCTTACATATTAGGCATCAAGATCTATAGAGATAGATCAAGGCGCTTAATAGGACTTTCACAAAGCACATACCTTGACAAAATATTGAAAAAGTTCAATATGGATCGAGCAAAGAAAGGATTCTTGCACGTGCTACAAGGTGTGAAGTTGAGTCGAACTCAATGCCCGACCACGGCAGAAGATAGAGAGAAATGAAAAATATTCCTATGCTTCAGCCATAGGCTCTATCATGTATGCAATCTTGTGTACCGACTGACGTATGCTTAGCAATAAGCTTAGCAGGAGGTACCAAAGTAATCGAGAGTGGATCATCGGACAGCGGTCAAGAACATCTGAAATATCTAAAAGGACTAAGGATATGTTTCTTGTATATGGAGGTGACAAAGAGCTAGTCGTAAATGGTTACGTTGATGCAAGCTTTGACACCGATCCGGACGATTCTAAATCGCAAACCGGATCGTGTTTATATTAAGCGGTGGAGCTGTAAGTTGGTGCGAGTTCTAAACAAAGCGTCGTGGCGGGATCTACATGTGAAGCGGAGTACATAGCTGCTTCAAGCAGCAAATGAAGGAGTCTGGATGAAGGAGTTCATTTCCGATCTAGGTGTCATACTTAGTGCATCGGGACCAATGAAGATCTTCTATGACAATACTGGTGCAATTGCTTTGGCAAAGGAATCCAGATTTCACAAGAGGACCAAGCACATCAAGAGACGCTTCAATTCCATTCGGGACCAAGTCCAAGTGGGACACATAGAGGTTTGCAAGATACATACGGATCTGAATGTTGCAGACCCATTGACTAAGCCTCTCTCACGAGCAAAACATGATCAGCACCAAGACTCCATGGGTGTTAGAATCATTACTATGTAATCTAGATTATTGACTCTAGTGCAAGTGGGAGACTGAAGGAAATATGCCCTAGAGGCAATAATAAAGTTATTATTTATTTCCTCATATCATGACAAATGTTTATTATTCATGCTAGAATTGTATTAACCGGAAACATAATACATGTGTGAATACATAGACAAAACTATGGTCACTAGTATGCCTCTACTTGACTAGCTCATTAATCAAAGATGGTCATGTTTCCGACCATAGACATGTGTTGTCATTTGATTAGTGGGATCACATCATTAGAAGAATGATGTGATTGACATGACCCATTCATTAGCCTAGCACTTGATCGTTTAGTATCTTGCTATTGCTTTCTTCATGACTTATACAAAGTTCCTGCAACTATGAGATTGTGCAACTCCGTGTACCGAAGAACACTTTGTGTGCTACCAAACGTCTAACGTAATCGGGTGATTATAAAGGTGCTCTCTGGTGTTTCCAAGGTTCATGTTGAGTTGGCATAATTCGAGATTAGGATTTGTCACCCCGATTGTCGGAGAGGTATCTCTGGGCCCTCTCGGTAATACTCATCACTTAAGCCTTGCAAGCATGTAACTAATGAGTTAGTTATGAGATGACGTATTACAGAACGAGTAAAGAGACTTGCTGGTAATGAGATTGAACTAGGTATTGGATACCAACGATCAAATCACGGGCAAGTAACATACCGATGACAAAGGGAACAAAGTATGTTGTTATTCGGTTTGACCGATAAAGATCTTTGTAGAATATGTAGGAACCAATATGGGCATCCAGGTCCCGCTATTGGTTATTGACCAGAGACGTGTCTCGGTCATGTCTACATTGTTCTCAAACCGTAGGGTCCGCACGCTTAAGGTTTTGATGACAGTTATATTATGAGTTTATGTATTTTGATGTACCGAAGGTTGTTCGGAGTCCCGGATGTGATCACGGACATGATGAGGAGTCTCGAAATAGTCGAGACATAAAGATTGATATATTGGACGGATATATTTGGACACCGGAAAGGTTCCGGGAGAGTTTGGGAATATACCGGAGCTCCGGGAGGTTACCGGAACCCCCCGGTAAGTATATGGGCCTTATTGGGCCCAAGTGGAAGGAAGGGAGAAGGAGCAAAGGAGGGGGGGCGCGCCCCCCCAAGCCCAATCCGAATTGGGGAGGGGGGCTGGCCCCCCCTTTCCTTTCTCCTTCCCCCTCTTCCTTCCTACTACTAGTACTCCTTCCTTCCCCCTCCAACTTGGATTAGGAAAAAGAGGGGAAACCTACTTGGAGTAGGTTTCCTCCTCCTATGGCGCGCCCCCTCCTTGGGCCGGCCACCTCCTCCGTCCCTCCTTTATATACGGGGGTAGGGGGGCACCCTAGAACACACAAGTTGCACTACAAGAAATATGTCAACTTGTGACCCTCACTATTAATCATTTGAAAGGTCATAGTTTTTCATTTGCGACCTTTTGTGACCAAAAAAAGAAGGTCAAGCGAGGGTCATTAGCGACTATAGCGACCTTCTCTGTGATATGTAAAAGGTCGTTGGTTCTTTGACCAAATTTTTGGTCACTAGCAACTTCCTCGAGCCACGTAGGCATCCAAATGGCAAGTGATGTGGCACAAGATTCAGCCGGTCCAATTCGATTTTCTACATGGGCCGAGCCCAACAATTCGCCTTTTTCTTGTATATTTTCTCTATTAATTTTCTCTAGCTACATGGGCCTAGCCCAAGAATTTGGCCTTTTTATTTTATGGGTCATGGCCTTTTTGTACAACAATTTCAGTTTTTTTTATAAAATGGGTCCACTAGTCAAACAGATCCCACTTGTCGTTTCGATAAGTGGGTCCTAGCTATTAGGCCCAGATACTTCATATTTCAATTTGACAATAAGAAAATAACTAGTAGTTAAATTAGCAAGGAAAAACACACAAGATACTTCAAATAACAATAGCTAGATTCAATACAAGCTCTACAAATGACACGTCCTACAAGTCAGTAGCATATACAAGCTTATTTACAAGCTCTACAAATGACAAGTCCTACAAGTCAGTAGCATTTACAAGTTCTACAAGTTACACATAATACAAGCTTAGCTGATACAAGCTCTACAACTATGGGAATCAGTTACAAGCTCTACAAGTATTTTCTTCTTCTACATGTAGCTCCTTGATAGCGATCAAATGCCGCTCCTTTGGAGAGTCGATCTGGCCTTCCACGACGCATACTGTTACACGAATCAGGTGATAAAAATTAGAAAAACTGGAGACAATATATTATGAACATTCCATTCAAAAAGGAGTAACTTCGGTTGAAGTGAACACAGCAGCAGTTTTTCTCATTCAAGTGAACACAGCAGTAGTTTTTCTCATTGAAGTGAACACAACAAAGAGCAGTTTTTCTCATTGAAGTGAACACAACAAAGAGAGTTTTTCTCATACAAGATGTGTCTTAATATAACTCCTAAGAAATGTTCACAACCTGAATTAACTACACTTTTTCTCATTGAAGTGAACACAACAGCAGTTTAATCAACAACCCCATACTTTACTATAGAATGTTTCTTCCGAATGCATAGCTTAAAAGGCGGGCGGGCTGAGAATCATCTAAACAAACCAGGATGCAGCTTGGGGACTTGGTGGAGTAACACAACCGGCAGCGGAAGAAGGCCCAAAGTCCTATACTAGAAGCAGCTCCATGTCTTGAATTCCTTTCCTTGACACAATCTGAGCACACATCAATAGGAGATGATGATAAGTTGTAGAAGAAGGAGTCCACGAGCATCGGCGAGCAATAGAGTGGAAGAAGATGAAATCGAGAGGCGGGCGAACCTTCTTCTGCTTGTTGCCGTTGTGTCCTTGAGCTCGACCTCGCTGACCTTGACAATGTCTGCCTGGTCCCAGATGCTCAAGATCTTGGTGCGAGCCTGGGTACATCACAAGTTGTGAGACATTTTCCCTCAAAGAAATAAAACATTGCAGTACAGAAACTTTCACATAAATTAATAGTTCAGTACAGAATCTGCAAAACAAATTGATGATAAGAATTGGAACACTTTCTTATAAGTTCTGCACATAGAGCACAAATTTATAACAATAAAACAGTCGAAACATCTAGCACAAACAGATATGTGGTAGTTCTAGGTCACGAAATTATACTATACATAGAAAGGAGCCCAAGCTCACCTGACATGCACAATTCTAAAATTACAGCGATCGACAAAGACAAAACACCTAATAACATGCAAATATTTTCCATAAGTTTTACTAACCAGACAAGAGCTGATCTATCTGTCACCAGCGGACACTCTAAATTATTGTGCATCACACGGATTCTTGAAGTATCATACTTGGCCAAGCAATCTTGAACTAATCTAACCATAAGTTTTTGTATTATTTGTACCTATCGGGTTAATAAACTTAAGCAACCCGAGTAACTTAACAAGGAATCCAATGATAGTGCAAGTCTTTGGAGTATGATGATATGCATGTCCAAATGAGATAATGCAACATTTCTGCACATCCCAAGTGTGTTTGCCTCTTGCATCAATCAAGAGAAGGATGGCAAATTGAGATTGAATAAATCAAGACACCGAAAAGATAGATGCAAAGGTCCATGTTATTTTCTCCCACTCACAAGGCTAATCTTTTCACCAACGAGGCAAGAAAATAAGGAAGGCAAGATCCCGATTACCCAAGATGTATATCAACGAAGAGAGGGAAGGGCCTTCCATGGCGATGGCATGGTGCTCCTCCTTCATAGCAGGCGAAGCAGCCGCGTTCCATGGTGATAGACCTGCACAAACCAACCATCAGATCAGACCACAAACCAAAATAGGCGATAAACATGTTCAAATCGGGATGAGAAAGAGATTGCAAAGGAGAAAAAGACAGACTGGCTGACCATGGCCATGGCCTCAGCAGAGAGAGAGAGAGAGAGTGAGGGAAGTGCCTCCTCCATGGTGCTCCTCCTTCACAGCCGCCATGGTGCTCCTCCTCCATGGACAGCCTCAACCCGTCCCATGGTGATGACCTGCACAAACCAACAGCATGGATCGGACCAACAAATCCGGAAGAAGATGAGGGATTGAGGAGGAGGGGCTAGGGTTTGGGATGAGGATGGGCTTACCTACCTTGCCCGTCGTCGGAGATGTTGCCTTCGCCGGAGAGGACCGGACCAGCCGGTGTTGGAGGGACCAAACCCTAGGCCCTCTGCCGCTTGCGCTCTGCTGCGTGGTTGGGGAGAGGAGAAGAGCTCCATCTCCGTCCCCATCCCCATCTCCATCTCCATGGCGGAGGTGCCTTGGCGCTGGCGGGAGGCGGGCGTTCTTGGCGATCGCCATGGGCTGGACGGATCTGGTGGATCTCTCTTGCGGCGGGAGGTGGAGGGATTGGATCTTGATTCCTTGCTGCTGTGGGCAATGGCAGTGGCAAGCAGACAGGCGGGACGGAGGTAGGAGGCCAGCACCACCACCGGCTCGAGGGCGCCAGTGAGAGAGGGAGGTGGCGAGGGAGGCGAGGCGGCGAGGGAGGCGGCGAGGTGGCAAGGCGGTGAGGGAGGCGAGGTGGCGAGGAGAGGAAGGCAGAGGTCGTCGTGAGGTGGGGCTCGGTTTGGGGAGTGGAGATCGTGGGGGCCGGGTTTGGGGTTCGAGGAAGAAGAGGATGGATCTGGGGGGAGTGGCTGAGTGGGGGTGGCGGCGGGTGGGGATCTGGGGGGTCGAGGGGAGGGTGGGTGGGTGGGTTAGGGTTTTTGATTCTCGGGAGAAGCTCCACCGTTAGAGGGATGCGTGATGGATGGCTCAGATTGCGTTCAATTTGGTGATCCGCGTGAAAGCGGTTCCTCGCATCTCATTGGCCGGCCAAAACGCACTTGAATCTCAAATTTTTGGACCCAAAATTTTGAATTTTTTTAAACAGAACAATGGCATAGTTTGTCAAAATGATCTTGTTTTTTTCATAAATGTGCATCTTAGAATGGCAAACGATGACATAGTTCGACGACTTTCATTTTCTTTGCACAAAAATATGATTTTCCATTTTTCGAGTGCATCAAAAGGTTTTTTTAGAAGCTACCAAATATTTGTTCCAAAATAGCTCAACTCCATTTTTCAAAAATATTAGACCACATTTCATAATGTGCACAAGGGTGCATATTGGAATGGCAAACAATGTTGCCTAAGGAAGTTTTTATTTTCATTGGACGAAAAACCATTTTCCATTTTTCGAGTGCGAAAGGAGGTTTTTTGTGAAGGAACTACCAAATAATTGTTGCAAAATTGGACCAAATCATTTTTATAAAATACTAGGCCATATTTAATGCACAATTGACAAAATGGTTGGGTGTAAAATTTTTGATCCACCATGATGAAAAAGACAAATTATAAATCGATTCAATTTGAAGCGGGTCAAATTTGAACTGCAGCTGCCTCAAAGTTTGCTATTTATTTTTCCAAAAATCATTTCTAGGTACATAAGTATCTATTTAATCAGAGAAACACCAAAAAATCCAAGATTCAAGCACTAGCTAGGAGCGGTCATTCCGCCTGTTTTGACCGCATTTTGGAGCAGCATAAAAATTCAAAAAAATCAAAAATTGGGAAACCTTCGCATTGTGTCATCATATGTGGCCAAGTTCCTAGGAAAAATAACAAACTTGTAAAACGGCAATTATTTTAAAAAGTGTTCTCGAAGCGAGCTATCATGTGTGGAGATCAATGGCTTTCAAGCCAAATGATCAATCTTATTGCCACATTCATGGCATAGTTTGTTCAAATGATCTCATATTGTGCACAAGGGTGCATATTGGAATAACAAACAATGTTGCCTAAGGAAGTTTTCATTTTAGTTGGTAAAAAACCATTTTCCATTTTTCGAGTGCGAAAAGGAGGTTTTTTGTGAAGGAACTACAAATAATTGTTACAAAATTGGACCAAATCAATTTTATAAAATACTAGGCCATATATAATGCACAATTGACAAAATGGTTGGGTGAAAAAGTTTTGATCCACCACCGATGAAAAAGACAAATTATCGCCGATTCAATTTGAAAGCAGGTCAAATTTGAACTGTAGCTGCCTCATAGTTTGCTCTTTATTCTTTCAAAAAATCATTTCTAGGTACATAAGTATCTATTTAATAATAGAAACACCAAAAAAATTCCAAGATTCAACCACTAGCTAGGAACGGTCAAGCCCGCCGTTTTGACCGCATTTTGAAACGGGCATAAAAAATTCAAAAAAATCAAAAAATTGGAAAACCTTCGCATTGTGTCATTATATGTGACCAAGTTTCCAGGAAAAATAATAAACTTGTAATACAGTAATTATTTTAAAAAAGTGTTCTCAGAAATGAGCTATCAAGTGTGAAGATTCATGGCTTTCAAGCCAAATGATCAATCTTATGGCCACATTCATGGCATAGTTTGTTCAAATGATCTCATATTGTGCACAAGGGTGCATATTGGAATAACAAACAATGTTGCCTAAGGAAGTTTTCATTTTAGTTGGACGAAAAACCATTTTCCATTTTTCGAGTGCGAAAGGAGGTTTTTTGTGAAGGAACTACCAAATAATTGTTGCAAAATTGGACCAAATCATTTTTATAAAATACTAGGCCATATTTAATGCACAATTGACAAAATGGTCTGGTGTAAAAATTTTGATCCACCTCTCGTGAAAAAGACAAATTTACTTGATTCAATTTGAAGCGGGTCAAATTTGAACTGCAGTGCCTCATAGTTTGCTATGTATTTTTCCAAAAATCATTTCTAGTTACATAAGGACCTATTTAATCATAAATACATGGTTTGGTGGCGATCGTTGAGGTTTGGGCGGTGGCCGAGGGCCCCAACTCTAGAGCGCGTAAACTTCGCATGCCCGGCGTGGTCACCGGCGTGACCGTGGCGTTGCCATGTGTTCTCAGGCGGCCTAGGCATGTCTAGCGGGTTGGGCACTCCCGAGGTTGGTGCTAGGAAGAAAATTACAACATAAGATTCTCATGAGGAGACCAATCGATGCTCAAACATGAATTAGCAGCCAAGTGTTTGATTAGTGGTGCGGAAATGTACATGGATAATGGGCGTGAGTTTTGGTGAGGATGATCGGTTACTAAGAAGACCGTTTTCACAAATTTTCAGCTCAAAAGGAGGAGCCTAGGTGGTACTTGCTTTGCAAACCACCACACCGGACATAAATCTGAATGTTGAAGCTCGGCTCAAAATAATGAATGGATTGAGCTGGCATTTGGTGGAGGATGGTTATTTGGGCATAGGAAAGCACTTGAGAAAATGGATACTATTTGGACATGCCAAAGTGCTACTTCCTTCTGGCTCGTTACTCTGAACAAAATAGGAAAATGAATATTTTTGAATTATTTTTGAACTAGTCAAGGAAGGTTTTTACATATTTGACGAAGATATGACCCAAAGAATTTATGAGATTTTTTGGGAATTTTGGGAATGACAGAAATATAGGTTGCTTCACAACCTAGGGCAAAACCGCCACATGGACATGACACATAGGCAAAGCTGATGAGGTGGCGCCTAGTCATAGCAACCCACCACAATTTACAAGGCTATGACCATCTATATTGGTCGTTAACAACTAGAAATAAAATGACGGACTAGCACTATTTGCTTTGTGACCATTTAGTGTAAGGAAATTACGACCTTCGACCAAAATGGTGCAATGGTTCGAGGTTTGGAGCCCCTGAACACTTTTGACCAATTGGTCTAAAATGGTCATAGATTTATGACCAATTCTTGAGGGTCAGCGATGAAGGTCATAAGTTGACATATTTCTTGTAGTGTTGATCATTGATCATTCCTTGGCGTGTGTGGTGCCCCCTCCACGATATTACACCTCGGTCATATTGTACGGTGCTTAGGCGAAGCCTGCGACGAGAGAACATCAATATCGTCACCACGCCGTCGTCTTGTGGAACTCCCCTCGAGCCTCTCTTGGATTGGAGATCAAGGGTGCGTCATCGAGCTGTCGCGTGTCAAGAACTTCGGAGGTGCCGAAGTAACGGTGCTTGGATCGGTCGATCGAGAGGACGTCGACTACTTCCTCTATGTTGCGTCAGCGCTTCGCTTCGGTCTCACGAGGGCGTAGACAACACTCTCCCCTCGTTGCTATATCATCACCATGATCTTGCGTGTGCGTAGGAATTTTTTTGAAATTACTACGTTCCCTAACAAACGAGGCAATCCGGACTATAATGCTTTATCACTTTCACTTAGCGAGTGGAGTTCGAGGGTGGGGCTACGATATAGCCCCTTGGGGCACCGCACTTCTCGAGTTCGGCGGCGTGTGTGCTGACCGAAACGGTCCTTCGTCAAAGCGAAATTCTAAACATTCCGGTGGTCGATCGAGTGGTTGACCACTCGCTATATCATGATGATCGGTTTTCGGCTTTCTCTCGAGGTGCTCGCCAAATTAACCGGGCACAATGTCGCAGAGTTCTCCGGTGCCGCGTTAGCCGATGATACGGAATGTAAGGCAGCAAAACACGAGAGCCGGGCAAACCCAACATTTGACCAAAGACATGATTCGAGCTGATGCATATAATGCCTAACTCTCGAGGCGCCAACACTCCCTAAGGTGTTCGGTCTTTATAATAATGGCGTAAACAATGCCCTAAGCCCTGGTATCCGTGCACGGCATGGTCTTCGACGCGCCAATGCCAAAAAGTCAGGCTCGCTTTGGCTATAGGAAGAAACCAAGGAGAATAACAACAAGAGACAGTAAAAAAGGTTTACGCAGGTCTTAATCAAAAGAATCCTCTACGGGGTCCCTCTCGCGTCTGCGCCTGTGTCTCCGTTGCGCCGTTATCCTGGACGGGTATGCATGTTGTTCATCTGTAAAAAGAGAGGAATGTTTAGTTTGGAAAACAATTCGTGCGAAAAATATATGTGTAAAAGAAGAAATATAAATAAGTAAAGCGGGGTTTGAATGAGCCCGCGGTTGTTTGTGCGCGCAGCCCCCTGTAAGAGGCGTGCGGCTAGGGAACCCCTAGCCTGCTGAAGCCAGACTCGTCTATCCGAGTCCGGGGTCTTTGAGTGACCCTCGCACTAAAATGATGCCACGCGGACCGGGCATCTTGAGTGTAAGAGACGCGTAATGCGGTATGGCGTTGAAACGGACAAAAGCCTTTCGTCCCAAGAGTGCTTGATATCCACTTTTAAATGGGACGATGTGAAAAATTAGTTTTTTGCGCCGAAAGTTGTTCGGTGAACCGAACACGACTTCTAGTAATAGGGAGCCTGTGCACTTGGCATAAGGGTCTGGCGTCACTCCTTTGAAGGAAGTCCAGCTGTGTAGAATTTTGGTAGGGTCTATCCCCATCTTGCGGATTGTGTTTGAATACAGCAGGTTTAAGTTGCTGCCTCCATCCATTAAGACTTTAGTAAATTGTAATCCGTCGATTATGGGATTCAATATCAGGGCAGTCCATCCTGCGTTTCGAACGCTTCTGGAATAGTCCAGGTGGTCGAAAGTGATTGGTTTTGAAATCCAATCTCTATGGTCTGCTAGGTTGGACCGTAGCGAGGCTCTTTTTAGGAAGTGCCGCACTATTTTTCCGTATTATCACATGAAGTGAGTTTACTGCTTTGACCTCTTGTGGGAAGGTCTTTTGTTTTCCGGTGCTCTGCTGGTGGGGTTTATCGTCTTTGCTTGACGCGTCGAGCCCCTTGTGTTCGGCGTTTAGTCGGCCGAACTGTTTAAAAACCCAACAATCCCTGTGGGTGTGGTTTGCAGGCCTTGCGGGGGTACTGTGGATTTGACATATCCGACCCAAAATCTTGTTTAAGTTGGACAGCTCATTGTCGTCATCCTTAAGAGGCGGTGTTTTGTTGTTTGGCCGCGAGCTTTTGAATCCGGCGTTGACTGCCGTGCTCTTTGGGCTTTTCTCTTTATTCCGGCGCTGCTCTTTTCTGAGCCGTGATTTTCCATTTCCATCTCTTATCTCGGATGTACTTGGGTCGCCGGTGTTTGCATCTTGCTAGCTACTGTCCTCTCCCGCATGAAGCGGGTCATGAGGCTTGTTAGCGCGACATTGTCCTCGGTTTTTCTTGGCCGAGGTGTCTGGCAAGCCATTCGTCTCGGACATAGTGTTTAAAAGCTGCTAAGGCTTCGGCGTCGGGACAGTCAACTATTTGGTTCTTTTTGGTGAGAAACCTGTTCCAGAATTTGCGCGCTGACTCTCCGGGCTGTTGAGTTATATGACTTAGATCATCTGCGTCCGGAGGGCGACATAAGTCCTTGAAAATTTGCTCTAAACGCGTCCTCGAGCTCTTCCCAACTTCCCACAAGTGTTTTACGGGAGGCTTTTAAGCCAATTCACGGGCTGGCCCTTTGAGCTTGAGGGTAGGTATTTTATGGCGTGGAGATCATCTCCTCCGCCATGTGTATATGTAGTATGTAATCTTCTATCCGCACTCTGAGGTCTGTTGTTCCATCGTAGGCCTCTATGTTTATAGGTTTAAATCCTGCTAGAAATTCATGGTCCAAAGACTTCATTGGTGAAACATAGTGGGTGTCTTGGCGCCCAGATTTGGGTGTGCCACTATCTTGGACACTTGACATGTTGCCTTGCTTCCAGGGCCTTCTTCTTTGGCCGTAGATGGACTGGCTGGGCCATCTGTCTTTCGTGTTCATTAGTTTTTTATGTGCGGCGCCGCTCTCGAAATTTGGCCTATCATCGGCCGTCTATCCAACCAGCAGCCACTTTATTTTCTCGACGGTGGAGGCTCTATGGCCTCCTCGTCGACTCGTAGTAGCTTAGCGCCGGGTAGATCTTTGATTGGTGGCCATTGCCGTATTTATCCGCGGTTTTGAGCACTTTGCTCCATCTCATTCTGAGTGTTTCTTCCGCTGTTTTGAGCTTCGCTTTTCCTTCTTGAGCTTCTTGCGGTGTTGTGAGTTTTTCCAAAGGTTTTGCTCTCCGTCGGCGTGTCCGGCATGAGATCGTCCGGACTGTCGTTTTCGCCGGGCCTGGACTGATTATCTGACTCGTCATGTTCGGACGGTTGCTTATCTGCATGCTCGTCGTCTACTTGTGAGCCCTGCTGTATTGCGGGGTCCTTAGGAGCGTTGTTGTTGTCGAGGCGGGACTTAGGGCAGCGTCTGCGCCGCCGTTTTGGTTGTTTATCGGCGGGGCTATCTTCTGCCACGGCCTGTTGGTCCTCGTTATCGCTCTCTTTTGGGGTATCCACCATGTATATGTCGTATGACGAGGTGGTCCTCCCGTGCCTTATAGGCTCTGTTTCTTGTTCGTCTCCGGCATCGTCGTCTATTCCGTCGATGTCTTCAGAGTCATAGTCTAGCATGTCGGTTAGATCGTCGACAGTGGCTACAAAGTGGGTGGTGGGTGGGCTCTGAATTTCTTCGTCGTCCGTACCCCAACCATCCCGCCATAGTCCGCCAGACTCTCCCGATAACGAGAGATGCTTTAGCGAATTTAGGATGTCGCCAAAGGGCGAGTGTTGGAAGATGTCCACGGCGGTGAATTCCATAACCGGCGCCCAATCCGAATCGATTGGTAGGGGCGCGGGAGGTTCGGAGTCCGGCAAGGAGTCCGGAACCTCGGAATCACGAGTTTCGCAGGGGACAAGGTTAATGTTCGGCTCCATCGCCGTGGAAGTTGAAGCCCTTGAGGCGGCGTCTATCCACCGATCCTCGATCTGGGCGATCGGCTCCGGACTGATGGCCGAAGCGGATTCATGTGCGGCCACCAAGGCACTGCTCGGTGGCAGAGCTAGATCATGCCCATCGTCACAGTGCGGCGCGCTCGGCTGTGGCTCGAGTCGGTCGAAGATCAAGTCTCCTCGGACATCCGTCGTGAAGTTTAGACTTCCGAATCTGACCTGACGGCCAGGGGCGTAGCTTTCGATCTGCTCCAGATGGCCAAGCGAGTTAGCCCGCGATCTTGCCGCCAACACGAAGATCTGTCCGGGAGAAAAGTCTCGTCTGGACAGCGTTGCTGGTTGAAGATGCCATCGACCTATCGATGGCGGCACGGAGGAACTCTCAATGAAAGCACCAATGTCGGTGTCAAAACCGCGAATCTCGGGTAGGGGGTCCCGAACTGTGCGTCTAGGCGGATGGTAACAGGAGACGAGGGACATGATGTTTTACCTGTGTTCGGGCCCTCTTGATGGAGGTAAAACCCACGTCCCGCTTGATTAATATTGATGATATGGGTAGTACAAGAGTGGATCTACCACGAGATCAAGGAGGCTAAACCCTAAAGCTAGCCTATGGTATGATTTTTGTAATGTATGTTGTGTCCTACGGACTAAAGCCCTCCGGTTTATATAGACACCGGAGGAGGCTAGGGTTACATAGAGTCGGTTACAATGGTAGGAGATCTACATATCCGTATTGCCAAGCTTGCCTTGCACGCCAAGGAAAGTCCCATCCGGACACGGGACGGAGTCTTCAATCTTGTATCTTCGTAGTCTTGGAGTCCAGCGGACGATGATAGTCCGGCTGTCCGGACACCCCCTAGTCCAGGACTCCCTCATCCTTACTAAGGATATTCTTGACCAATGTCCAGTGACCTACTCCTAGATCACTATTGTACTCCCTTGCCAAATTCAGAGCAAGTTATACAATAGGTCTGGTACATAACATAGCATACTTTATAGAACCTATCACTGAGGCATAGGGAATGACTTTCATTCTCTTTTCTATTTTCTGCCGCGGTCGGGATTTGAGTCTTACTCAATTTCACACCTTTGCAACATAGGCAAGAACTCTTTCTTTGACTATTCCATTTTGAACTATTTCAAAATTTTGCCAAGGTATGTACTTATTGAAAATCTTATCAAGCGTCTTGATCTATCTCAATAAATCTTGATGCTCAATATGTAAGTAGCTTTTACTGAGGTCTTTTCTTTTTAAAGAACTCCTTTAAAACACTCCTTTATGCTTTGCAGAAAAATTCTACATCATTTCTGATCGACAATATGTCACTCACATATACTAATCAGAAAGGCTGTAGTGCTCCCACTCACTTTATTATAAATACACGCTTCATCGTAAGTCCATATAAAACTATATGCTTTGATCAACTTATCAAAGCGTATATTCTAACTCGAGATGCTTGCACCAGTCCATAGATGGATCGCTGGAGCTTGCACATTTTTTAGCACCTTTAGGATTGACAAAACCTTCGGTTGCATCATATACAACTCTTCTTTAATAAATCCATTAAGGAGTGCAGTTTTGACATCCATTTGCCGATTTCATAAAATGCGGCAATTGCTAACATGATTCAGACAGACTTAAGCATCGATACGAGTGAGAAAATCTCATCGTATTCAACACCTTGAACTTGTTGAAAACCTTTCGCAACAAGTCGAGCTTAGTAGATAGTAACACTACTATCAGTGTCCGTCTTCCTCTTGAAGATCCATTCATTTAACATGGCTTGCTGATCATCGAGCAAGTCAATCAAAGTCCATACTTTGTTCTCATACATGGATCATATCTCAGATTTCATGGCCTTAAGCCATTTTGCGGAATCTGGGCTCATCATCGCTTCCTCATAGTTCGTAGGTTCATCATGGTCTAGTAACATGACTTCTAGAACAGGATTACCGTACCACTCTGGTGCGGACCGTACTCTGGAAGACCTATGAGGTTCTATAGCAACTTGATCAGAAGTTTCATGATCATCATCATTAGCTTCCTCACTAATTGGTGTAGGAATCACTGGAACTGATTTCCGTGATGAACTACTTTCCAATTCGGGAGAAGGTACAAATTACCTTATCAAGCTCTACTTTCATACCACTCACTTCTTTCGAGAGAAACTCCTTCTCTAGAAAGGATCCATTTTTAGCAACGAATATCTTGCCTTCGGATCTGTGATAGAAGGTGTACCCAACAATTTCCTTTGGGTATTCTATGAAGACGCACTTCTCCGATTTGGGTTCGAGCTTATCAGGATGAAACTTTTCACATAAGCATCGCAGCCCCAAACTTTAAGAAATGACAACTTGGGTTTCTTGCTAAACCACAGTTCATAAGGTGTCGTCTCAACGGATTTAGATGGTGCCCTTTTAACGTGAATGCAGCTGTCTTTAATGCATAACCCAAAAACAATAGTGGTAAATCAGTAAGAGACATCATAGATCGCACTATATCCAATAACGTGCGGTTACGATGTTTGGACACACCATAATGTTGTGGTGTTCCGTGGCGTGAGCTGTGAAACTATTCCACATTGTTTTAATTGAAGACCAAACTCGTAACTCAAATATTCGTCTCATGATCAGATCGCGAAACTTTATTTTCTTGTTACAATGATTTTCCACTTCACTCTGAAATTCTTTGAACCTTTCAACTATTTCGACATATGTTTCATCAAGTAGATATACCCATATCTGCTCAAATCATCTTGTGAAGGTCGAAAATAACGATACTTGCCACGAGCATCAACACTCATTGGATCGCATACATCGGTATGTATTATTTCCAATAAGTCAAGAGCTTGCTCCATTGTTCCGAGAACGGAGTTTTAGTCATCTTGCCCAAAAGGCACGGTTCGCAAGCATCAAATGATTATAACCAAGTGATTCCAAAATCCATCTTTATGGAGTTTCTTCATGCGCTTTACACGATATGACCCAAACGGCGATGCCACAAATAAGTTGCACTATCATTATTAACTTTGCATCTTTTGGCATCAATATTATGAATATGTGTATCACTACGATCGAGATCCAACAAACTATTTTTATTGGGTGTATAACCATCAAGGTCTTATTCATGTAAGCAGAATAACAATTATTCTTTAACTTCAAATGAATAACGTATCGCAACAAACATGATCAAATCATATTCATGCTCAATGCAAATGCTAAATAACATTTATTTAGCTTTAACACTAATCTCGAAAATATAGGGAGTGTGTGATGATGATCATATCAATCTTGGAACTATTTCCAACACTCATCGTCACTTCCCTCAACTAGTCTCTGTTTATTATGTAACTCCTATTTGATTTACTAATCTTAGCAACCTAACAAGTATCAAATACTCAGGGCTACTATAAACACTAGTAAGGCACACATCAATAATCAGTATATCAAATATACCCTTGTTCACTTTGCCATCCTTCTTATCCACCAAATATTCGGGGCATTTCCGCTTCCATTGACCATTTCCTTTGCAGTGTAAACACTTAGTTTCAGGCTATGGTCCAGCTTTGGGCTTCTTCGCAGGAGTGACAACTTGCTTGTCTTTCCACTTGAAGTTCCCTTTCTTTCCCTTTGCCCTTCTCTTGAAACTAGTGGTCTTGTCAATCATCAACACTTGATGCTCTTTCTTGATTCTAGCTTCGTCGATTTCAATATCACGAAGAGCTCGGGAACCGTTTCCGTCATCCCTTGCATACTATAGTTCATCACGAAGTTCTAGTAACTTAGTGATGGTGACTAGAGAATTCTGTCAATCACTATCTTATCTGGAAGATTAACTCCCACTTGATTCAAGAGATTGTAGTACCCAGACAATCTGAGCACTTGCTCACTAGTTGAGCGATTCTCCTCCATCTTTTAGCTATAGAACTTTTTGGAGACTTCATATCTCTCAACACGGGTATTTGCTTGAAATATTAACTTCAATTCCTGGAACATCTCATATGGTCCATGACGTTCAAAACGTCTTTGAAGTCCCGATTCTAAGCCGTTAAGCATGGTGCACTAAACTATCAAGTAGTCATCATATTGAGCTAGCCAAACGTTCATAACGTCTGCATCTGCTCCTGCAATAGGTCTGTCACCTAGCGGTGCATTAAGGACATAATTCTTGTGTGCAGCACTGAGGATAAACCTCAGATCGCAGATCAAATCCGCATCATTGCTACTAACATTTTTCAACACAATTTTCTCTAGGAACATATCAGAATAAACATATGAAAGCAACAACGCAAGCTATCGATCTTACCACATAATTTGCAAAATACTACCAGGACTAAGTTCATGATAAATTTAAGTTCAATTAATCATATTACTTAAGAACTCCCGCTTAGACAGACATCTCTCTAGTCATCTAAGTGATCACGTGATCCAAATCAACTAAACCATAACCGATCATCATGTGAGATGGAGTAGTTTTCAATGGTGAACATCACTATGTTGATCATATCTACTATATGATTCACGCTCAACCTTTCGGTCTCCGTGCTCCGAGGCCATATCTGCATATGCTAGGCTCGTCAAGTTTAACCTGAGTATTCCGCGTGTGCAAAACTGGCTTGCACCTGTTGTAGATGGACATAGAGCTTATCACACCCGATCATCACGTGGTGTCTGGGCATGACGAACTTTGGCAACGGTGCATACTCAGGGAGAACACTTCTTGATAATTAGTGAGAGATTATCTTAAAATGCTACCGTCAATCAAAGCAAGAATAAGATGTATAATAGATAAACATCATATGCAATCAAAATATGTGACATGATATGGCCATGATCATCTTGCACCTTTGATCTCCATCTCCAAAGTACTGTCATGATCTCTATCGTCACCGGCACGACACCATGATCTTCATCATCTTGATCTATATCAATGTGTCATCACATGGTCGTCTCGCCAACTATTGCTCTTGCAACTATTGCTATCGCATAGAGATAAAGTAAAGCAATTATTTGGCACTTTCATCTTTATGTAACAAAGAGACAACCATAGGGCTTCTGCCAGTTGCCGATAACTTCAACAAAACATGATCATCTCATACAACAACTTATATCTCATCACGTCTTGACCATATCACATCATAGCATGCCCTGCAAAAACAAGTTAGACGTCCTCTACTTTGTTGTTGCAAGTTTTACGTGGCTGCTACGGGCTGAGCAAGAACCGTTCTTACCTACGCATCAAAACCACAACGATAGTTTGTCAAGTTGGTGTTGTTTTAACCTTCGCAAGGACCGGGCGTAGCCACACTCAGTTCAACAAAAGTTGGAGAAACTGACACCCTCCAGCCACCTGTGTGCAAAGCACGTCGGTAGAACCAGTCTCGCGTAAGTGTACGCGTAATGTCGGTCCGGGCTGCTTCATCCAAACAATACCGCCGAACCAAAGTTGACATCTTTGGTAAGCAGTATGACTTATATCGCCCACAACTCACTTGTGTTCTACTCGTGCATATAACATCAACGCATAAAACCTAGGCTCTAATACCACTGTTGGGGAACGTAGTAATTTCAAAAAAATTCCTACGCACACGCAAGATCATGGTGATGGCATAGCAACGAGAGGGGAGAGTGTTCATCCACGTACCCTCGTAGACCGTAAGCGGAAGCGTTATGACAACGCGGTTGATGTAGTCGTACGTCTTCACGATCCGACCGATCCAAGTACCGAATGTACGGCACCTCCGAGTTCAGCACACGTTCAACTCGATGACGATCCCCGGACTCCGATCCAGCAGGGTGTCGGGGATGAGTTCCGTCAGCACGATGGCGTGGTGACAATGATGAGGTTCTACCGACGCAGAGCTTCGCCTAAGCACCGCAACAATATTACCGAGGTGGAATATGGTGGAGGGGGGCACCGCACACGGCTAAGGAACGATCCGTAGATCAACTTGTGTATCATGGAGTGCCCCCTGCCCCCGTATATAAAGGAGCAAGGGGGAGGGGGCGGCCGGCCTAGGAGGGGTCGCGCCATGGGGAGTCCTACTCCCACTGGGAGTAGGACTCCCTCCTTTCCTAGTCCAACTAGGAGACCTTCCATGTCGTAGGAGTAGGAGAGAAGGAAAGGGAAGAGAGAAGGGAAGGAAGGAGGGTGCGGCCTCCCTAGTCAATTCGGACTAGGCCTTGGGTGCGCGCCCTGCCCTAGGCAGCCCTCTCTCTTTCCGTATGGCCCAATAAGGCCCAATACTTCTCCCGGCGAATTCCCGTAACTCTCCGGTACTCCGATAAATACCCGAATCACTCGGAACCTTTCCGAAGTCCGAATATAGTCGTCCAATATATCGATCTTTATGTCTCGACCATTTCGAGACTCCTCGTCATGTCCCCGATCTCATCCGAGACTCCGAACTCCTTCGGTACATCAAAACTCATAAACTCATAATATAACTGTCATCGAAACCTTAAGCGTGCGGACCCTACGGGTTCGAGAACTATGTAGACATGACCTAGAACTATTCCTGGTTAGTAACCAGTAGCGGGACCTGGATGCCCATATTGGCTCCTACATATTCTACGAAGATCTTTATCGGTCAAACCGCATAACAACATACATTGTTCCCTTTGTCATCGGTATGTTACTTGCCCGAGATTCCAATACCTATTTCAATCTCGTTTCCGGCAAGTCTCTTTACTCGTTCCGTAATACATCATCCCGTAACTAACTCATTAGTTACAATGCTTGCAAGGCTCAAGTGATGTGTATTACCGAGAGGGCCCAGAGATACCTCTCTGACAATCGGAGTGACAAAAACTAATCTCGAAATACGCCAACCCAACATGTACCTTCGAGACACCAGTAGAGCACCTTTATAATCACCCGATTCGTTGTGACGTTTGGTAGCACACAAAGTGTTCCTCCGATAAGCGGAGTTGCATAATCTCATAGTTGTAGGAACATTGTATAAGTCATGAAGAAAGCAATAGCAACATACTAAACGATCAAGTGCTAGGCTAACAGAATGGGTCAAGTCAATCACATCATTCTCCTAATGATGTGATCCCGTTAATCAAATGACAACTCTTTTGTCTATGGCTAGGAAACATAACCATCTTTGATAAACGAGCTAGTCAAGTAGAGGCATACTAGTGACACTATGTTTGTGTATGTATTCACACATGTATCATGTTTCCGGTTAATACAATTCTAGCATGAATAATAAACATTTATCATGAAATAGGGAAATAAATAATAACTTTATTATTGCCTCTAGGGCATATTTCCTTCATCTTTTTCACCTCCATAAACGAGAAACATATCCTTAGTCCTTTTCAGGTACTTCAGGATGTTCTTGACCGCTGTCCAGTGTTCCACTCCGGGATTACTTTGGTACCTCCCTGCTATGCTTATAGCAAGGCACACATTAGGTCTGGTACACAACATTGCATACATGATAGAACCTATGGCTAAAGCATAGGGAATGACCTTCATTTTCTCTCTATCTTCTGCAGTGGTCGGGCATTGAGTCTGACTCAACTTCACACCTTGTAACACAAGCAAGAACCCTTTTTTTGACTGATCCATTTTGAACTTCTTCAAAACTTTATCAAGGTATGTGCTTTGTGAAAGTCCAATTAAGCGTCTTGATCTATCTCTATAGATCTTGATGCCCAATATGTAAGCAGCTTCTCCGTGGTCTTTCATAGAAAAACTCTTATTCAGGTATCCCTTTATGCTATCCAGAAATTTCATATCATTTCCAATCAACAATATGTCATCCACATATAATATTAGAAATGCTATAGAGCTCCTACTCACTTTCTTGTAAATACAGGCTTCTCCAAAAGTCTGTATAAAACCATATGCTTTGATCACACTATCAAAGCATTTATTCCAACTCCGAGAGGCTTGCACCAGCCCATAAATGGATCGCTGGAGCTTGAACACTTTGTTAGCACCCTTTGGATCGACAAAACCTTCTGGTTGCATCATATACAACTCTTCTTCCAGAAATCCACTGAGGAATGCAGCTTGGCATCCATCTGCCAAATTTCATAATCATAAAATGCGGCAATCACTAACATGATTCGGACAGACTTAAGCATTGCCACGGGTGAGAAAGTCTTATCGTAGTCAATTCCTTGAACTTGTTGAAAACCTTTCACAACAAGTCGAGCTTTGTAAACAGTAACATTACCGTCTGCGTCGGTCTTCTTCTTAAAGATCCATTTATTTTCTATGGCTTGCCGATCATCGGGCAAGTCCACCAAAGTCCACACTTTGTTCTCATACATGGATCCCATCTCAGATTTCATGGCCTCAAGCCATTTCGCGGAGTCTGGGCTCATCATCGCTTCCTCATAGTTTGTAGGTTCATCATGGTCTAGTAACATGACTTCCAGAACAGGATTACTGTACCACTCTGGCGCGGATCTTACTCTGGAAGACCTACGAGGTTCGCTAGTAACTTGATCTGAAGTTTCATGATCATCATCATTAACTTCCTCACTAATTGGTGTGGGAATCGCTGGAACTGATTTCTGTGATGAACTACTTTCCAATAAGGGAGAAGGTACAATTACCTCATCAAGTTCTACTTTCCTCCCACTCACTTCTTTCGAGAGAAACTCCTTCTCTAGAAAGGATCCATTCCTAGCAACAAAGATTTTGCCTTCGGATCTATGATAGAAGGTGTACCCAACAGTTTCCTTTGGGTATCCTATGAAGACACACTTCTCCGACTTGGGTTCGAGCTTACCAGGTTGAATTTTTTTCATATAAGCATCGCAGCCCCAAACTTAAAGAAATGACAACTTTGGTTGCTTGCCAAACCACAGTTCATAAGGCGTCGTCTCAATGAATTTTGATGGTGCCCTATTTAAAGTGAATGCAACCGTGTCTAAAGCATAACCCCAAAACGATGGTGGTAAATCAGTAAGAGATATCATAGATTGCACCATATCCAATAAAGTATGGTTACGATGTTCGGACACACCATTTCGTTGTAGTGTTCCAGGTGGCGTTAGTTGTGAAACTATCCCATGTTGTTTCAAATGTAGACCAAACTAATAACTCAAATAGATCAGATCGTAGAAACTTTATTTTTTTGTTACGATGATTGTCCACTTCACTCTGAAATTATTTGAACTTTTCAAATGTTCCAGACTTATGTTTCATCAAGTAGATATAACCATATCTGCTCAAATCATCTGTGGAGGTAAGAAAATAACGATACCCACCACGAGCCTCAACACTCGTTGGACCACATACATCGGTATGTATTATTTCCAATAAGTCAGTACCTCGTTCCATTGTTCCGGAGAACGGGGTTTTAGTCATCTTGCCCATTAGGCACGGTTTGCAAGCACCAAGTGATTCATAATCAAGTGATTCCAAAAGTCCATCAGCATGGAGTTTCTTCATGCACTTTACACCGATATGACCCAAACGGCAGTGCCACAAATAAGTTGCACTATCATTATTAACTTTGCATCTTTTGGCTTCAATATTATGAATATGTGTATCATCACTATCGAGATTCAACAAAAATAGACCAATCAGCAAGGGTGCATGACCATAAAAGATATTACTCATATAAATAGAACAACCATTATTCTCTGATTTAAATGAATAGCCGTCTCACATCAAACAAGATCCAGATATAATGTTCATGCTCAACGCTGGCACTAAATAACAATTATTCAGGTCTAAAACTAATCCCGATGGTAGATGTAGAGGTAGCGTGCCGACGGCGATCACATCGACCTTGGAACCATTTCCCACGCGCATCGTCACCTTGTACTTAGCCAATCTTCGTTTAATCCGTAGCCCCTGTTTCGAGTTGCAAATATGAGCAACAGAACCAGTATCAAATACCCAGCCGCTACTACGAGCATTAGTAAGGTACACATCAATAACATGCATATCAAATATACCTTTCACTTTGCCATCCTTCTTATCCGCCAAATACTTGGGGCAGTTCCGCTTCCAGTGACCAGTCCTTTGCGGAGAAGCACTCGTTTGAGCTTAGGTCCAGTCTTGGGTTTCTTCTCTTGAGCAGCAACCTTTTTTTGTTCTTCTTGAAGTTCCCCTTCTTCCCTTTGCCCTTTTCCTTGAAACTAGTGGTCTTGTTGACCATCAACACTTGATGCTCCTTCTTGATTTCTACCTCTGTAGCCTTTAGCATCGCGAAGAGCTCAGGAATAGTCTTGTTCATCCCTTGCATATTATAGTTCATCACGAAGCCTTTATAGCTTGGTGGCAATGATTGAAGAACTCTGTCAATGACACTATCATCAGGAAGATTAGCTCCCAGCTGAGTCAAGTGGTTATGGTACCCCAGACATTCTGAGTATGTGTTCGCTGACAGAACTATTCTCCTCCATTTTGCAGATGTAGAACTTGTTGGAGACTTCATATCTCTCAACTCGGGCATTTGCTTGAAATATTTACTTCAACTCTTCAAACATCTCATATGCTCCATGACGTTCAAAACATCTTTGAAGTCCCGATTCTAAGCCGTAAAGCATGGCACACTGAACTATCGAGTAGTCATCAACACGCGTCTGCGAGGCATTCACAATGTCTGCAGTTGCTGGTGCGGGTGGTACACCTAACGGTGCTTCCAGGACATAATTCTTCTTTGCAGCAATGCGGATAATCCTCAAGTTACGGGCCCAGTCCGTGCAGTTGCTGCCATCATCTTTCAACTTAGCTTTCTCTAGGAACGCATTAAAATTCAAAGGAATGGTAGCACGGGCCATTGATCTACAATAACATAGACATGCAAATAACTATCAGGACTAAGTTCATGATAAATTAAAGTTCAATTAATCATATTACTTAAGAACTCCCACTTAGATAGACATCCCTCTAGTCATCTAAATGATCGCGTGATCCAAATCAACTAAACCATGTCCAATCATCACGTGAGATGGAGTAGTTTTCAATGGTGAACATCACTATGTTGATCATATCTACTATATGATTCACGTTCGACCTTTCGGTCTCAGTGTTGCGAGGCCATATCTGCATATGCTAGGCTCGTCAAGTTTAACCTGAGTATTCTGTGTGTGCAAAATTGGCTTGCACTTGTTGTATGTGAACATAGAGCTCATCACACCCGATCATCACGTGGTGTCTCGGCACGACGAACTGTAGCAACGGTGCATACTCAGGGAGAACACTTATACCTTGAAATTTGGTAAGGGATCATCTTATAATGCTACCGTCGTACTAAGCAAAATAAGATGCACAAAATATAAACATCACATGCAATCAAAATATGTGACATGATATGGCCATCATCATCTTGTGCTCATGATCTCCATCACCGAAGCATCGTCATGATCTCCATCGTTACCGGTGCGACACCTTGATCTCCATCGTAGCATCGTTGTCGTCTCGCCAACTATTGTTACTATGACTATCGCTACCGCTTAGTGATAAATTAAAACAATTACATGGCGATTGCATTGCATACAATAAAGCGACAACCATATGGCTCCTGCCAGTTGCCGATAACTTTGTTATAAAACAGGATCATCTCATACAACAATTTATATCACATCATGCCTTGACCATATCACATCACAGCAATCCCTGCAAAAATAAGTTAGACGTCCTCTACTTTGTTGTTGCATGTTTTACGTGGCTGCTACGGGCTTCTAGCAAGAACCATTCTTATCTACGCATCAAAACCACAATGATTTTTCGTCAAGTGTGTTATTTTAACCTTCAACAAGGACTGACCCTAGTCAAACTCAATTCAACTAAAGTTGGAGAAACTGACACCCGCTAGCCACCTATGTGCATAAACACGTCGGTAGAACCAGTCTCATGAACGCGGTCATGTAATGTCGGTCCGGGCCGCTTCATCCAACAATACCGCCGAAACAAAGTAAGACGTTGGTGGTAAGCAGTATGACTATTATCGCACAACTCTTTGTGTTCTACTCGTGCATATAACATCTGCGCATAGACCAGGCTCGGATGCCACTGTTGGGGAACGCAGTAATTTCAAAATTTTCCTACGATCACGCAAGATCTATCTAGGTGATGCATAGCAACGAGAGGGGAGAGTGTGTCCACGTACCCTCACAGACCGAAAGCGGAAGCGTTAAGTAACGTGGTTGATGTACTCGAATGTCTTTGCGATCCAACCGATCAAGTAGCGAACGCACGGCACCTCTGCGATCTGCACACGTTTAGTTCGGTGACGTCCCTCGAACTCTAGATCCAGCTGAGGCCGAGGGAGAGTTCCGTCAGCACGACGGCGTTGTGACGATGATGATGAAGCCACCGGTGCAGGGCTTCGCCTAAGCACAACGACGATATGACCGAGGTGGAAAACTGTGGAGGGGGGCACCGCACACGGCTAAAGATCAACTTGTGTGTCTATGGGGTGCCCCCCTCCCCCGTATATAAAGGAGGAGAGGAGGGGGCCGGCCGGCAACAAGGGGCGCGCCCAAGGGGGAGGAAATCTACTCCAAGTAGGAGTAGGTTCCCCCTTTCCTAGTCCAACTAGGAGAAGAAGGAGAGGGAGAGGGAGAGGGAAAGAGGGGCCGCGCCCCCCTCCACTTGTCCTATTCGGACTCCCCTTGGGGGGGCCACCTCCTGGTGCGGCCCCCTCTCTCCCCTAAAGGCCCACTAAGGCCCATTACTTCCCGGGGGGTTCCGGTAACCCTTCGGCACTCCGGTTTTGTCCGAAACTATCTGGAACACTTCCGGTGTCCAAACAACATGGTCCAATATATCAATGTTTATGTATCAACCATTTAGAGTCTCCTCGTCATGTCCGTGATCTCATCCGGCACTCCGAACAGCCTTCGGTACATCAAACCACATAAACTCATAATACCAATCGTCATCGAACGTTAAGCGTGCGGACCCTACAGGTTCGAGAACTATGTAGACATGACCGAGACACATCTCCGGTCAATAACCAATAGCGGAACCTGGATGTTCATATTAGTTCCTACATATTCTACACAGATCTTTATCGATCAAACCGCATAACAACATACGTTGTTCCCTTTGTCATCGGTTTGTTACTTGCCCGATATTCGATCATCGGTATCATCATACCTAGTTCAATCTCGTTACCGGCAAGTCTCTTTACTCATTCTGTAATACTTCATCCTGCAACGAACTCATTATTCACAATGCTTGCAAGGCTTATAGTGATGAGTATTACCGAGAGGGCCCAGAGATACCTCTCCGAAACACGGAGTGACAAATCCTAATCTCGATCTATGCCAACCCAACAAACACCTTCGGAGACACCTATACAGCACCTTTATAATCACCCAATTACGTTGTGACGTTTGGTAGCACACAAAGTGTTCCTCCGGTATTCGGGAGTTGCATAATCTCATAGTCTGAGGAACATGTATAAGTCATAAAGAGAGCAGTAGCAATGAAACTGTAACGATCATAATGCTAAGCTAACGGATGGGTCATGTCCATCACATCATTCTCCTAATGATGTGATCCTGTTCATCAAATGACAACACATGTCTATGGTTAGGAAACATAACCATCTTTGATTAACAATCTAGTCAAGTAGAGGCATACTAGGGACAATATGTTTTATCTATGTATTCACACATGTACTAAGTTTCCGGTTAATACAATTCTAGCATGAATATATAAACATTTATCATGAAATAAGGAAATAAATAATAACTTTATTATTGCCTTTAGAGCATATTTCCTTCACATTGTGTTTGAGTGAAGGAAATATGCCCTAGAGGCAATAATAAAGTTATTATTTATTTCTTATTTCATGATAAATGTTTATCATTCATGCTAGAATTGTATTAACCGAAACATGATACATGTGTGAATGAATAAACAAACAACATGTCACTAGTATGCCTCTATTAGACTAGCTTGTTAATCAAAGATGGTTATGTTTCCTAACCATGAACAAAGAGTTGTTATTTGATTAACAAGGTCACATCATTAGTAGAATGATCTGATTGACATGACCCATTCCATTAGCTTAGCACACGATCGCTGAGTATGTTGCTACCGCTTTTATCCATGACTTATACATGTTCCTGTAACTATGAGATTATGCAACTCCCGCTTGTCGGAGGAACACTTTGGTGCTACCAAACGCCACAACGAATCGGGTGATTATAAAGGAGTGCTACAGTGTCTCCAAAGGCGTATGTTGGGTTGGCGATTTCGAGATTAGGTTTTGTCACTCCGATTGCTCTGAGAGTTATCTCGGCCCTCTCGGTAATGCACATCATCAAGCCTTGCAAGCATTACAACTAATGAGTTAGTTGTGAGATGATGTATTACGGAACGAGTAAAGAGACTTGCCGTAACGAGATTGAACTAGGTATTGATAATCGACGATCAATCTCGCAAGTAACATACCGATGACAAAGGGAACAACGATGTTGTTATGCGGTCCGACCGATAAAGATCTTCAGAGAATATGTAGGAACCAATATGGGCATCCGTGTCCCGCTATTGGTTATTGACCGAGAATAGTTCTAGGTCATGTCTACATTGTTCTCGAACCGTAGGGTCCGCACGCTTAAGGTTTCGATGATGCTTATTATGAGTTTATGTATTTTGATGTACCAAGAAGTTCGAGTCCCGGATGTGATCACGACATGACGAGGAGTCTCAAATGGTCGAGACATAAAGATTGATATATTGAAGCCTATATTTGGAGTTCGGAATGGTTCCGGGTGAAAACAGGAATTTACCGGAGTACCGGGAGGTTACCGGAACCCCCCCGGAGGTAAATGGGCCATAGTGGGCCTTGGTGGAAAGGAGAAAGGGCCAGCCCTAGGTGGCGCGCGCCTCCCCCCCTTCCCTAGTCCTACTAGGACTAGGAAAGGGGGCCGGCCCCCCTCTCTCTCTTTCCCCCTCCTGGAATCCTATTCCAACTAGGATTGGAGGGGGAATCCTACTCCCAGAGGAGTAGGACTCCTGGCCAGCCTCTCCCTTGGCCGGCCGCCCCCCCCCTGCTCCTTTATATACGGGGCAGGGGCACCCTAGAACACACAAGTTTGATCTACGGATCGTTCCTTAGCCGTGTCAGCGGTGCCCCTCCACCATATTCCACCTCGGTCATACCGTCGCAAGCTTAGACGAAGCCTGCGCCGGTGAAACATCAAGATCGTCCACCACGCCATCGCGGTGACGAAACTCTCCTCGACACTCGGCTGGATCGAGTACGAGGGACGTCATCGAGCTGTCGTGTGTCAAGAACTCGGGGCGCCGGAGTAACGGCGCGGATCGGTCGGATCGCGAGGAGAACGTCGACTACTTCCTCTACGCCAGATCGCTTCCGCTTGGGTCTACGAGGGTACGTGGACAACACTCTCCCTCTCGTTGCTATTCATCACCATGATCTTGCGCGTGCGAGGAAATTTTTGAAATTACTGCGTTCCCCAACAAAGGCATCCGAGCCTAGGTTTTATGGTTTGATGTTTTGCACGAGTAGAACACAAGTGAGTTGTGGGCGATACAAGTCATACTACCTACCAAAGATGTCATACTTTGGTTCAGCGGTATTGTGAGATGAAGCGCCCTGACCGACATTACGCCAGACGCTTCTGCGAGACTGGTTTCACCGCCACGAGCACTCGTTGCTTAAAGGTGACCGGTGGGTGCTGTCTCTCTCACTTTAGTTGAACCGAGTGTGGCTACGCCCGTCCTTGAGAAGGTTAAACGAGTCTATTTGACGAAGTATCGTTGTGGTTTTGATGCGTAGGTGAGACTGGTTCTTGCTTAAGCCCGTAGCAGCCACGTAAAATTTGCAACAACAAAGTAGAGGACGTCTAACTTGTTTTTGCAGGCATGTTGTGATGTGATATGGTCAAGACGTGATGCTATATTTTATTGTATGAGATGATCATGTTTTGTAACCGGTTATCGGCAATCGGCTGGAGCCATATGGTTGTCGCTTTATTGTATGCAATGCATCGCTCGTAATGCTTTACTTTATCACTAAGCGGTAGAGATAGTCGTAGAAGCATAAGATTGGCGAGACGACAACGATGCTACGATGGAGATCAAGGTGTCGCGCCGGTGACGATGGTGATCATGGTGGTGCTGCGGAGATGAAGATCACGAAGCACAAGATAATGATGACCATATCATATCACTTATATTGATTTGCATGTGATGTTTATCCTTTATGCATCTTATCTTGCTTTGATTGACGGTAGCATTATAAGATGATCTCTCACTAAATTATCAAGAAGTGTTCTCCCCGAGTATGCACCGCTGCCAAAGTTCGTCGTGCCTGCACACCACGTGATGATCGGGTGATAAGCTCTCGTCCATCTACAACGGTGCAAGCCAGTTTTGCACACGCAGAATACTCGGGTTATACTTGACGAGCCTAGCATATGCAGATATGGCCTCGGAACACGGAGACCGAAAGGTCGAGCGTGAATCATATAGTAGATATGATCAACATAAGATGTTCACCATTGAAAACTACTCCATTTCACGTGATGATCGGTTATGGTTTAGTTGATTTGGATCACGTGATCACTTAGATGACTAGAGAGATGTTTTTCTAAGTGGGAGTTCTTAAGTAATATGATTAATTGAACTTAAATTTATCATGAACTTAGTACCTGATAGTATCTTGCTTGTTTATGTTTGATTGTAGATAGATGGCTCGTCTTTGTTGTTCCGTTGAATTTTAATGCGTTCCTTGAGAAAGCAAAGTTGAAAGATGATGGTAGCAATTACACGGATCGGGTCCATAACTCGAGGATTATCCTCATTGCTGCACGTAAGAGTTACGTCTGGATGCACCGCTGGGTGCGAGCTGCTTTGCGATGCTGGCGGCGGCGTTAAGAACGTCTGGCGAGCAAAGTGATGACTACTCTATAGTTCAGATGTGCCATGCTTTACGGCTTAGAACCGGACTTCAACGACGTTTTGAGCGTCATGGAGCATATGAGATGTTCCAGAGTTGAAGTTGATATTCCAACAGAATGCCCGGATTGAGAGATATGAAGTCTCCAATAAGTTCTATAGCTGCAAGATGGAGGAGAATAGTTACATCGGTGAGCACATACTCAAAATGTCCAGGTATTACAATCACTTGACACAATTGGGAGTTAATCTTCCGATGATTGTGTCATTGATGAAATTCTTCAATCATTGCCACCAAGCTACAAGGGCTTCGTGATGAACTATAATATGCAAGGGATAGTAAAGACTATACCTGAGCTCTTTGCAATGCTAAAGGCTGCGGAGGTAGAAATCAAGAAGGAGCATCAAGTGTTGATGGTCAATAAGACCACTAGTTTCAAGAAGAAAGGCAAAGGGAAGAAGAAGGAACTTCAAGAAGAACAGCAAGCAAGTTCTTCGCTCAGAGAAGAAACCCAAGTCCGGACCTAAGCCCAAAATCGAGTGCTTCTCTTGCAAGCGATCGTCATTTGAAGCGGAACTGCCCCAAGTATTTGGCGGATAATAAGGATGGCAAGGTGAACAAAGGTATATGTGATATACATGTTATTGATGTGTACCTTACTAGAGCTCGCAGAGCACTGGTATTTGATATTGGTTACATTGCTAATATTTGCAACTCAAAGCAGGGACTACGGATTGCTTAACACCGGCAAAGGACGAGGTGACGATGCGCTGGGAAATGGTTCCAAAGTAGATGTGATCGCGGTCGACACGCTACCTCTACATATACCTTCGGGATTAGTTTTAGACCTAAATAATTGTTATTTGGTGCTGCGTTGAGCATGAACATTATATCTGGATCTTGTTTGATGCGAGACGGTTATTCATTTAAATCGAGAGAATAATGGTTGTTCTATTTATATGAGTAATATCTTTTATGGTCATGCACCCTTGAGGAGTGGTCTATTTTTGATGAATCTCGATAGTAGTGATACACATATTCATAATGTTGAAACCAAAAGATGCAGAGTTGATAATGATAGTGCAACTTATTTGTGGCACTGCCGTTTAGGTCATATCGGTGTAAAGCGCATGAAGAAACTCCATACTGATGGAATTTTGGAGTCACTTGATTATGAATCATTTGGCACTTGCGAACCGTGCCTCATGGGCAAGATGACTAGAACCCCGTTCTCCGGTATAATGGAGAGAGCAACAGATTTGTTGGAAATCATACATACAGATGTATGTGGTCCGATGAATGTTGAGGCTCGTGGCGGATATCGTTATTTTCTCACCTTCACAGATGACTTAAGCAGATATGGGTATATCTACTTAATGAAACATAAGTCTGAAACATTTGAAAAGTTCAAAGAATTTCAGAGTGAAGTTGAAAATCATCGTAATAAGAAAATTAAATTTCTACGATCTGATCGTGGAGGTGAATATTTGAGTTACGAGTTTGGTCTACATTTGAAACAATGCGGAATAGTTTCAACTCACGCCACCGAAACACCACAACAGAATGGTGTGTCCGAACGTCAGAATCGCACTTTACTAGATATGGTGCGATCTATGATGTCTCTTACAGATTTACCGCTATCATTTTGGGGTTATGCTCTAGAGACGGCCGCATTCACACCGAATAGAACACCGTCGAAATCCGTTGAGACGACACCTTATGAACTATGGTTTAGCAAGAAACCAAAGTTGTCGTTTCTTAAAGTTTGGGGATGCGATGCTTATGTGAAAAAGCTTCAACCCGATAAGCTCGAACCCAAATCGAGAAATGTGTCTTCATAGGATACCCAAAGGAGACAGTTGGGTACACCTTCTATCACAGATCCGAAGGCAAGACATTCGTTGCTAAGAATGGATCCTTTCTAGAGAAGGAGTTTCTCTCGAAAGAAGTGAGTGGGAGGAAAGTAGAACTTGATGAGGTAATTGTACCTTCTCCCTTACTTGAAAGTAGTTTGTCGCAGAAACCGGTTTACGAGACACCTACACCAGTAGTGAGGAAGTTGATGATGTTGATCATGAAACTTCAGATCAAGTTACTATAGAACCTCGTAGATCAACGAGTAAGATCCGCACTGAGTGGTACGGTAATCCTGTTCGAAATCATGCTACTAGATCATGATGAACCTACGAACTATGAAGAAGCGATGGTGAGCCCAGATTCAAAAATGGCTTGAGGCCATGAAATCGAGATGGGATCCATGTATGAAAACAAAGTATGGACTTTGGTTGACTTGCCCGAGGGTAGGCAAGCAATAGAAAACAAGTGGATCTTCAAGAAGAAGACCGACGCCGACGGTAATGTTATCGTCTACAAAGCTCGACTTGTCGCAAAAGGTTTTCGACAAGTTCAAGGGATTGACTACGATGAGACCTTCTCACCAGTGGCGATGCTTAAGTCTGTCCGAATCATGTTAGCGATTGCGATTTTATGATTATGAAATTTGGCAAATGGATGTAAAGACGCATTCTGAATGGATTTACGGAAGAAGAGTTGTATATGATGCAACGAAAGGTTTTATCGATCCAAAGGAGCTAACAAAGTATGCAAGCTCCAAATGATCCATTTATGGACTGGTGCAAGCATCTCGGAGTTGGAATAAACGCTTTGATAGTGTGATCAAAGCATTTGGGTTTATCTGACTTTTGGAGAAGCCTGTATTTACAAGAAAGTGAGTGGGAGCTCAGAGCATTTCGATATTATATGTAGATGACATATTGCTAATCGGAAATGATATAGAATTTCTGGATAGCATAAAGGGATACTTGAATAAGAGTTTTTCAATGAAAGACCTCGGTGAAGCTGCTTACATATTGGGCATTAAGATCTATAGAGATAGATCAAAACGCTTAATTGGACTTTCACAAAGCACATACCTTGATAAAATTTTAAAGAAGTTCAAAATGGATCAAGCAAAGAAAGGGTTCTTGCCTGTGTTACAAGGTGTAAAGTTGAGTAAGACTCAATGCCCGACCACTGCAGAAGATAGAGAGAAAATGAAAGATGTTCCCTATGCTTCAGCCATAGGCTCTATCATGTATGCAATCTTGTGTACTGACTGATGTGTGCCTTGCTATAAGTTTAGCAGGAGGTACCAAAGTAATCCAGAGTGGATCATCGGGCAGCGTCAAGAACATCCCGAAATACCGAAAAGGACTAAGGATATGTTTCTCAGATATGGAGGTGACAAAGAGCTCATCGTAAACGGTTACGTTGATGCAAGCTTTGACATCGATCCGACGATTCTAAATCGCAGACCGGATACGTATTTACACTAAACGGAGGAGCTGTCGGTTGGTGCAGTTCTAAACAAAGCGTCGTGGCGGGATCTACATGTGAAGCGGAGTACATAGCAGCTTCGAAGCAGCTAATGAAGGAGTCTGGATGAAGGAGTTCATATCCGATCTAGGTGTCATACCTAGTGCATCGGGTCCAATGAAAATTTTACGTGCAATCTTCGAGCAATTGCCTTAGCAAAGGAATCCAGATTTCACAAGAGGACCAAGCACATCAAGAGACGCTTCAATTCCATCCGGGACTTAGTCCGGTGGGAGACATAGAGATTTGCAAGATACATACGGATCTGAATGTTGCGCACTCCATTGACTAAGCCTCTTCCACGAGCAAAACATGATCAGCACCAAGACTCCATGGGTGTTAGAATCATTACTATGTAATCTAGATTATTGACTCTAGTGCAAGTGGGAGATCAAGGAAATATGCCCTAGAGGCAATAATAAAGTTATTATTTATTTCCTTATTTCATGATAAATGTTTATCATTCATGCTAGAATTGTATTAACCGGAAACATGATACATGTGTGAATGAATAAACAAACAACATGTCACTAGTATGCCTCTACTAGACTAGCTTGTTAATCAAAGATGGTTATGTTTCCTAACCATGAACAAAGAGTTGTTATTTGATTAACAAGGTCACATCATTAGTAGAATGATCTGATTGACATGACCCATTCCATTAGCTTAGCACACGATCGTTGAGTATGTCGCTCTCGCTTTTATCCATGACTTATACATGTTCCTGTAACTATGAGATTATGCAACTCCGTTTGCGGAGGAACACTTTGGTGCTACCAAACGTCTACAACGTAATCGGGTGATTATAAAGGAGTACTACAGTGTCTCCAAAGGCGGATGTTGGGTTGGCGTATTTGAGATTAGGTTTTGTCACTCCGATTGTCGGAGAGGTATCTCTGGCCCTCTCGGTAATGCACATCATCAAGCCTTGCAAGCATTACAACTAATGAGTTAGTTGTGAGATGATGTATTACGGAACGAGTAAAGAGACTTGCCGTAACGAGATTGAACTAGGTATTGATATCGACGATCGAATCTCGCAAGTAACATACCGATGACAAAGGAACAACGTATGTTGTTATGCGGTCCGACCGATAAAGATCTTCAGAGAATATGTAGGAACCAATATGGGCATCCAGGTCCGCTATTGGTTATTGACCGAGAATAGTTCTAGGTCATGTCTACATTGTTCTCGAACCGTAGGGTCCGCACGCTTAAGGTTTCGATGATGCTTATTATGAGTTTATGTATTTTGATGTACCAAGAAGTTCGAGTCCCGGATGTGATCACGGACATGACGAGGAGTCTCAAATGGTCGAGACATAAAGATTGATATATTGGAAGCCTATATTTGGAGTTCGAATGGTTCCGGTGAAAACAGAATTTACCGAGTAACGGAGGTTACCGAACCCTCCCCCGGAGGTAAATGGGCCATAGTGGGCCTTGGTGGAAAGGAGAAAGGGCCAGCCCTAGGTGGCATGGCGCCCCCCTTCCCTAGTCCTACTAGGACTAGGAAAGGTGGGCCGCCCCCTCTCTCTCTTTCCCCTCCGGTGAATCCTATTCCAACTAGGATTGGAGGGAATCCTACTCCCTGAGGGAGTAGGACTCCTGGCCAGCCTCCCTTGGCCGGCCGCCCCCCCCCCTGCTCCTTTATATCACGGGGCGGGGGCACCCTAGAACACACAAGTTTGATCTACGGATCGTTCCTTAGCCGTGTCGCGGTGCCCCTCCACCATATTCCACCTCGGTCATACCGTCATGAAGCTTAAGCGAAGCCCTGCGCCGTGAAACATCAAGATCGTCACCACGCCGTCGTCTTGATGAAACTCTCCTCGACACTCGGCTGGATCGAGTACGAGGGACGTCATCGAGCTGTCGTGTGTCAAGAACTTCGGGCGCCGGAGTAACGGCGCCGGGATCGGTCGGATCGCGAGGAGAACGTACGACTACTTCCTCTACGTTGTGATCGCTTCCGCTTCGGGTCTACGAGGGTACGTGGACAACACTCTCCCCTCTCGTTGCTATTCATCACCATGATCTTGCGTGTGCGTAGGAAAATTTTTGAAATTACTGCGTTCCCCAACATTGAGTACCTCCATCCCTGAAAGGACTCAGATACGAATCTACTGCCACAAAAATATCCTAATCTTTAACGGAATCCAGACCGACCAAAGTTGGCCAAGAGGCTCCCGACTTGGGGTGGCCGAAGTGGCCTGGTACATCGACCTAATATAGAATCAGCTGCTCCACCCAAGGTGCCAAGACAATTGGTCCCGTTCTAAGTTGGGAGTGTGAAGCGCAACACACTCCAGCATATCTTCACAGGCCGCCTGCTCGAGGGGGCTGAAGGCGCTCCGGAAAGAGATGCTCCCTAGATCAATAAGGGGAACAAAAGTAAAGAATAACTCCAGGAACAGTGCATCAAAGGGTGGTTGCCCACCCACCAATCGAACCAAAAAAGACTTGACGACCTAGACCCAACCAAGATTAACAACCTAAGACGAAGGAAGGGGAGTAGCTAGATAATAGATTGCCAGAACTGGGACCCACCCGAGCGTTGGTTGAATGCAAAGGGTTGACCCCACATGATATTTTGCCTTGACAATATCTAACCATAGCCCGCCCTCAATTATCCAATGTGCCACAACCGTCTTCTTGGAAGCATGATATTCATACGCTTGGACGACATGATCCCCAAACCACCCGGTCTTTATGTTTACAAATGTCGGTTCAATGAACCATATGACATTTTTGTTTATCCCCCTCGCCGCCCCAGTATAATTTGGACTAAAATTTCGCAATCTCGTGATGGAGGGTTTCATGTAGGATATAGAAGCTCATTATGAACATGAGCAATCTTGACAAGGACCATTTAATGAACACCGTCTGAGCCGCCTTGGAGAGCCACTGACCCTGTAAAGGCTCGACCGTATGTTGGACCTTGGTCACTGTCGGACTAAGATCTGAAAAAGAGTCATGAGTCACTAATAGGTATTCCCAGGTAGGAAGTAGAGAAAGACCCTAGAGTAAAGTTAAGACAGACGGCAATGCTATGCCTCTCATCTGCAGAATAATCTAGAACCATCACTTCACTCTTGTCGAAGTTGATGGTAAGCCCAGACATCTGTTGGAAGCAGAGCGGGAGAAATTTGAGGTTTGCGATATCCATGGCGGAACCCTCAATTATGATGATCGTGTCACCGGCATATTGTAGCAAGGAGACCCCACCCCCGACCACTAAATGAGGTCCCACACCTCGGATATGCTTGGCCAACTTGCCCTTATCAAGGATGGCTGCGAGGGTGTCAACCACCATATTAAAAACGAATGGGGAGAACGGATCCCCTACCTTTTTTGCAAAAATAAGGACACGCCCCATTAATATTGATGGCAGTGCAACCGCTTGATACCACTTGCATTACCCTAGTAACCCAGCATCATCAAAACCCTTCCGGAGCAAGACTACCTGGAGGAAGGACCAGTACACCGTGTCAGACGCCTTATGAAAGTCAATCTTAAGAAACACCGCCCTTTGATGCTTTATTTTCACATCATGCATAACCTCATGGAACACTCACCCATCCAAAATAAATCGACCATGAATAAAGGGTGGTTGATTAGGATGGGTCAGATGATCCGCCAGGAGGGCCGCTTTATTGGTGTGCATCTTAGCCAGGATACAAAACATGGTATTAGTAAACGTGAATGGTCGAAATTGGCGAATGACAGAGCCCAAAATTGGCACCGCTGACCACTGTTGCTCGAGTTTGTTTTTTGAAGAACTCCGTAGAAAAATCAATTGGTTCACTATATAAAACCAACAATGTGCAAGCTCGTGAACCAATGCTTTTTCGCATGAAATTTTACACATGTACTCCCTCCGTTCCTAAATATTTGTCTTTCTAGAGATTTCAACAAGTGACTACATACGAAGCAAAATGAGTGAATCTACACTCTAAAATGTGTCTATATACATCCGTATGTGGTCGTTCATTTGAAATCCTAAAAAGACAAATATTTAGGAACGAAGAGAGTAGTATACATCCATATGTCCTTGTGAAAGTTTTCTTAGAATTTTTCAAAATTTAAATCGTGATTTTTTGAATGTTTGAAAAAAAAGAACTTTATGAGGCCGAGCACCAAAACACTGCAACACCACCTTTTTCCACTAATCGCCCGAGCAAGTGGGGAAGGGGGGGGGGGGGTACGGGGAACTTGGTCCAAGCGCGTTGCGATTTTTCCTCTCATTTTCTTATCCAGTGTGGATTCATGCATGCATGGCATATTGGCATGGTAGGTGCGGGTCGTGGTCAATGATCGTAATCTAGCCGCCGCACCCATGCATTTCGGGACACGAAGATAGGTTCGTCTGCATTCTTTATTCGCGACGGCTATGTTAAGATAACGAACGATACGCACCGGCTATGTTTATCTTCTTATAACCATTTCGTGGTCGACTTCTAGTAGACGGCATGCCTGCTGCCTGTTGTGCACAACGACCACACGCATGCACAGAGCGAAAGACGAGTAATATTACTGCACGCCGATGGAGTGGTTAACGAGCTTACCGATGCCACTCGCCAAAGTTCAATGGAAAGCATGTGAATTGTTTAGCCAGCCCAGTAGTAGCACAGCACGTACGTACCACCCCTTGCAAGTTGCAACCTACGGTGGGTGCCGGGGCTACACGGGGAAGAATTGAAGGAGTGGGTAATCTCCGTCCGGGCTTGTGATGTGGCCTATGCCGGTACAAGTAACTAGGTGTCTAGACCTCGCATAATGCATGCTTTAAGGAGCAAGTACGCTAACCCCTTTGTGAAAACTTCAAAGGGGTTAAGATTACAGTTCCCATGTTTGAAGAAAGTTTCTGTGATGTGCATTGACCTGATCATTGGTTGCAACTGCAGAAATTCGTCGGGGCACGCACTTGTGCAGTCGTGTCCAGCTGCACGATTGTCCCGCCATCCGCAAACTCGTTTGATTCCCGCATGATTTTAAGTTTAATTTCTGAAACTTAGTGAATTTATCACTTGTTCCTACCAAGTTTTAGCATGTGAAACTTAGTGAAGTTTAAAGAACTCGTTAAAACGTATTCAAAAAGGTGATCTTATTTCAAAGCCCTCTTCACAAGGAATCCCAATATGCATTATTAACCACTGAGATTATAGAGCAGGCACTAGTATCGTGAATTGATGCATCTCAACTAAAAGACCCAACGTGGCCATGCCTTGCGTTAAAATAGTACTTGGCGTAGTTACTGTGCTTAAATCATTTTTAGAGTTCTGTATTTTAGAAATGGTATGAAGAATTTACGGAGCCCATGAAAGGAAGACCAATGACTGAACTTCTGATTCAAAAGATATAACAGATTTAAATTTCAAAGTCCAAAGAAATAGCACAAGCCATGGGGTGTGTGTCCCCACACCTGCATGCCACCGGACGACAACCCTTTCGAGGGTTCCTTAGGGACCGGTTCACTCTGGATAGATTGACTAGACGCAGAAAGCCTTCCACTGGCAGTGATCGCGTTTTTCACAGGAGTTCGATGAACTCTTAGCGGACCTATGCCTACTATCTACTAAGTGTGTGCTAGGGAAAGAAAGCAAGCTAAGCAGTTCTCACACTGTCTGATGACCAAGAAATCTTAAAGAATACTGTAAAGACATGTGTTAAGCTTTATGCACTAACCAACGCAAAAAAAGTCTGAACTGACAAAGAAGGCTAGGCAATCCATACATACACTTGAGCACCCTTTCTCATGTGTGACACGGGAAGTCATCACGTGAATAGACCCAAAGTATGGCTCAAGTCTCAAGAGGGCTATACGTGGACACAGAGGGGTGGGGGGCAAAAATAGTTTTTAGATAAATTATGAAAGTCAATACTTGAACTCAAGACTTCAGGCCCAGAGATCATGTGAAGCTTCATGCGGGAAGTCAAGAGGCATGGCTAAAGAGGCCTATATGTGGACACAGAGGGGGTAACAACAATTTTTGGATAAATTTCAAAACTCGGGACTTGAACTCAAAACCTTAGTACATGGTACCATGTTAAGCTTCATGCACTAAATGCAACCAAAATTCCAAACTAATGGAAAGGACTAGGCAATCCACATATACACTTCAACAAAGTGATCACTAGAACCTCATACCGACTCGCCCGTTGCAACTGCTCTACCTAGCAATCTGCGATGTTTATATCTATGGGCTTTTTCTCTGCCACCTAATGCATCAACCGAAAGGAAGAAGCTGCCCCTGCCGATTGGCTGCATCATGGATGGTGGGCTGCCAGATGAACGAACCTGCTCTAACACGAGGAAGCCGGAATTGCGAGCCAATAAGAGTGAAGGATTTTAGGAAACTGAGCTAGAGGCTTTGGTTCACTATTACTTTAGTGGAAGAGGAGGACACTTTGTTATGGCTTGTTTACTCTTTTAGATCCTTGTATGTTGTTATAACTTGAGAGGTGTTAAGTTTGTTTATTTGCCTTTTTTGTCTTTAAAAGTTCCTCCCAAAATACAATTTTTCATGTGGTTGCTATCTCGGAATAAGATACTGGTCACACATAATTTGATAAAAACAAGGATACCAAAACCTTTAGAATGTGAGAATTGCAAAGAAATAGAATCGGTGTCCCACTTATATTTTTGAATGCATCCTGGCAAAGCATCAACGGGCTGAGGTCCGAGTTATTTTTTAGGTGCATATTCATGTTTTCATTCCGTTAGTGTCGGAATGGATTTTTAACGAAAAGTATAACAACTGGACATAGTATCCTCTACATCATGTGGGGGTTGTGGTTGTTGAGAAATGATCTAGTGTTTAAGCGATGTTCCTGGTTGAACATGAAATAGGTCTGGCGTGCGGTTTTGAAAAACCTTCAATCTTGGAGGGTGATCTTCAAGGGAGAAGAATGTGTGATGGTGGACAGGTTCATCCGACATATGTTGTGCAAGCTAAGGGCTCATTTGCCTTTGGACACCTAATGAGAGTTTCAGAGATGGATGATGCTCCTACGTGTGCTGGAGCAGTGGATGAAGGAGGACAAGGCAGTTACAGTTCCCTAGATCACTTACGCAAGAACCCTTTGGAAGATGACACACTCCATGTGGTGAGAGGATGAGCTTCTACCTCCCTCCAAAGTTCCATCAGCTGTTGGAATAAAGAGTTGTTAAGTCATGTGTTTGTGGAGTGAAGAGCAAATATGTTTCTTCTCAACTAAAATGATTGGAGTATTTCCTTGTAGTTCAACTTCACTGCCTTGATGCCATTAACTCGAGGTTTAAATCTGTTGAACTGGCTACTGTTCCAACATGGTGTAGCTTTTAGAGTCATTTTTCTTTTCAAGAACCGAAAGGTACCTACCTACATACTTTGTACAAACTTGCTTGAGAGGAAGATATGATATGGATTCGGTTATTTAGTAACTAATATCTTCATTCCAAGACTTTGTGACCGACTTTGTCCCCCAAGTCATGGAACGGCCGTTTGACTCTATCTTCTAAAAGGGCTTGATGCGGACTAAAGTTGTAAGTCGTGTTCTTTAATTGAGGTGCTTTTAAAGTGGGAGATGGTGGTACCATGTCGTTTTTGGGAGGATAGTTAGCTAGGGGACACGTCGCTAGCCTTATAGAATCTGCAACAAAAAGATGCGTTCATCGACTCAATATTAGGGATTGTCACTTGAATATCAAGTTCAAGCGCACTCTAATTAGAGATAAGGCATGCTTGGCTTAATCTTGTACATAGGTTGATGACAGTCAACTTAGCTAATGAGCCAAATGCTTTTCAACATGGCAATGCCACTCCAACCTTATGTTTTCCCTCAAATACGTTTTAAAAAGTCATGTACATGAGTACATCAAAGAGGCCCTTAGGACATCTCCAAATTGGACCCTCAAACCTTCACTATATGGCTGGACCATAGTATCCGAACCACTTTTATCATCTAGCGGGAACCTATATATGTCCGCTTAACAGTCCGGACGTACGGATTCCGTTGTCCAAGAAACAAACGTGGGGGCTTTGTCGGAGTCCGGACATGCACTTAACTAATGACATGCATGGTCCCTGTCTTCTCTCTTTCCTCCCAACCGCACATGCATGATCCATCTATCCTCTCTCTCCTTCCAACCGTACACAAAACCACACATATCCCCCCACATGCATGGTCCCCAAATACTTATTCTCCTCCCAACTGGATACTTTGTGATTAGCATTGGGTGGCTCCCTCTCGCATCATGTCCACAGACCACTTTCGGACATAAAAACTAACATATATCGGAGACATTTGCAGATCAGCTTTGAAGATGCCTTACATGTTCCTTTGTCCTGAAGAAAATATTTAGACCTTTTATGGAAAATGAAACTTAAGAAAACCAAGTGATTCTTGTTGAACTCTTTGATATACATAAGGCTATGTTTGGTTGCTGGGGAGAGATTCCAGGATTAAAAGGCACTGGTGTGATTTTCCTTGAAATATTGGAATCCATGGCCATTCCAAGGGAATTCCTTGACATCATTTGATACTTAATCTAACCCAGGGTAGGCCCAAGGAAGGGACTGAATCTATCCCCTTTGTGAGTTACTAAATGCCGCCGTAAGTTCTCTGGGGTGGATTCGGCTCGTGGTTTTCTCACCCAGGAAAAGGAGGATCCCTTGCAACTAAACAAAGCCTAATTAGCATCCACAGGCAAAGAGGGCAAATTTAGCCTCTCAAACGCTCGCGCACGTACCAGATCAGTGTCTGGGCATGTCCGTTTTGAGTCCTTATTTGTCCGCGTACGCGGTCATTTGCCCCACTTTTTTATGTATGTCCGGGTTAGGTATGAAGAGTACCGGGCAGCCTGGACGCTTATGCAGACTTGGAGGTGTTAGAAGGGAGAGAGAAGGATTGGTGGAATAGTTTGATGTATTGCTTGAGCCTCGTGGGCATATATATAGGAGTACAATCATCTACTTGGAGTACAAGACAAGCCAGAACAAATCCTAGTCTATCTCGTCTTTCCTAATAAACATTATACTCAACATCCCCATGCAGAACAACGGTAGCGACGCAGACGGTGAGGCGGAGAAGAATCGAAGGCAAGCCGACGGACACCCCCCACACGGTCGGCCGACGATCGCGCGCCAGTCGTGGTGGAGTGAAAACCGACGAGGTTGCTCAAGCAGGCGGTAGCCCTTTGTGCCGTTTGTCGATGTAGCCGAGAGCGTGTGTGGTGGAGCCGTGGACGAGGTAGCCGTGCGAAGAATGCCGTGGTCGATGTCGAGTCAGGGTGGCCGGTGTCGAGGAAGTCGCCGTGGAGCCGCGGGCGCAAGGAGGCGCCGAGTTAGTATGGGCGCATTGGTGTCGAAGTAGTGGTGCGCCGGAAAGAAGATGTTGTTGACGACGCGTTGCGGTGGGTTTGCCAAGCCCGGGGACACATCGTAGACGAAGGCACGCACCGGTGTTGCCAGCACCGGGCATGCGTAGGCGGACGAAGACGAAGTTGACGAAGCGCCGCACCAGGCTTGCCAGGCCCGGGGACACATCGTGGATGAAGGCACGCGCCGGTGTTGCCGGCCACGGGCATGCGTGAAACGAGGACTGCACGAGCTATGCGCCATGTCGGAGAAGTCGGAGAGGCCAGCAGAGAAGGACTCGAGGGCGGTTGCGCGCCAATCGGCGAGGGCCAATGTCGCCCGCGGTTGTCGGAGTAGATAAGCGGTCGGGGTAGATGACGGCGACGGCGGCAACGAGCTGGTCTTTGACAAAGACGAAGGGTGGGGCGCGGCGGCGGCTAAAAAGGCAGCGCGGCGGCGGCAAAGAAGAGCGGCAGCGCGCTCGACAGCGGCGGCGGCAGCTAGGTTAGGAGTCGCGCGGCGGTGCTCGGTAAGCGAAGAACCAGACAGCGTGATTTAAGACCGGCGCGACGGTGGCGTTCAGCGCCAAGGAAGACGGCGCGGCGCATACCACGTGGTCGACGCGGGGACGGCGAGCGGAAGCGGACCCGCGAACATGGCGCTTCTGACGAAAAAGCGGCAATGCGGGGCAAAGGGTCGAGCGGCGGCGAAGACCTCGGCGGCGGCGGGGATCGCGGGCCGCGGCGCTGCGGCTGAAGGCGGCCTGCGAACGTCGGTTCGCGAAGTCGGTGCAACCGCGGGGCGGCCTCGAACAGCGGCATGGACCGCGTGCCACGCTTCGCTTCTGGCCCGGCGGGCGGCGCAGCCGGCGGTCGAGGTCGGTGCACCACGGCTCGAGCGGGCGGCCTGGAGCGGCGGTGGACGCGGCCGCGACACTACTGACCCGAAGAAGCGGCGCAGCGCGACGCTGGTCGGTGCAGCCGGAGAAGAACCACGGGCGGCGGCTGCGGCTCGACGGGAGGCGGCGGCCGATGCTCGATCGGTGGAAGGCGCGGCCCGAACTCGAGGGCGATCTTCACGGGACTGCGGATCTGTAGCGTAACGAACGGGCGGGTCGGTCGCCTGGCGTAGATGAGGCGGTCGCGGCGGCGAAGGTGATCAAGCGATCACGCGAGGTCGGGGACGCCGCTTCGGTAAAAGCGTGGTGGCGGCGGAGTCCGAGATGAAGCCGGGCGGCGGCGCGGCGGCGGCTATGATTAGCCGCCGCATGGCGCGAGGCCGTCGGGTCGAGATGATGCAGAGTCCGGTCGGAGCGAGTATGTGACGGCGGCGTGATCAACAATGGGCCAAGACGCAAACGGCGGCGATGAAGGGACGCCACATGACGCGAGGCCGCCGGGTCGGGCGACCGTGGGTAGACGCTTGACGACGACGCGCGAGGCCGCCGGGTCGGTGAAGACGCCGTGTAGTCGATCGCGAAGTCGGATAGAAAGCCGACGGTCGACGGCGGCGGTGACGCATAACCGGATCACAAAGACCGGAAAACCAAAAAGTAGATGCCGATCAAAGCGACCGCCGAGAGAGAAAACCGGATCAAAGGATCGGAAAAAAAAACTCTCTAGGGCAGCCGCCAACACGGCCGCGAACGAACCTTCGTCTGGTGGCGGCTGGCCCGTGGCGGTCATGGAGGCCGATCGCCGCGGCGCTGTGAGTCTTGGCGGCGGCTAGGGTTTAGGATCGACTTGCGATAGATACCATGTTAGAAGGGAGAGAGAAGGATTGGTGGAATAGTTTGATGTATTGCTTGAGCCTCGTGGGCATATATATATAGGAGTACAATCATCTACTTGGAGTCTGAAGAAGCATGCCTGAACAAATCCTAGTCTATCTCGTCTTTCCTAATAAACATTATACTCAACATCCCCCGCAGTAACAACGGTAGCGACGCAGACGGTGAGACTGGAGAAGAATCCGAAGGCAAGCCGACGGACAGGAGGGATTCGATTGGGTCAACTTTTTCTTCTCTCCGGTCAATGGTCTTGCATCCGTCCGGTCCGGTCAATGGTCTTGCGTCTGTCCAACTGTAGACGCTGAAAGGGTTAGATCGTCTTGGGAATCTCCATTCAAAACTGAATGCACTTTCCTAAGTCTCCAACCGTTTCAGTTGAGAAGAATCATATTTGCCTTTCAGCCGGCAAAGAACTTCCTCAACCTCGTCATTTTTGCTGAGCAAATCAAATGTCAGTTAAGATTTCCCATTCCAGAAGAGAAAACTGCACACACTACGCTCATCAGCTTGCTTTGCCGCTTGAGAAAACTGCACACAGTACGCACTCTTAGACAAACAACAATCTCATAACATTAGCCTGCTAAGATGAAGCAACATGTCTGATTTACTAGATCACAAGTTCCGTGGTTCAACCTGAACCAGCGATCAACATACACACTCAAGCGCCGCGCCATACTGTCAAGCACACAAGTGGCGATACTTCTGGTCTTGGTAACACATATAGATAGATGTTTCAGGACATTTCACACCACAGCTTTAGTAATACGTTAACCTGTTTCGTGATAGCGAGCTCGGAGTGCTCAGACGCGGTCGTCGACCTCCTCATACATCTTGAGGATCTGCGCGCATGCAGCAAGAGGGGTGTCCTTCTCGAACCCCAGAGCATTCGCCAACCGGACGTTGGACGCGACGCCGTTGTTGTTGTTGAGGAAGACAGGGGCCCTCTCCCGCCCAGCAACTGTCTTGGCACACGCCGTGTCCGGGCTGCTGACGAGGACAGACTCGCAGAGCTCGTGCTCATGCTCGTCGGCCACAGGGATGTTGTAGGTACCGGTGTGGTCGGTGTGACCCTCGAAGCTGCATGTCTGGGCCCCAGTAGATCTCGACTTGCACTCGACTCTAACCTTCGCTCCTGTTGAAAGTAAGGATGGCATATTAGTGACAGTTGGCAAACAAAAACAATAAATTCTCATCAATAGTAAGTGGTTGGTAGTTTTGATAGATGAGATTTTATTCGAATGAGATCTACCATGTTTTGACTATAGGGTGGAATGTTTGAGAAGCTAACATTGATTCGAATAAAATCTACCATAAACATTTGGCCCTATAGTCATACTACCATGTATTGTCACGACCACAAACTAATGGTGATTCAACTTTCAGCTCTAGTTCATAGCATTTTACGGATGGTTATTACCAAGCCAGTTAACCATAATGATCCAAAATGAAGAACCAACCAAGGTAACTATAGAAGTCATAAAACAACTTTGTCTTCTGTTCTCGAGATGCATTGAACCCTCAATGGTATGTTCTATCAGCAATGCTGATTTCTAGTCCTCGCCTCCTCGGTGTGACAAATAGCCTCCTCGGTGTGCAGTTCTGCGCTATTTGCACATGTACAGCTGCTACTAATGGGTGGTTATTTAAGCAAAGTCCAGATAACCGAGCAGGACATTTGATCTGGCCCAGCTTTCAACAGACAAAATGTTTCTACTTTCTACAAACCTAAGTAGGGTTTATTGGCTGAATTGCCCCGTGTTATGAACAAACATGCATATTTATTTGTTTTTATGTAGGTGGGCCTCCAAATTTCACCTGAGATTTGTGCAAGAACACTACAAACGATTACAAGATGGACTGGTGGTTTAAATTTTTAACATTTGAATAGATCTCTAGGCAATGTGATGATAGTAATAGTGTGGGTACATGTGGGAAAACCATACTCATTTCCTAACTAAGTTAATTAGCTGCTGCGACGAAGCCTAATGCTGCTGCATCACATAATCCATGTGCTATAATAGTTGCAACATTACAGTTACAAGGACCTATTTGCAAGTAGTATCATGAATTATTGATCCATAACAACAGGGTACTTGTTAGTATATGATACTCCCTCCGTTCCAAAATACTTGAAGTTATAGGTGTGTCCTAAGTCAAACATTTTCCAACCTCATAAAAGAAATTGCTAATATCTACAAAATTGAATATATACAGTATGAAATATATGATGATAATGAAGCCAATTTGATGCTGTAGATGTTGGTACATTTTTCTATAAACTTGGTCAAGAAGTTTGACTTAGGACAAACCTACAACTTCAAGTATTTTACAATGGAGTGAGTAACTGAGGTTTAACTTGAATTGTGAACATATTTCTTCGCTGTGACATGCATGCCGCTTCATTCTAGACTGTTTTGCATTTTGGCATGCCTTATAAGTAACTGCAGTTTTGTAGACTGTTGTGTTCCATTTCTTACACTGTTTTGTTTGCTAACGACAAATTTGAAATGGAAGGGAAACGTTCAGGAAAGATGCACAAAATGAAGGTCAGTGTAGTGCTAAGGTTAATTACATGGCATACTAATATGCTTATTTTTCAAATATGTCCTATTGCACATGCCGAAAAAATTAAATTGCACGTATCTCACAATAGAAGTACAACCAGATAAACCGGTGAAGTCTTCTGTTTGTTTAGGGGAAAACCGGTGAAGTCATGTAGCCTGACAGCACAAAGATACTTAGTAGCCAAACACATAAGATATATTGTGATTCGACCACTAGTAATTTTATCAAGCAGAGCATCCATTTTGCACAAAACCACAAAACAACAAACTTCGTACAAAGATAATCAATGCATACAAGAACAGTACTACAAAAGTTATATTTCTATTGACAAAATTTGATATAGGAAGGTGCCTGTACAGGTTCCATGAAAACAGTAGGTATGTTCACAGGATGTTCTTGAATGTACAATTAATAGAGTGGGTAATGATAGGTGAGCTGTATTTGTGATCAATCCAATTCACAAAGGGTTTTGTACATAAAGCAAAACATAATTAACACTACCTATCTGTCTAAAAATCCAACTTGAACCAAAATTAAATTGGTCGTTGCCACCTGCAGACTAGATAAATAACCAAATCATGTTAAGTTCGAGCGTTCTGATTTCATAGCAGGTTTAGTCTAGTCTTTATAAAGATTGAAGTCTGGATGCTTATCTGTACATCACCTTATACTATCTGGTGTCAAGAATAACCTTTTTCTCAGTGAAAAACTGGAGAATTCATATATATTTCTGTTCATTGATGATACAATCTCTCTGCTGTTCAGATGAATGTGTGATTTTGGTTCTTCTGGATACTGAGCCTTTTTTTTACTAGAATGTGCAGGGAACATGCCTGCGCGCACCAGCGTGTTATGTGTGCATTGTGGGCATCCACATTATCATTTGTCTGAAAAAATGCCAACTTACTTCAGATATCAAACACCAACCCCCATCTGCACATTGACTATATTCGGTTTAGACAGAGGTTTGTGTTCTGTATCGTTAGGAGAGCGGTAGGATGAGGTCCAGACACCACTATCCAAGAATGTCTGATTATACTGTTCCGAGTATGAACTATGCGATAAATGAAACCATCAACCATGGCCAGAGATCCTATGATATTAAATCTAGCACATGATATGAACTCAGTCTGCAACTCAGCATACCCAGCATCTTACTACATTTCACCCCGGTTTCAAGGACATGGCGCCTGAACGTTCGCATCTATCCAACCGTAAACTATAAAAACAGATCGGTCAGTTCATATCTTCACCACAAACCGCAAACATAACAAATAAGATCCTGCAAACTACTAGTAGATAGTGCTAGTTTAACTTGTGCACAAAGAGATCATGAAGATCTAACAAAAGTCCCAAAAGAAACGTAAATTAGTGCTGAGGATTCCAAAAACCATGCATCCAACGTGAACCAACCACTAGCTATTTCCGCTACCAAATCAGATCGCAGGGGAAAACGAAGAGAAAGCAACCTATTTTTCACCGTCTGGACGCATACTTGCTACTTGCTCCTCCTATCAGGCAACATTCCTGGATAAACTAACGCCTTTGGAGGAAGGAAAAGGAGCAGTGAAACGACGGGGAGAGGCCGAGGGAGAGACGCGCTCGCTCCTGCGAAATCGATACTGGTACAACCGTAACGGATCGAGAGAGGAGGAAAGAGGCGGGTGCGGCGTAAGCACGTACCAGCGATGAAGGTGGAGGCCGGGGTCTCGAATCCGGCGCGGCAGGTGTCGCACCAGACGCGGCCGCGCACGACGAACTGGGTGGGGCGCGAGCGGAGGTCGCGGGAGGCGGACGCGGACGACGCCGCGAGCGCGCACAGCACGGCCGCGAGCAGGAGGGAGGCGCGGAGGGACGCCATTGCCGCCGGCGGGTTGGGGAGCGAGCGAGAGTGGAGCGGCAGAGTGGAGTGGAGGATTGAGATTGCGGAGAGAGTGGAGTGCAGGGAATAATGGTCGCGTGGGGCCGTTATCGTGAGCGTTGGGGATCCGCGCACCGCGCGGTGAGGGGAGGCTCGAGAAAATCTAGGGGTCTAGTTGCTTTGCCTTTTCTTTTTCTACTCGAAACAAAAAGATTAATTAATACCACAAAAGAAAGGGAAATTTCTCTGGAGCAACTAGGAAAAAAAATCTTATACGACCAGGGTCATACACAACCTTAGATGAGACTACCTGGCCATCCGCCGGGTCAGGCCGAGCTTCAGGTCGGGCCTAACAAAGCCCGAGGCAGAAAACCTAGGCTCAGGCCCATCCTGGCCCGTTCGTCGGGCCTCAGTTTTAGGTCCAAGCCCGGCCTGACAGTGAAAAAGCTTGCCGGACCTCGGGCCGCGGGCCTGGCCCCTTCCGTAAAACGCAAAAAAGCCAAGCCCAGGTCCGGCCCGACGTGTGCTTCAGGCTCAAAACTTAGGGCCAGACCCGGCCGCGGGCAAGACCGGGCCGGATCAGCTTTTTCGGGCCAGGCCGGGCCGAGTATCCCATGGCCAGGTATAGATGAGACCCACCTCGATACCTGACGCGTGTCCTTTTCAATCTCAAAGCACCAGTCCCTTCCCCTTCCTGATTCCCATCCTTTCTTTCTTTTGACAACCGAAAGCCCCACCCACCTCGCGCTGGTGGTGGCCGTGCGGCACGACGGCGTGCCTTCCTCGATGCACTAGTGCGAGGTACCATCTGCTTCGTCACGAGCACAATCATTCATGGCGACGAACTGCATCAGGTCTTGTCACCGGCGGCCGCGCGGCACGCCAGCGGGGATGGAGCCCCCAAAGGGATGGAACGCGACGAGCAGGGGAGTTGCAGCCGGCGGCAGGGAGCGCCACTACGACGACGTAGACAGCAGCCATGGCAGATTACGCCGGCGACAGGAGTATGGTGCAACCGGTACATCAATATGGGCTACAGAAATCAAGATTTGGTACAAGAAACTGGAAGAAGCTGATAGCTGCTTTGAGATTCGGTTTGACATGTGTCAAACACCCGAGGTGGTCTTCAGTTTGGGTCTGTACGACTCGGTCGTATAGGTGTTTTTTCCAGCAACCGGACCCCTGAAAGAAAAAGTTCATAGCCGAACCCACAAAACTTAACTCATTAAAAAATTAACACAAATAAATTTCTTTCGAGACCCTGGATTTAAAGCTTACTACCTAGTTACTCTATTAAACAACATCTTAGAGCATCTCCAATCGGCTGACGCGACCTTGCCGCCTAAAAACCATATAGCGCGGCTTAGGCTGTTTTTCAGCGCAATATAAGGCTCCAACAAAAGACATAAAAAATGCAGCCAGCGTCTTGCCATTTCAATGATCTTGTAAAAATGCAGCATAAAGCACATATATAGTTCAACAAATAGAAGAAAAGCGATTAAACAAACAAATAAATCAACAATAAATAGTTTACAACTGAAACAAATAGTTTTATCTCACAAAGACAACAAATAATGCAATAAATAAACACAACCAATAGTTCATGAACAATACAATACAATACATAAAATGCAATGAAATCATGCTCGTTGTTGTCCATGCCATGCCCACCACTCTTCAATCGGATCCTTCGAAGATCATTGTGCGTTGCGGACGCCGAATGGCATGATAGGAGGCAACAAAGCAGGCTACCCTTTCACCCTCCGTCGCTTTTCGCGCACGGATGTCCCAAGAGCTCATCTTGTGAGTAGTCTAAATCTTGGCCACGCTCATCCTCGATGATCATGTTGTGCATGATCACACAAGCGTGCATTATGTACCAAAGCATTTTTGATCCCAAAATCTAGCGGTCCTCTCACAATAGCAAATTGGGCTTGCAAAATCCCAAATGCTCTCTCGACATCTTTTCTAGCAGCTGCTGAGCATTGTGGAAATCAAGATTTTTCTTACCTTCGGCTTTTTCAGCGGCTTCACGAAGGTTTGCCACTTTGGATAGATGCCATCCGCTAGATAATAGCCATAGTTATGCGTATGGCCATTTGCTACAAACCGAACCGGTGGCAACTCACCATTCGCAATCTTATTCATCGGTGGTGACGGTTGACAACATTGATGTCATTCAAAGATCCAGGCATTCCAAAGAATGCATGCCATATCAAGTCTCTGATCGGCCACCGCTTCAAGGATTATAGTGGAACCCTTTTTTGGCGTGGAATTGCCCATGCCATGCCTTTGGACAATTCTTCCAACTCCAATGCATGCAATCTATTGAGCCAAGCATGCCGGAAAGCCGCGAGATTTGTTCATCGCCAATAGCCTTGCGGCGTCTTCATGATGGAGATCTCAAATACTCCTCGCCAAACACTTGCACAATTCCCACCGCAGCGCTTGACACACATGATGGCTTGGTTCTCACCCATAGCCAAGTGATCATCAACTAGATCGGTAGGGATACCAGTATGCCAACATACGCCAAGCGGTGTCACCTTGAAAGGTGCTATGCCCGAGCTCTCCAAAGAACATTCCTCCTTTCTGAAAAAAGCGGTCATGAATCGCTAGTTTCTCGCAATGCGCTTGAACAAGTCTGCTCATCCTAAACCGCGGCGAAAATATGACTCGGGTATGTGGGATTCTCCACGAAATAGTTCTTCATCAATCTGTTATGGGCATCAATCCTATCTCTCCAAATTTTTCCCGACCCATAACCGAACCACCGTGCTTGGTTTTTATTGATATGCATTGCTATGATCATTGCAAGATCCTCCTCCTCTTCCATATCAAATTCATCTTCGGATGAATCATGCGACGAACTCATCTACAATGTTCAATACTATACTATCAAAACTACAATTCAAAATATGCACCAAATTCAGTTTGAAGCAATACATACCTTGTAGGTTTTTGTCGAACACCTTGCGGGCGCCTGTGAAGCGAGCCGTCGGCGCTGCTCGGAGGACGTCGGGCCTTGAGGTCCGGGTCGGACTAGGAGGTGGGGCGAGCCTTGTGCCAGCTGGGAGGCAATGGCTCATCTGAGCAGTCGCCGTGGCGCGGAGGCGGGCGCCAGTGAGGCAGAACCAGAAGCTCGAGTCGCCGGCGGGCGGGGCGCGCCGGATAGGCTGGGAAGAGGATAAGTGGGGCGAGAAGGTGGCGGCGGTGGCGTGTGTGGGTGGCGGTGTGTGTGTGGCAAGGCGCGCCGGATGGGGAGAGGGAGAGCAACAGAGCGCGATAGAAAAATGAGAGTTGGCAGAGAGTGTGCCAGTGAAGTGAACGCCCAAATCAACAGCGGGATGGGGCATTCACCAGTAGCGCCTAACTCGTTTTAAGCGCGTTTTAGGCGCCCCATTGGAGCGGTGCGGCAGCGTTCTTGTGCGCTAAAATGGCGTTTTTTCCGGCGCGGCGCTAGTATAGCGCGGCTGTTGGAGATGCTCTTAGGCATATACTTCACCAGTACGTCACTATGAGGTGATTACTAGTAGCACTCATCCAAAGAAAATAACAAGAAAATCTACACACTTTAATAGAAACAGAACTTCCTTGACCGCTTCTACATGTTCAATCAATATTTTCTCCATCTCCTTATTGCTCTTCTTTGTTGCCTTCTCTAGATTACACACTTGTTTCTCCTTGTCTTCTCAAACTTAGACATTAAGCCCTCTTCAATCTCATCTCTAGCAACTAGTGCACCAACATCCAATAGACCTCTCTTGATCAATTACCAGTGTATTCTTCTTCCCGAAACCAAAAGTTGCAAGAGTTATTTCGAGTAGGAGCAGTCAAGGAAGTTGCATCATCTTCAAGACCCGACACATCACCAACTAGTGCACCAACATCCAATAGATCTCTCTTGATCAATCCGGGATGTTCTATCGTCTTTGAGACCCGGCGCATCACCAGCCGCCAGCGGTCATCACACTTGATGATCGGTAGAGGCACGCCCATGAGTAGCTAGGCGAGGGCTGAGCCTGGCCTACCTGCCGACGAGTATGTGTCGGCGGTTGGACGATGATGCAAGCGACGAGAGGAGGAAAACATACCGCAAGGTGACACAGTGAGCTCCGGGTGACTGTGCGGTTTGGTTTTTATGATGAACCTGGCGAAATACAACGTCGTCGGGGCGTCAAATCTGGTGATGGTGACAATTGGTGTAGATGCGTCGAATCCGGCATCGTGGGGACGTGCGGCGACCAAATCAAAGTGGAAGGAGGAGCGACGAGCGCTACAGAGCGACTACGATGACGCGTGGTGGCCTACAAAGGCAAGGACGGTAGTCTTAAATTGGATGCGGTCTATTAGGGGGAGAGGCGGCCATGGGGGAAGGGAATTTTTTTATGAGAAACGGCTATCGGAGTAATGGGCCACGGGTAGGCTAACCCGAGTCCCAGAACTTTTCAAGACATCGGGGCAGGCTGCGCCCCGCGAATCCAGAGGCGACTCCAAGATGAGCCGAGTCCCCAAAGGCGACTCCAAGATGAGCCGAGTCCCTAGAGGCGACTCCAAGATGAGCCGAGTCCCCAGAGGCGACTCCAAGATGAGCCGAGTCTCCCAGAGGCGACTCCCAGATAAGCCGAGTCCCAGAGGTGACTCCCATTTAGGCCGAGTCCCAGAGGCGACTCCAAGGAAGCCGACTATGGGGAGTCGCCCCGCGACTCCAACAACCCCGATAATTAAAGGCGGGCATGGCCACAGTGCGCCGTACCCACGAAGATCTCCACCCGGCGCGGCATTGTTGCCATGCCAGCCCTGACATCGGCCCTTGGGGCGGGGCCCTGTACCCACGATGGCCTGTCTGTACGGCTCGGAGATGGCGGGGCCTACCGGTCAGAGAATCTTGAAGGCGGCGAGGCGCCACGAGTCGGACCCGTTGGGAGTCGGCCCCAAGGAGTCGGCCGGCCCTCCATGGGCCCCACACCCTTAACCAGATCTGACGGGGAATGCAGCAATGATGATCGCCCGCCCGGCGGCGCTGCTGCCATGACTATGACCAAGCCAGCGTCATTAGAAGCACGACTCTGATGTCTGCGGCCAAGACGACCGCCCATGGCGGACCAGGGCCGGCGTCCCGTACCAGAGCCGGTCGGCGGGACCCACGGTGGCGGGCCCGAAGTCGGCGAAGAAGACGGCACTGAGAGAGCGACGGCCGGGACCCGCACCCGGCCGATTTACCATTGTAACCACAGGGTAGGCCTATATAAACCCCGGGGCACCCATGCAAAGGGTTGAATCCATCGGCATTAGGCAGACCACACGGGGAGAGAGAGCTAGCCTTACCTTCTCCTACCTCCGAAACAGCTCTATGAGCAACCTTGTATTCACTTTGCCTTAGTGACCATGCGGAGACCCATGCGAGCAGCGATGGGGTGTTATCTCCTCGGAGAGCCACAAAGCTGGGTAAGATCCGCGGCGTGCATGTCTTCGCCTCATCCGTTTCGAGCACCGCGACGTTCTACGCCCCCACCATGATAAGCCATCCTTTGGCATATGTCGCACCAAACCACGACATTTGGCGCCCACGTGGGGCACTGGTTCACCGTCGTCCGGAGATCTGCTGCGGGCGAGAACCCTCTTCCTCCTGGCGGCGCAGCCGGCCGAACTTGCGACGCAGTCTGCATCGACATTGCTGCTTGGCGCCGAAACGCTTCTTGCAGCAAGCTGCCTCGCGAACTTGTTGGCGAGTTCACCTCTCAACGAGCTCGCATCCGGCGCAGCGCGGTGGCCAAAGAGCCTCTCGCGGGCCTCCTCGACCAACTCCACGTCCTCGGGCGAGCTGCTGTGGACTTGGAGTCCGTGGCTCCACCGACCGATCTTTGGTCGACTCCGACACCGTGTCGCTTGACACTTTCCCCACCAACGTGGTGGTCTACGACGAGCTGCTTCCTCACGAGGAGAGTGGCGGAAGCGCCGTCACAGAGGTGCTCGTCATCAGTCACGATGAGCATTCCGGTGAGGGAGCTCATGACCCGCTCGACGCGGCTCTGCAAGACCTGACTGCGCCTATTTCAGAAGACGCAGATGTCGAGACGCTGGAGACACGCCACCTTCAGATCATCGAAGGCGCCAAGAAGCTGGCAAGCATGAGGCGCTTGTCAGAAGCCTACCAGCGCGAAATGGATCGCGCCGTGGGCGGCTCGCCGGCTCCGACTGGGCCTAGCCGCCTAGGCGCGGTCCGACAGCGCGGTGCGACCATCGCCAACCTGTTCGGGGTCAATCGCCCCGTATACGCCACCCCTGCGGAGAACATCCGCGCCGCCAGCGGCGGCCACGAAGTGAAGAACTTCAAAGGCGAAGAGCGCCAGATGATGACGGAGCGAGTCGAAGCTCTCGGCGCGGTTGCTGCGCGAAACGCGCCGCCGCCGCCGCCAGGCGCCGCAACAACCAAACAACGACTTGCCTCCCCGCCGAGATCAAGGCACGACGTCTCGGACGCCGACTGGCGGAGTCCGCAGAAGGAAAGACAAAGAGCCGGCTATCAGTCATAGTCGGACTCGCATCACCATCGAGCGCGACCAAGACGGCCGTCCGAGAGCAGTGGAACGGCAGGGCGATTATCTGCCTCCCCCACCAAGAAGAGAGCGGCGAGTTTCCCCACCGCCTGTTGAGCATCCGACTCTCGGTGGCCGCCTTGGCCGCCGAGAGGGAGTCGGAGAGAATGACGCCCGCCACCGGATCGACCAACTCCACCGATCCCTGGCGCTGGAAGAAGAAGATGAGTTGGGTCCGCCCTGCTTTGGACCTCGCATCCGAGACGAGCCTTTTCCCAAAGGGTTCACGCTCCCCCGAGACACACCCAAGTAAACTGGCTCCGTGAAGCCGGAAGACTGGCTAGTTGATTACTCCACGGCCGTCAACATAGCAAACGGCAACAAGCGAGTCGCTGTGAAGTATGTCCCACTCATGCTCCAGGGCACGGCCCGGACATGGTTGAATAGTCTGAAACCCCGCAGCATCAACAGCTGGGTCAACTTCACCGAAGCCTTCATCCACAACTTCACGAGCACGTACAAGCGACCTCCCAAGCCGCGCCAGCTTTCCTTGTGCGTGCAAGGCCACGACGAGTCGGCCGCGACTACCTCACGCTTGTGGGCGACCGAACTCCTGCGAGGCGTGCGAGTGCGAGGCTATCAGTACTTCACCACGGGTGCCGAGAAGGTACCCTCCTCAAGCACAAGCTCCTCTGCGACGAGGCGGAAACCCTCGACGAACTGCGATCATAGCGGACAAATGCATACCACAGCCGACTCCTCCATGAAGACGGAAATTCAAGTTAATCTGGTGGCAAAGTGGCCCCTCAGGCTCCCGAGCTCCAGTGGAGACACCAATCGGCGACAACAACGAAACGACAACAAGCGCAAGGCCCAACAGCCGACTTCGGCATGTCGGCAGAGTTGCAACACTCGAAGATCAACAGCGGGGGGCAGCCTCGGCCAAGCGGCGTAAAGGCGGCAAGTCCAAGCGGTTGCGGCCTTCTCTTCTGGCAGACTACTGGATGGTCCTGCAAGTTCCATAGCGGTAAAGCTGTCAAACCACACCACCGAAAGTGCCAGCAGCTTACGAGAATCACCAAGGAGACAGCCTCCTTCCTCCCCGCTTTCTTTGGCCGCCGCCTCCACCGCCGCCCAGCGGTCGGTGCTTTCGGCTAGTCGGCCAAAGACAAGACGAGTACCCGTAAGAGCATGAAGCCTATGTAGTGTTCACGGTGTGGTCGATGATCGACGCAGCAGACGGCTGCAAGAGCAAAGTGAACGCTATGGCATCAAATACTCCATAGTTCATGCATTGGTCCGAAAAGCCTATCGGTTGGGCAGAGCGAGATCACCCGAGTGATGCGAATCCGGGCTCCTATGCTCGTCTGAGTGACACCTTAGCCCTTGATAGGCGGGCGCCCGCTTTTCGAGAGTCTTGATAGACGGAGGCGATAGCATCAACATCTGTACAAGGACACTATGGAGAGTTAGGAATTAAGCAAAGACAATTGCGGAGCGGCCGGATATCGTGTTCCACGGCATTGTGCACGGCCTTTCCTTCTCACCAATCGGCAAGATCCTCGATAGGCGTTCTCTTCGAGACAAAGATCATTTCCGCGAGAGCCGGTCTGGTTTGAAGTGGTGGACCTTGAAAGCCCATACCATGCGTTACTTGGCCGACTGCCCGGCCAAGTTCATGGCGATTCCCCACTCGCCTACCTCAAGATGAAGATGCCGAGTTCAAGGGATTCTCGACCGTCGTTGGCGACTCTGAAGTCGTCGCTTAGCGGTTGAGAGCGATCGGCTGGCCAAGTCCTGCTGATCGCAGCTGAGAAGCGGCTCCTTGATCGGGTTGTGGCAATGGCCGGAAAGCACCCAGAGTTGTTGCCTGACCCCAAGGAGTCGAAAGCTGAGGGTTCGTTCAAGCCGGCCAAAGAGACTAAGAAGATACCCTTGGACCGGAGCACCCAGTCTGTACCGTCATGGGTACAAACCTTGACGATAAATAGGAAGGCGAGATCGTCAATTTCCTCCGTGAGAATCGAGACATCTTTGCATGGTCCCTAAAGACATGCAGTGTACCGACGGATTCGCCGAGCACAAGTTACATGTCCGACCTGATGTGAAGCCCGTCGGGCAGCCCTTCGCCGCTTTGTCGAAGAGAAGAGAAGAGTTGTTGGAGAAGAGATAGCCCGGCTCCTGGCGGCCGGCTTCATTATGGAGGTGTTTTTTCCAGAGTGGTTGGCAAACCCGGTCTTGGTAATGAAGAAAAACAAGCGGTGGCGGATGTGCATTCATTACACAAGCCTAAACAAAGATTGCCCCAGGGACCCCTTTGCTTTGCCAAGAATCGATCAGGTGATAGACTCCACAGCCGGATGCGAGCTATTGAGTTTCTTAGATGCATATTCAGGATATCACCAGATCAAAATGAACCCGTGAGACGGTGAAGACCGCCTTCATCACGCCGTTCGAGCCTTCGCACGCTGCGACCATGATGTTCGGCTTGAGGAATGCCGGCGCCACCTTTCAGCGTTGCATGCAAAAGTGCCTCCTTAAGCAACTCGGCAGAAACACCCACGTCTCGTGGATGATGTAGTGGTGAAGGCGGAGAAGTGTGGGACATTCTTTGGAAGACCTCAATGAAACCTTTGAGAACTGCGTTGATTCGGATCAAGCTCAACCTCGAAGTGTGTTTTGAGTACCGTAGGCAACTCCTTGGCTTCTGGTCTCCGAGCGTGGCATAAGTGCAACCTGTGAAGATCAAGGCCATTGAGAGGATGGAGGTACCCGGCCATTGTTAGATGTCGCAGTTCACCGGTTGCTTGGCATCCATCGGTGATTCATCGATCGGTGGTGAAAGCTCTCCTTTGTATCAATTAATGAAGAAGACCACCTTTTTTCAAAGGAACCACAAAGGCGGATGAAGCATTTCTCCGGTGAAGAAGATGTTGGCTACTCCTCTGTCTTTGGCGACCGACTCCTAAAGAGCCCATGCTTCTATACATTTCCTCCACCAACCGAGTAGTCAGCATACCATTGTAGTCGGCGCAAGGAGGAAGGCAAGGCGCTCCTGTCCGAGACCGTGTATTACAGAGCGAGTCTTGTCAACCTCAAGCGAACTCACGCACCCCCACTACCGAAGATGTGCTACGTGTGCATTTAGCCAATAAGTGAAGCCTTACTTTCAAGAGCATCCAATTACGGTGGTTTGCACAGCCTACCCGGCCGAGATCATCGGAGCCGAGATGCTTCGGCGAGTAGCCAAATGGGCCATAGAGTTGGCTCCTACACCATCTACTACCAGCCCTTTTGACCATCAAGTCATAAGCACCGTCCGACTTCCTCGTCCGGCCGAGACCGATACCTGCCTTGCCGCCTAACTCCACCCATTGGCGGATGCATTTCGACGGCTCCAAGATGCGCCCGGCACGAGAGCAGCGTCATCCTCACCTCCCCTAAAGGCGACAAGCTCAAGTATGTGCTGCAGATCCGCTTTGCCGCCTCCAACAACATCGCCGAATACGAGGCGCTCATTCACGGGCTCCGGCTTGCCAAAGAACTTGGCATTCGCGGATCCTACTATGGCGACTCGATTTGGTGGTCCAACAGTCATCTGGCGACTAGGACGCCAAAGATGCAAACATGGCGAAGCTACCGCTTCTGGTGCAAGAACTCAGCGGATACTTCGAGGGGTGCGAGTTCCTTCACGTGCCAAGAAATGACAACAACCAAGCAGACGCCTTGGCACGAGTCGGCTCCACTCGCCAAGTGATACCATCCGGCGTAGCTCTTCAGCGCCTCCTTAAGCCGTCTATCAAGCCTTCACCAGAATCAGACTCCATCTTTGTGCCGGCTCCCCCCGAAGAAGTCGGATCCGACTCAAGAGCCCCAGCAGATGGCCCCAAGAAAATCTCGTCTACGGTGCCGAGGCCGTCATCCTGACAGACATAGAATTCGACTCCCCGCGAGTCACCATGTACACCGAAGAAGAAGCAGAAGAAGCACGTCAAGACGGTGTCGATCTGCTGGAAGAGGGCCGGCTGTTGGCACTCAGCCGGTCCAGCATCTACCAACAGAGTCTGCGCCGATACTACAACCGGAAGGTCAGCCGAGATCTTTCCAAGAGGGCGACCTTGTGCTCCGGCTGATTCAGCGAACAGCCGGCCAGCACAAGTTGTCGGCGCCTTGGGAAGGCCCCTTCATCGTCGACAAAGTCTTTGAGCGGCGACTCCTACTACCTAATCGGCTCGAAGCCCGAAACACGCAAGAGGGCGACTCCGGCAAAGAGTCGGAACGACCATGGAACATAAATCTTCTCCAAGATTTTACGATTAATCTTGATGTACCACGCTATCCTTTGTATTAAAGTACCAAGACTTTGGGCCCCCGAGACGAGCTCGGGGACTGCCCTTTGTTATCTGTATGATAAAATTATGCCTCGGTATGCTACTCTTTGTTATGCGCTTGGCCCGGGTTCGACTAGTCGGCCGGGGACTCGCCAAATCTTCTTGCTATGAAATGCTTCTGTAGTCGGACAAGTAGTGTGCTGCGCTTAAGCCGTCTCTGTCGGGCCGACTTCATGAGCGATCGCTTAGTAGGCGAAGAATAAGAAAGAACGAAGCTTACACTACGAAAAAATAGCTAAGGAGAAAGCATAAGCATAGCCCAAGCCGGCTTCCAGCCTCTCTTTGTAGAGCCGACTCTCGAATAGTCGGCTTGCCACCTCCTATCCAACTTGTTAAAAGACTCTAAAAAGGCCAAGTACTTGCCTTCCCTAAAGTAGCTAAGCATTTGACCTAGCGGCAATCCATGAAGCGGTTGTTAAATGCAGCAAGCGGCGACTATGGAAAGGCGGCAAAGGAAAAAGCCAAAAAGAACAATGAGCGAGGAAAGATAGAAGTCGGATAGATATTTACATAACATAGGCCTCTGGCCAAGCTCAAGATACACCCCACGGGTGGAATTGTGCAAATTAACAAGTTCTTCAAAGACTATGAAAGCAGATAAAGTAAAGGCAAGACGGCAGCCTAAGAAGCGGCAGACGGGTTCGGAGGGTCGGTGGAGATGGCGATGTCGAGCGCCGGCGGCGGCCGCTGGCGATCTCGGCTTGATCATCTCCGTGGCGGCGGCGGCCCGGTCGGACGCGGCTCGTTGCTAAGCCTTGAGCCGAGGCTGGTCGTCCGCTCCATCTTCAGCGCCTCCGTCTCGTCTCCGTCCCCGCCTCGTCTTCCTCCTCGGTCTGGAGCGATCACCTCCATGAGTCCTCGTCGTAGTCGGGTTCATCCCGAACCACTCCGCGGCACCTCTTCGCCGTTTGTAGCCCGCCGTCGAAGCAAGCGCTGGTGTCGGTGTAGTCGGCAATCGCCAGCTGGCGACGCCGACGAGGGCGCCTTCCACCACCAGCTCCGCTGGGCCTCGATCGGAGCGGCGGTCGGTCCAGATCCGCCACGATACCAAGCCTTGACGAATTCTGTGGTCCGGCGCTCCGGCCGGGCGAGAACCTTCAAGCCTCAAGGCGGCCACCGCGACCTCGGCCGATCGGCGATCCATTTGAGAGTCTGCAGAGCCGGCATGCACAACCACAGGTGGCGTCGCTGAGCACCAGTAGCGTTGAAGCGGCGCGCAGAGATGGTGGGTCGACCAAAGCGAATCTCGATGCTTAGGAGCCGCTCGTCGACGGTCAGGGGGGCGTTGGCGGCGATCTTCTCGCCATTCGCCCTCCGCGCCTCGCGATCAGCCTCAATGGCTCGGGTGACCGCCTGCGAGTGGCCAGGGAAGAAGTCTGCCCAAAATAGAAAGAAGCAAAAGAAAGAATCAGAAGTCGGCTGACTTACGATTGGCGGCTCGAAGAAAGAAAGAAAAAACTCATCGTCGACAATGTCTTGATCTACGTGGAAGCCGGAGGTCAAGACGCCTCCTTGTCGATCAGGGAGGAGCTCGCTCTCAAACTCGGCAGAGGCGGTCTCTTTCTTTCCGCCTGCGTCTGGGCCGCCTTAAGCAACTCATACGCTCCGCCAATCTACTGCGGCCAGCAAGTCGCTCTCGTGCGAGCTTGCCACCTCCTCCTCTTTGGCGCATAGGGCGGTCTTGACTTCGTAACCGTTCTGAAGAGCGGCATTGGCCTCAAGAACAAAGAGAAAGGGCGTTAAGTCGTCGACAAGGAAGGTCATTTGGGAAGATCCGGCCCGATTTCGGCGATCGACCGAATCTCGGGGACTACAGCCAGCAGTGCGCCAGCCGCCCAAAAAAAGAACTTACTCCGGCTGTCCGACAAGTCGGCAGTTCGCTTCCCCAGCTGCTCAACATTGCGGTTGAAGGCAGTGATGCGGAGGTTGTGATACTCCTGTGATAATCAATCGGACAAAGACAAAAATGAGGAACTCGCCAGATTGAGTTCCGGGCCACCTGCTCGGGAGCCGGCCCGAAACTCGGGGACTACATCCAGTGGGTGCGCTGGCACGCCCCCACAAAGAAGAACGAGAAAAAACAAAGTCAAAGACGGAAAGTGTACCCGGATAGATGCTCGCGACGCCAGATGCGCCTTGGTGCAGCCCTGGATGGCCTCGCCCTCGGCTCACAGCTTCGCCTGCACGTCTAGGAGCGCCTGGTTTAGTGGACCGTCGCCGCCTCCTCGCACCCACCCAGTGGGCGCGGCGCTTGTCGCCTCGGCATCTGGGATGGCGGTAGCGGCGCCCGGCTCAAGGGCGTGGCGCCAAACCGCCTTCTCGGGCGGGCGCTGGTGAGGCGACTTGAAGGAGCAGCCTCGCCACCGCCTCGTCCTCAGTCGGCGGCACTGGCGGGCCTGCCGGCTGCTTGCCATGCGCACTTCCCGATGGCGGCGGAGGCGGCGGTGACGGCGTGGCTGTGCCCGACGCGGAGGCCTCGCCACCGTCCTTCTCCACGACGGAGTGCTCTCCGCCGACTTCTCCAGTCTTCCCCATGAACTTCGGGGGCGGCGGCGCGGAGTTCAGCGGGACGACAAGCAACGCCGATTGGCGGCGCGCGGTCTCCTCCGCCCGCTATCTTGCTGCGGCGGCGGCTTCGGCTTCCTCCAGCTTCTTCTGGGCGGAGGCCGCCGCTTTCTCGGCCTCCGCCTTCTCCAGACGGTCGGCCTCTTCCTCGTCGCGCTTCTCCCGCGCGTTGCGCTCCGTCGCCTCCCGGAGGTCGGCGGCGGGGTCAATCCGCCAAGTATTGGCGGACGTCTCGGCCAACCCCATGATAGAGGGGACGGCAACCCTCTCAAGAGAAAGAGGGGCCCTGAAGCAAAGAAGGAATGAAAAAGACTCAGAAAAGATTCATCAAAGAAACAAGATGAAGGTAGAAGAGCGCTTACGCAGAGACTAGCGGCGGCTTCTTCACTTCCTTGCGGAAGCGGTTGGCCTTCGCGACTGCCTCCTCCCGCTTGGTCGCGGCAGCCGCCCCCTTGAACTTCTTCGACCGACCGCCGAGCGAACTCGGCGCGACCCAGCGCTTCTTCGCGCCGACTTGACCGGCCAAGCCGGCAGAGGAACTCGCGCTTGGATGGCCGGCCTTCGGTTGGCGGCGCGGGACGACTTCCCCTTCAGTGTCGTCTTCGGCGGTCAGCGAAGGTCGCCGGGCGGGCCGCCTTCGCTCTGCTCCTCCGCCTTGGCGTCGGCCTCCATCGCAGCCGCCCCAAGTCGGGTCGTCGGCGTTGCTCTCCGCTCGATCTGGAGCGAACTTCGCGGGCTGTCCTGCGCCGGCTGCAGCTGGACGAGGGGTTCGACTCGAAAACCGAGAAGATCAAGTCGAATTATTACAAAGAAAAAGCGAAGAACAAAATGTACAACTTACATGCAGCGGAGGGTTGGCTCATGAGTCTGCTCCTTGCTGAATCGCCAATCTTAAGTGAGCTCGCGATTTCGCGATGTGATTCACCATGTTCGCCACCTCCGCGTGGGGCATTTCCCAGGTGCACATCCGACTCGGATCTCGGCGGTCGCTCATCTGACAGATCAGATGAGGTCGGCCTTGGAGTGGAAGGACTCGGCGCGCCACGAAGGCGGCCAGCAAATCGGCTCCGACTAGGCCTTCCGACTGCGTCAGCACTCGGAGTCACGCGACCGCGGCAGCACCAACAGGAGTCAACGTCCTGGCCCAATGGGACCAGCTGGGAAGCCTCCCAGCCGCCACCAACCAGAGTCTGGCGAGTTGACCCGATGCTATGGGCGAGTTCTTCACGTAGAAGTACGACCGCTGCCACATCTTCACCGACTTGATTAGCACGATGGAGGGAAAGGGGTTGTCGGCGATTGGCCTACGCATCGCGATGAAGGCGCCGCACTGAGCCGGCACACCAGCGACGTGCGTGCCGAGCTTGGACTGGAAGAACTCTCCCCACAGCTCGATGGTGGGGAGAACGCCAAGAAAACCCTCGCCAGGTGGCGAAGGCGACAGCAGCACCACCAGATTCGGAGTGAGTGGTGCGGCCGAGTCCGTTGAACTCAAGAAGGAGCGGAGGAAGCCGCTCGGCAGGCCCAGCCGCGCATGAGGTGCAAGCGAATATGACCTGCTCGCCTCCTCCGTATGCTGCCTTATTTCCCCATGCGGTAGCGCGCTGGCTCGCACTTGTTCAAGGCTGGGAGCCAAGGCGTCGTTTTGCGGGAGGTGCTCGATGATGTCGTCATCCATCGAGAGCCGCCCCTGCACGCCGGGCGCCTGACGGGGAGCGCGACGGCGGAGGAGGAGCTCATCGCTGCGAGGCTTGGTGCGGCAAGGGCAAGAAGAAGAAGAGGCAGGAGGAAGCGGGGGAGCAGGGAGGAATGAGCGCGCGTGCTTCGCCGTCCCGCACCCCCCACCTACTATTAAGGCCGAAGGCTGAGAAGCCGATGGGGCGGCGTGGGATTAACTACGCGCGAGATCCCACGCCCCCCACGACTTACCCCACGAAGTTACTGCGCGCAGTAACGACGTGGGGAACCCAACCGTCCGCACGGCCGCAACGGATCTATTCGCGCGCCGAGGCGCGGTAGTGGTGGGCCTTGCCTGACGGCCTGTCCCGTCGCGCGCATGGGTAGGCAGACTGCCCCTGCCACGTGGCGCCACGCGACGGGGCCGTGGCGGGCGACCGCGGGAAGCGTATTAGGCACGGCGCCTGGTTCCCGCCGCGGCTTTCAAGCTCCTTAGGGGACAAGACGGCCCTCAGTGAATCCGAATCCAGCCAGTCGACCTGAAGGAAGACGGCGAGCAAGGCCTAAATCCCACCACCGGAAGAATGAAACTGTTGAGGCGCACGACGCATCACCCTTGGAGCCTCACCGACCGGGGACTCTTGTCGAGTAATGGGCCACGGGTAGGCTACCCCGAGTCCCGTAACCTTTCAAGACATCGGGCGGTGCGCCCTCGAATCCAGAGCGACTCAAGATGAGCCGAGTCCCCTGAGGCGACTCAAGATGAGCCGAGTCCCAGGCGACTCCAAGATGAGCCGAGTCTCCCAGGCGACTCCAGTTAAGCCGAGTCAGGCGACTCCCATTTAGGCCGAGTCCCGAGGCGACTCCAAGGAAGCCGACTATGGGAGTCGGCCCGCGACTCAACCACCCGGTAATTAAAAGGCGGGCATAGCCTGTCATGCCGTACCACGGAGATCTCCGCCCGGCGACTCTTGTTGCCATGCCGGCCGACATCACCCTTGGGCGGGGCCACACCACCCGACGGCTTGCACTGCAGACGGCCGGAGATGGCGGGCCTACCGGTCAGCAGAATCTCAAGGCGGCGAGGCGCCACTTAGTCGGACCCGTTGGGGTCGGCCCCGAAGTCGGCGGCCCTCCCACAGCCCCACACGTCATTAACGGATCACGCGACGGGAATGAAAACGATGATCGCCCGCCCGTAGCGCTGCTGTGCCATGACCCCATGACCAAGCCAGCGTCATTAAAACGGCTCTGATGTCTGCGGCGGCACGTCCCGCCATGGCGGATCGAGGCCGGCGATCCTCGTACCAAGCCGGTCGGCGGGACCCACCAATCAGCGGGCCCGAGTCGGCGGAGAAGACGGCGCTGAGAGGCGGATGGTGGGACCCGCACCCGGCCGATTTACCATTGTAACCACGGGGTAGGCCTATATAAACCCACAAGGCACCCATGCAAAGGGTTGAATCCATCAGCATTAGACGAGACCACACGAGGGCGAGAGAGCTAGCCTTGCCTTCTTCTACCTCCGAAGCAGCTCTAGGAGCAACCTTGTATTCGGTTTGCCTTAGTGACCATGCGGAGACCCCGAGCGACAATATAGGGGTGTTATCTCCTCGGAGAGCCACGAAGTAGCTAAGATCGATCCGGCGTGCATGTCTTCGCCTCATCCTGTTTCCAGGCACCGGCGACGTTCTACTCGCCCCCATCATGATAAGCCATCCTTTGGAATATGTCGCACCCAACCCCCGACAATGACAGTCGAATTAATATAAGGGGCCGCCGACGCAAGAAGTACTCCCTCTGTTTCAGTTTGCAAGTCCTACGCGTATACCTAGGTTGCCGATTTTATCACCCTAATATAAACTATATAACACAAAAATTATATTTTTAAAAAATAGAACATCTGAAGTTTACATTTGTATATTTTTTGTAATATATGACTTGTATTAGGTTGGTCAAATTAACGACTTAGGGATACACGCACGCCCTGCAAACTGAGAGAAAGGGGGAGTATAAGGCCATCTCCACCGCGCGACCCCAAATTGTCCGCTTTTGTCCATTTGAGGTAAAATACGACCCAGCGGGTGTACCCAAACGGACAAAGTTGTCCGCTGGTGTCCATTTTTTGTCCTCCCGACACCAAACCTGGACCAAACTTGCGCTACAAATGGGGTTGGACGGACCTGAAAGCAGACGCTTTCAGCTGGTTGCTCTCGTCCGCTTGGTCGCTCTTATGCGCTCAAGTAGCCCTAAATCAGTGGCCGTGCGCTCGTGCGCCGCAACGGGGCAAGCGAAGGATTTGGGCGGTAGGCGTGTCGGGCTGTTTCAAGTAAGGCGTGCGCAGCCAGCCACGGCCGGCGAGCATGGGTAGTAGGCGGCTGCCTGCTAAGCCGGTATGTAGCGCGCAGCAGTGCCCGCCTGCCGGCCGTGCGGCGGCAATGCCAGCGGCCGGCGAGGCGCGTCTGAACACGCCTGCAACATGGCGGCGGACCTCCGAGTCTTGTGTGTGCGGCAATGAGCTTCGAAACCTGACGAGCTCTGAGTGCTTGTGGTCGCGAAGCGGCCAGCGTCGGCAAAGCGCCTGTGGCCAGGAGAACTTAGGGCAGTGGCGAGCAGAGTTGCTTTCGGGAAGAAGCGCGTCCGTTTTGGGGTCGGGACGGCTTGTGCGCGGTGGGTGCGATTGCCCCATACGCCCTGTCCGCCCCCGGACGTCCACCGAATCGCATCCCAAACAGAGGCGAGCGGACGTCCGGATGGGGTCTAGCGGTGGAGATGGCCTAAGGGATCGGCTAGGTCCGATTTAAGACCTTTAAACCAATTTTTTATCCTCTAACCACTTCGGAGGGATTGGCTAGAATGCTCTAACCTACTGTATAGTGTTATATATTTTTTAACCGGACACCATCGATTTGGATGCTATCCAAAAACTGAGCTAAGCGGTCTGATCCATAGGTATAATTGGCCATTAACTTGTTTAAGAAATACTACTACTAACCGAAAGGAGTGCACTGAATTTGGTCAAGAGCCAGGGCAACCGGCCTTCCGCACTGTTCGTACGTGTGTTTGCCTGCTTCCGAGGACGCGGTGCATGCCATCGCTGCAGTCACGGATCCAGCATTCTCGCTTGCAGGTTTGCAGCTGGCGTCGGTGCGGATGTCACGTGAGCGTGGGGCCGTATGCCCGTATGGCCGTCACCGGCGGTGAGGTTATGCCTCCGACTAGCTTAAGCAACTCCCGTCACTTTTCAGCAATGCTACATCTACTAGTATAATCTTGCAAGGTGCGTTCTTCTGGTAAATATATATATATATATATATATATATATATATATATATATATATATATATATATATATATATATATACCATTCAAATAAATTGTAATTCATCACGTGGATGTTGCATGCGACTTATGATTGTATTGCTATAAATATCGGTTCTTCTAATACATATTTTCTCGTCCCATATATGGAGAGGGGGTGAAGTGAAGCTGCTGCCACTCACGATGGCGATGTTTGATGATGGTTTTGCGACGTGATTTTTTTGTACAAACTCAATTGTTCTAATCGAAATGTTTATTGAAATTGACATAATATGGTTTTCATTCACACCGACAAGTATTCACTCTCACTCGCTTCTTTTTTAGAGCAAAAGGCCCGAACCAGTTCCTCCTAGAAAATGGGTGACAATGATACCCTTATAGCCCCTAACGAAGGCAACAATGTGATGTGGAAGAACTAAAATAAAATGCTAAAAGCATGATTTACTAAGGATAACCATTCACATACCTAAACATAGTTAAATCGATTATCGGTAACTTGATGATTCACAACCAAGTGACAAGGCACGACGGAATAGCATAATAGACAATTAGGAATTGTAGCGTCAAAAGAAATTGGAAGCGATTGAAGAGAAACAAGCGCTTCGGTTAAACTAAGGCATCACGATGTCCGAGAATCGCGGGCCATCTCGTGCCCTTCTTTTCCTTTTAATCAAGCGGAGGAGCGGATGTGTGCACAATGGCGTAATGTGCCTAGCAGCTAGGTGGACATGCTAATGTGGGTCCATTGGCTAATGAATGTTACTCCCTCCATGGAAATACTTATCCTAAAATGGATAAAATAGATGTATCTATAACTAAAACAAGTCTAGATAAAACCATTTGTAGGACAAGAATTTCCTGGACGGAGGAGTAAAAAAGAATTATCATCAATTGTGCACTACATATCAGATCTTTACAATGCAACAAGACCGGGACTCATTTTAATACAACAAACAGAACATTAAAATAGAAATTGCGAGGTTGTTTGGCCGGAGGGACGATAATTAGGGAGGGTGGTGGGTGATGGATTATGATTTGAGGTTGAACTCCCACCGTTTTAGAAAGTTTAATATACCTTGGCACTTCATGATGATTAAATCACGAGGATGCATTTCAAGATACAAATCAGCCACTCGAGTTTTTGTCGCCTTACCAAACATGGAAGTGACACTAAAACCAGAATTCACATGCCTAATCCCACCATGATTGCCCACCCTGTCCCTATTGATGCCAAAGCCAAACATGCGAGAGAAGATATATAGAACAATGCAATGTTGGACAAAAACTATCTTACATGAATAGTCCATTGTCATTCTCTAACAGCTAGCTTCTGGTTAGGATCACCAAATGTACTACTGGAGAATCAAACTACTAAGATCAATGCAGAGAGAAACTACCATTTGAAAAGTAGGCAATGATAAAAATAATAATTTAGAACCTCATCATTTGTTGACACCGTATAGCAATTAAAGCAATTAAAAACACAGAAGATATGTGACTGCTAATTACTCAACAAATGCATTATGGAAGCTTAAGTTCCATCTGTAATACCTGCAATGTTAGGAGTCATCTTAGCCCAAATAGGCATCATGGCCTTCTCATTTATCCAACCAGAAACCTCCTCTAACAAGGCATGGTCCTGTCAAAGGGTGGCACATTTTTCGCTCGGGCATGCCATGTTGGCATGAGAAATAATCTCAAGAGCATCCTATTTAACCAAAAATGTTTCCATTCCAAATTACTCAACGTATTCAATAATCTCATGACATGCAACTTTGTTGCATCCTCATAAATATTACATCTTGGTTGCTAGAACTCATTAAGAGTTGTCTCGAGTGTCCGATCACCGATATGTTCAATGTTCGCCTTTCAAATGATTGGACTCTGGTTGCTCCATTAGTTTCTCTGCGCCCTAAGCTGTGCATATAGCGAGGAGTTAGGTTAACAAAATTTACTGACATCCAAGGACAGCTACCACCATAATTTAAACCAAGCAGTTAGCCATAATGTCACATTACAAGACAAACCATTTGTGACATTGGTAAAATTGATGATTGTGTAGGTCCAATGCAGAGTGATATCATCAATAGTCTTGTGCAGAATGGGACCAATGATGATGAACGACTTGAAAGAAAATGATGCCTCAAAATGTGTGCCAACACATCTAAAAAATATGTAAACTACAAAGATGACACGACGTGGTTTAGCTTTGCAACGGGAGAAAGATATCACACGTCCCTAGTCCAATAAGCAAACCATTGTAAAAATAGTAGCTAGTCCATAGTTATTTAGTAAAACACTAAGTGGCCAATTCCTTTGCAAAGAAATTAACAGGTTAATTCTTCATATCTTGTTAATAATTCGACCTACAAAGAAAACATGTTGCTCTTGTTTTCAAAGACGAAGTTACGCATGCGGTACAAAGCACCCTATGCATGTCCCAAAAGAACAATGCCCTATGGTGACATGGGAAATAACATGCGCCATAATGTAATTTACTTAATAATTAAGCACACAAGTCATCGGGGCATCAAAGAGAAGGCAAGAGAGATTTTAGCTTATCTCTGCATCAAGACTGCTACACTAAAAGTGGCAATAACAAAGTATTTCAGCATTTAGGTTAGTATCTTGAAAAGGCCTTGCTTTTGACACTGGTGCTCAATCGCCTTTCATGGACTAAAAGAAACAAAAAGCCCATGATGAAAACACCCGACAACACACAACTATTAAAGGGCCTATGGACTGATTCACGAGAGAGAAAATGTCGGACGTACTTTATTTCCATGAGGGCCCTACCGAATCGGCAAATGTCGGACGGACGACGAACTCTGGCCGAGCGCATCACTGAACACCATCTCCATTGTCTCCATGAGGGCCGTGCGAATCAAATTCTTGCAAGATCTCCAACCATGAGAATTCAACGAGAAGGCGTGATGCGATCCATCAACATCTAACCGAGTGGTTGAGGATTCGACATGTCATGATGATTTCTTATGGACATCATGATGATAAATAGTGATATCCATGCTATCGGTTAACAGTAGAAAAATATATTTTGAACCAAATACCTGCAATTATAAGAAAATTCACCATGTTTAATAAAACAAATAAACAACTTCCAAAAATTTCTCAAAATTGTGGTTAATTAAATTACGGGCATATGCTACCCCAACTAAATTCTATGGCCAAATGCAAGTGCAAATTGGTGAAACAAATTAATTCCTACATTTTCACCACTAAACAAATCACAATTAGTCACACCGATCACACTCATACCCACAGGTAGCTATCCAAACTGAATCTCGATTGAGTTAATCACCGAATTTACCAATTAAGAATTCAAAACACACTCACGCTCTCATTACTCCATGTTTGACGTGTAATAATAGTCATGATAAAAGACTTGGAATTTGCAGAGTAACATATTTCCCTTCTCGCCTCCAAACACACTCATGGAGTGTGCGTAGACCTAGCTGGTCTAATTGATGGGCTGAAGCCAAATGCCAGTGCGTTGACACGAAATCATAAAATATAGACACAATGATCAAATTATTCTTTTAATTCAAAAATATGTTATAAGCATGATGGCATCTGGTTTCCATCATACAACGACAACTACTTGTGCATTGGTATAGGTCTTCAATAAATAAAGCATTAGTAAGATAACACAAGTTATTGCATGTCTTCTACCTTTCACTCTCTTTGTCTATCACTTGGCTTCCATTCTCCTTTCTCTTTCTCCTCTCCACCTGCTCCTTGACACAATGCTATCACCATTGGTGAAGCTATGAATTAGGGATGAGTGCAACGTAACAATTATATGATCATTAAGGGTTAATTGCAGAGTTAAAGTGAATTCTGATTTCTAAATCATCAAATCTGAGTTGATTACAAGGTGAGCAAACAAAATCAAAATTTACAAAGAAAAAAAAATCTAAAAGATATCTGAGGAGTAGCTAAATGTAACATCGGGAACCAATTCTCAAAAAGAGATTTAAGCTGCATTTTGGTACCTATGAGATCACAGAGCAGCCATCGTGACGGCGGTTTCATTTTCATGGTTGAAGATCATAGCATTGCGTCACTTGAAATCCGTACATTCCTCGATAAATGATCCCAGGAAATGAATAACAAGATGGAGCATCAACTTCTGTAATAGAAAAATAATACAAAAGAATAAAGCTCGGAAAAAAAATCTTACTTGCTCACATTGAGAGATAAAACGATAGTGTGTTATTCTTGTCGAGTTGACAATTATAGAGTCATCAATAGCAAGTGTAGTCTTAATTTATAGAAGGACAATATAAATCTTGTATATAGAACTCATTCAACAGGTTTAGGAGCCTAAATGTAAGAACATGTATTGACATATCTTTAGTATTATAAATGAAGATAATTTTATGGTCTATTGACGCCATTTGATAAATTAAAAAGAAGGTTCTTACCTGCCATGGGATGTGAACTATTGTCTAGAATTTCAGATAACCATGCACAATATTTGGTCGAGTATCGGTGTGAACTCACACATGCACACACACACAAACAAAGAAGCCCTCGTCCAACCCGGAAATGAAATCTTGCCCATGCACTCCGCAGGCGAGCTCGTCCAATCTCACTGCCACTCCATCTCCCTGGCTGCCGTCCTCCGCCTCCATCCCTCGCCTCTCCACCTCCCCCATCCCCATGTTGCTTTCATCGACAACCACCCATTGCTGCTGCCTTCGATGTGGTTACCTTCACCACTGCCACCGCATCACCATGCCTCGCCATAATCTCCATGCCCTCATTGGTCACGTCCACAGATCAAATAGTAGGACCTACAAACTGGTTATATCCCAAAAGCGAGCATGCAAGATCAATGTAAAACCAAACAAGATTCTCGCAAACTGAACCACATATAACTCCCATGCAAAGAAGGGTACTCTGCATCAGTTCCATAGTCACATGATAGACAATGAATCTTGATTTCCTATCGATGAGTAGACAATGTTGCGAACCTCCCCATGCGATTCTCGCAAAGGGTTACAAAATCGTGGAAGGAAATTTGGGGAAACAATTGAACTCCTCCTAGAAAGGACAGAAATGACGAGTTAAATTATTTATTCTGAAGGGAAAGAATCTAGTAAGCTAATTAATATGTGCAATTGGAAATTACATTTTCTTTTCTTCTAAGGCACTCATTTGCTTCAGACAATATCTCTTCCTGAAAATTATTCAGTGTGTCTTTGTTAGGAACAATCAATTTTATATCTGAATAAATTTATGTGAGAAAATTTATGAATAGATAGTATGATCAAATTTATTTTGTTAAGAGCATACCTTCCTCTAGAGACCAAAGAGATGAAGAAGCATCTGTTGTATACGCAATCGTGAAAATGATCAACATTTTGTGTCGTAACATATCGAGGACGACACACCCAAATTATCCCTAGCTTTTATGATGCATTAATTGCAAGGACAACTTACTGATGAAGCTAAAATCATCAGAAGTCGACACTTTAGCCAGCCCAAAATCACCTGTTTCAGACAACATATATAGTCGGAAACAGAAGATATTGTCGTCAGTTCTTCCAAGTATTTTTCATAGTAACTGATTTTATTAGAGCGTACTTACCGATCCGTACTTTGGTCCTTTGTAAGAAATATATTTGAACACTGAAAAAAAGTACTATGCATGGTGAGCAACCGGCTAGGCTTAACTGAAATGAAATGTGAGTACCAGATAAAGGTTACAAATGTAACAACCTTGACATCTCGATGAAGGATATGATTGGCATGCAAGTAATTAAGCACCATCGGAGCTGCACAAGCCACACACAGAGTTTACGCATCGATAAAATTCGCATTGCAGCGGGGCAAAATTCAATAAGCGGAATTTGCGACTCTTGAACAAGACATATTCTGAGTAGTTGAGCACCTCCGAGAAATGGTTGCCCTTAGCCTTCTTAATGGCCTCTAGCACTGCAAATGCAGAGGGAAAAGCAGAGAACCACAATTTAGTTCTGAGGTTCCACATTTAGTTGAGCTCACTTCACAAGTTACACATACATGTCCCTCCTCGCATGTAACGATCACGATGCACACATAGCACCCCCGATGCCAACAACAAAAACACTCATTACAGCCGTCGGCGGTCACATGAATCCTTCCGTTGGAACATTTTTTCCTTTTTGAAATTTTCAGTAGGAACATTGAAGCGTTGCAAGATAAGATCATAAGAGAAGAGGGAGGACCATTCTTACCTTCTCCACCCAAAAATCTTTGTATTCCATGATGTAAGGGCTCCTTACTTTGCGATGAGCTCCATCTGCATGAACAAAATGCGAATTTCATCCAAAGGTCAAACAAACCATGCATCTAAGTTGAATGCTAACATGTGACATGGCACAAAATAGGGAATGAAAGAGACCTCTTGGTGCGCGGATCGCGGCACCGACGGTCTGACAGGCGACTGGTCTTCTTCAAGACATACACAAACAAGGCATACTTGATATTCAGAGATGGTCCAGGATTGTGGAGAGCAAGCAAGGGTGGAATTGCAATGGAGTTGCACCAACCTCTTCCTCTCAACATTGTGCCTCACCAGAGCGCTTGAGCCAAAGGAGCCCTTCCCAATCTGCTCCAACACCTCGATTGATCCATCTTCTTCTTCTTCTTCCCTAATCTGATTCAGCCCAAATAGCTTCTTCCCCGCCAAGAATCAAACGGCCCTTTCCGAGGGGAGTTCATCTCCATGGCGTCCCACGGAGGGAGGCTTGACGATGGCACGCTTCCTTGAAGGTTGAGGAAGAACCGTCGTCCTCGAGGAGGACAAGTCCATCTAGGAGACAGAGTTGCACGGGGGTTGGGTAGGCGTCGAAGATGAACCGCCGAGTCGCCGGAGTTGGAGGCGATCAAGCCCTTGCCACCGAGGAGCGGCGAATCCAGCCGGATGGGTGGGCCTTGCGCGCGGCGGCGAGCAGGAGGAGTGTTCTGCGCGCCCAGAATCGGCCGGCCTAGATGGCGGCGACGGAGAGAGTTGGGTGAGTGGGAGGCGGATCTGCGCCGGTGAGCCATCTCTCTCTCCCTCTCTCGTCCTTGGGTGCGGAGTGCGGGAGAGGGCAGCGGCGGTTGGGTGGTGCTGCGGAGGTGGAGTGGAGTGGAGGCCGCGGGGTTGGGGAGAGGATGGAGGTGGGCGATGGCGGCCGCGGGGGCAGGGCGATCGGCGAACACCCATGCGGCGGCCGCGACAGGGCGCGTAAAGGAACCCTCGCCTTGGCGAGGGGCTAGGCGACAGGAGCGACTTGTCGCTGCGTTTTTCTTTTGGACGGGAGATCGGGAGGAGCAGAGATTTCTTGAGGGCTGTTTTTTTCTTCTGCATTGCGTGGGATGGGGTGGGGTGGGGTGGGGGAGATGACGAAAAAAAACCAGCGAAAATAAACCGTCTCGGCTGAGTGGGAGGTGGGAGCAAGTACCAAAGAAGTATCAAAAAGACCGGCTAAGGTGGGACGAAAATAAAACCCGGAACGCGACCTACCAACTGAGACATTAGGAGTTTAGATGTAAGGGTTGTTACGTGATTAACGTAGGAGCTGAGATGGCAGTTGTTGTTTGGAGGAAATTAGGGAGGGGACCCCACCCAGTTGAAATAGGGGGGCCGGAGAGATTTTTTTTTTGCAGGGAAATTTGGAGCTCTTTATTCAACATCAATAGCTCCAGCTCTATCAGCTAGGAGGCTGGTTACAAGAAGACTCGGCGTAGAGTCAATCCAGCATTCTGTCACATCTAGAGTGCTTGCTTGCTTCGCACAAAGATGAGCAGCAACATTGGCCGATCTACCCACATGTTGAATTACAAAGGACTTAAAGAAAAGGAAATGCTCCTTAATTTCGGACAAGATAGGCGCCACCACCGCCCGGGGACTATGACGCGAGTTCCAGAGATTCACAATCTCCAAATTATCGGACTCGAAAACCACTTCAGCATAGCCTCGAAGATGCGCAAAAAGAACCCCATCGCGTAACGCCAGGGCTTCGGCTATGAGAGGATCTGTGATTCCCGGGTAAGGTTTGCACCAAGCCGCCAAGAAGGAGGAGTGAGATCTTGCGACCCCTCCTACCCCACCCCTTCTAGCTTCCATGGCAACACTGCCATCAGTGTTAATCTTGATCTGGCCCGGGTCCGGTGGCCTCCAACCATGACCCGGAAGAATCCGCGCCTGATCGCGGGGTAGCTCAAGTACGGCCAGAGCCTCTTGAGTTTTCTTCATAGACTGCACAGGATCAAGTTCTTTCTTATCATGTGTGGCATTGTTCCTTGAAGTCCAAATTGCCCACATGACAGTAATCAGTTTCGCTCTCTCAGCATCAGAGAACATAGGGTCACAAGTGACATCCTTCGACCAGGTCAAGGGGTGTAGCTCCGGCCTCTTAATGTCAAGCCAATCCGGGGCTGCATTCCAGAATCTCCTGGCATGGGTGCACTCTAACAATGCATGTTTCATATCTTCCTCTTCATGAAGACATAGTTTGCATGTGCCAACAGTGGTGATATGACGAAACCTGAGAGTAGATTCCACCGGGAGAATTCCATGCAGGACACGCCACCAAAAAACTCTCACTCTTGGCAAAACCTTGAGTTTCCACAATCGGGACCATAGCTGTTTATCATTCGATGAAGTTTCGGTGATCGCCCCTTCCTCTAGAGCACGCTGCTCGTTATGAGTCATCAGAGCACGATACGCGGATCTTACAGTATAGCAGCCCGATCTTTCGAGAGCCCACGCCAATACATCATCACCTCCCCCTCTCCGCAGAGGGATATTGAGAATGGCATCCGCATTAGGAGTGATGAAGTTTTGACGAATCACTTCAGTTTTCCACGACCAATTGCTAGAATCAATAAGGTCTGAAACAATTTGCAACTGTGAGTTGTTGCTTCTGACTGATGGGGAGATGGAGAGGGTGCCAGGAATCCACTTATCCCTCCAAATGGACACCGTCCTGCCATCTCCAATGCGCTTGATGAGCCCAACTTGCAAGGCCTCCCTCCCAGCTATGATAGCCCGCCACATTGCCGAAGAAAAGTGCGGGGTTGTGGCTTGCATGAAATCACAGTTAGGAAAATATCTACCCTTGAGAACTCTGGCGCAAAGAGAGCTCGGATTTGTCATCAGTCGCCATCCGTGTTTTCCAAGGAGAGCTGTGTTGAACAACTCGCATCCCGAATCCCATACCTCCTTCTCCTTGGCATTGTCATGGCATCCCAAGCCTTCCAGTGCATAGAATTACGGTCCAGGCTGCTGCTCCACCAGTATTTTGCCAAAGAGGAAACAAGGCCTTTGCATACCTTCTTAGTTAGCTTGAAACAACTCATGCTGAATGTAGGAATGGCTTGGGCAATAGCTTTTATACGAACTTCCCTACCAGCACAAGACACCATTCTCTCTGATCCACCTTGGAGTTTACTGCGAATCCGCTCCCCAATGTGATCAAAAGTACCACTTGTGATTCTTCCCACAGCGGTGGGCAAACCCAAATATCGCTCGCTGAAAGCTTCGACGGAAATGTTCAAAGTCTGTTTCAGCAGCACCTTGTCCGGAGCAGAAGTATTCGGGCTGAAGAAAACTGAGCTTTTTTCTTTATTTACAGCCTGTCCGGAACCTCGCTCGTAAATACTCAATATATCATTGAGTCTTTGAGCACTCTCCACCTTTGCTTGCATAAAAATGAGACTATCGTCCGCAAACAGAAGGTGATTGATCCATGGGGCTCGAAAACTGACCCGGATGCCTTTGTCTACTCTCATTCCACCATAGTGATTCAGAAGTGAAGTCAGTCCTTCGGCACAAAGCAGAAAGAGATACGGAGAGGCCGGACAGCCCTGACGCAAACCCCTCGAGGGAGTGAAGAAAGGAAGAAGTTCACCGTTGACACGAATTGAGAATCTTACTGATGTCACACACTTTATGATTAAGCGAACAAACTCCACACAAAAACCAAGCCTCAACATAATCGCTTGCAGATAATGCCATTCAACCCGATCATATGCTTTCATCACGTCCAGCTTGATGGCACATACCGCATTCCCCCCTTTTTCCTTCTTCTCATAGCATGCACACTCTCATGTGCAATTACCACATTGTCAGTGATCAAACGGCCAGGAACGAATGCACTCTGTTCCACTCCAATAATGTCATCCAAAAACTCTCGAACACGGTTAGCAATGGCCTTGGAGGCAATCTTATACAAAATCAGGCAGAGAGAAATCGGTCGATACTGAGTGATATTCTGTGGGAAGCGTACCTTAGGGATTAGCGTAATGGATGTGTCGTTCATCCCCGTAGGCAGTTCTCCCCCATTGAGAAAATCAAGTACCGCCGGAACAATGTCATCCTTGAGCAAATTCCAGTGGCGCTGAAAAAACCCCGCCGTGAAACCATCCACCCCCGGAGCCTTTGATGGGGCCATCTGAAAAAGGGCACGACGTACCTCCTCTTCCGTAAACGGTTTCCCCAGTTCATCGTTCATCAAGGGTGTCACCCGGGGCGGAACATGTTGTAATAACTCATCCATCTGATGAAAACCTTGCGACGTGTACAGCTTCTTGTAAAACTGTTGTACCTCAGCTCGGTCTTCATCTGGATTACCACACGTCGTGCCATCCGTACGAACCAAGTTCTCTATCTTATTCATGCGCTTACGCTGGGCAGCCTGAGCATGGAAATATCCGGTATTTCGGTCACCCTCTCGCATCCATGGAACACGTGATCGCTGACGGAGCCAGATTTCTTCTTGATGTAGTGCCAATTTCAGTTTCTTCGCCACTGCTTTCTCTTCATCTGATGGCCCCCTTCGCAAGGAATTAACCCGCAATCGGGATAGCTGCTCCCGCAACTTTCGTATCTTGCGCGTCAATCCTCCAAATTCCCTCGCTCCCCACGCTGCAAGATTGCCCTGTAGCGTCGTGAGAGCTCGAACCACACCCTGTAAACCTTCTCGACCTGCACCCTTATGCCATGAATCAAGCACCAGTTTGTCATAGTCCACATGTGTTTGCCACATGTCCTCGTATCTGAAAGGCTTTGGTCCTCTGGGTGCTGCCGACCCCAAGTGCTCGCGAACTTCCACGAACACAAAGCAATGATCTGATTCTGTTGTGACAATATGTCTCACCTTGATGTGCGAGAACATATGTATAAGAGCAGAATTGCCAAACGCTCGGTCTAGCCGGGCTTTCACATTTGATCTCCCGGGCTGCATGTTATCCCAAGTATATTCAGTCCCCGACTAGCCCAAATCGATAAGAGAGCACTCGTCCGTCACCTCCCGAAAAGCCCGCATTTGCCACTCCGGTCTAGGGCTTCTGGAAAAGTGCTCCAAGCCACTCAAAGTTTCGTTGAAGTCACCTACACACAGCCACGCATCATGCTGGATCGCATGTAGAGTCCTCAGAAATCTCCAACTGTGATGACGATCTTCCACTTTGGGGGCTCCGTAGAAACCCGTTACCCCGCCATTGTTTCATGCCATCACTCTTCTTCCGCACCATAATATCAATATGGCCAGAACTGTAACTCTTCAAATCTGCGTCCAGCTCCCCGGACCAGAACATACCAATCCCCCCACTAAGGCCAGTGCTGCTAACTGTGAAGCAACCAGCAAACCCTAGTAGGAGTTTCAAACCCTCCACTCTTTGTGCAGAAATCTTCGTCTCCATCACAAACAGGAGATCGGGCCCTTCCTGCTTCACAATATTGCGAAGCTCACGAACTGCCGCTGGGTTCCCAAGCCCCCGGCAGTTCCAGCTTAAGCAACTCATTGCTCCCGGCGGGGCTGCGCCGCAGCCACCGCCGTTTCCTCCGAGGTCTGAGAATTGGTTGGTGTAGGCTTCTTCTTTTTCGGATCCGGCTCTATCACGACCTCCCTGTCCACACCCCCCGACTTGTTCTCTCCCGCTCTAAAGACCACCATAGCATTAGTGGCCTCTTTTTCTTGCACCTGCTGTTCAGTAGATACAGATGGCAGTGCAATTGGCCTGTAAACTTGCTTCTGTCCTTGAGGGACCCCCTTCCTCTTGTTCTTCTGGGTGTTCCTTTTAGGGGGGGAGACAACCTCCGGATAAGCATCTGTTTTTGCGTTCGTCGTGCGAGCTTCCTTATTGCTATTCTGACTGGACTGCTGCTCCTTGGACGAACCCTCACTAGTCGCTAGTTTCTTTTTCTCTTCCGGTGCTCTTAGACTAGTCTTGAATGGTAAATCACCGTTCTCATCCCTCGATCCAGGCATCGGACAATGAAGGTCCGAGTGCCCTAGACGCCCGCAGGAGAAGCAGAAATTGGGCACTTGTTCATACTGAATGTCATACCAGTCCCTGCCGCCCCTTGCCGCAGATTCGATCAAGATCCATCTGCGCAGAGGTTTCCTTACATCAATGGTCACTCGAGCTCGCAGGAATCCTCCAACAGGATCAAATTGAACTGCAGAAGCGTTCTCATCTATCTGCCTTGCTACTGCTTTGCCGCGTGTGTCGTTCCTCAGATTAAAAGGGAGGTTTAAAACCCTAGCCCAGATCCAAAGCTTATCAAACTGAAGCTCTGACAGCTGCATGCACTCTTTAAATTCAGTGAGAATCACAGCATGCCTACTCACATGCCATGGAGATCCATCCCACACGTGATCACGATCGCGTTGGGTCTCAAATTCTGCCACAAAGATGTTATCCCCGCCGAGCGGAACGCCAAACCCCTAGGGTTTCCCCAAGCCGGGCGCAAAGCATTGGCGATCGTCTGAATATGCAACAAGTTCCGGTGTAAAACCTTCCCTGCGATCGCCCACACGGGTTTCGCGCTGTCATCAATATCATCCAAGATCAATGGCGTCGACTCCTCCTCAGTGAGATCAAGTTTCCCCATGGCTTCCTCCATGCGCGCCCTCGCCGCCCTTGGCGAGAGGGTGTCCTTGCCGCTTGATGAACCTGAGGCCGCAGCCATCCGGTCCCCCGTTTTGCAGTCCGCCGACGAGATCGATCAGCGGCCGCCGCTCTCCACTCGAAACCCTAATCGCCTCCTGAGGTGGCTCCTAGTTTTTCGGGGAAGTACTTCTGAAACGTACCCACCTCATCAGCAATTAAAAAACGTGGGGCCGGAGAGATTAGTTATAGAGAGATTACGCAAGGCTTCGTACAGTTTTACGTAGATGTAGCATTTTTGGTCACTTTTTCCCTCCGCCGATCGACGCGGTTTGGCCGCCTCCCTGTATATTGCCGCAACCGGATCTATTTCATTTCCTCACATACCCCAACTTCTGATTACCTACATTTAAAAAAGAAGCTTTTGATAACCTATATTTCTCAAGAGACTTTGAAATTACAAATCCGTTTACTAATACTTGCTTTTGTGTAAATATATGATAGTAAATACATCTAAGATATAGTCTGGTCTGTATCCTATGTCATCATCCTTTTCAGTTTGTTATTAAAAAAAATCGAGGGAGACAACATGACTTTGTTGCGTTTTATTTGTTCATTTTAAAAAATACAAAGTCAAGTCTGCAAATAAACAAATAGGATATACAAACTGAACAAAATACAACAACATCATGTATAAAGAAAAGCTATCTCAAAGCTTTGACTCAATACTCAAAATTATTGTGTTCCTTTTTTTTTGCTTTGAAGATGATCCATTGAAGCTCGTCATTGTTTTTTTCCTACAAGCATAAAGGTTAGGAGCAATGCCTTCAAAAATGAAGTCATTACGAGTATTCTGTATAGCCCATGTGATTAGTATGATAATCTTCAATGAGAAAGGAACACTCAGCAAATGCTTGAGCCGATCAATTTCATCTTGAATGCCTCTATGTGTGGGATCCCAGGTGGGACATAAATAAGACCAACAACTCTGAGTGAATGGACAATGAAAGAAGAGGTGATCTCTGGTCTCAGTGAAATGCATGCCACACACAACACATGTATAGTCAGGAATAAAGAAGTTCTTTCACTCAAGAAGGGTTGTAGTGTTTGGCCAATTATGAATTAGCAGCCAAAAGAAAATTTTATGTTTAACTTGACGATAAGTCTTCCCAATCCATTTGAGAACATACAAGACTTCATGATCATCCAAGAGCAATTTGTAAGCTTTGGATACTTGGTACCTAACAACACCAGGTGCAAATTGCCAACTATATGGATTCTTATTTAGTTGCAAAGTATCGAGTTGTTGCATCATCTCCTGGGATTGCTCATATGTCTTTTATGAGAGAGGTAAAGGATCTTACAAGTTCCATATTGATTGAATGGAAATGTATAGATGTTGGGAGAAGGAATACAAATGTGTCCACCGTTGCAATCTGGTTTTTTTTTCTTATTGTTTGACCAAAAGTCATTATTTTGCCCATTTTCAATGTGACAAGCAACATGTTCTTTGTAAAGTGGAAGAATTTTGAGACAATCTCTCCGTGGAAAGGATCATTGAGGTGTCTGGGTGGTTGGAAACCCCTGTTGGTAATAGGCCTTCCAAATCAAGTTAACCAAGGGTATATCCATATTACTGGAGAGCTTGTGAATCATTTTAAGGAAGAGGCAAGTGTTCTGTGTCTGCAGATTCAAAACACCTAACCCTCCATTATTTTTAGGTCTACAGACCAATCCCAAGCAGCAAGAGGAAGATATTTTTCAAGGTGCTTTCTTCTTCAAAAGTAGTGCCTCCTATACTTGCCCCGTTGTCCATAATGCATGTATATAGCTACAAACAATGATAAAAATAGGCAGATAGCAAAGGACAACATCGAACATGAGAAGTCTACCATCATAACTCAGATATCGTGAGCAAACACTTAATCTCGTCTGAATCCTTTCAATAATATACATGGAGTGTTGCATTCTTAGCTTTGTAAAACTGAGAGGGACCCCTAGATAGATAAATGGAAACATCCCAATGTGACAACCTAAAATATAGACAAGTTCTGAGCATTAGCCCCAACCACATTAAGGGGAATTAAGTTAGATTTTTAATAGTTAACTTTTAAATCAAAAGCTTTGCTGAAGAGATCAACCGGGTCCTTTAGCTGCTCCAAATGATCTAGATAGGCTTGCATGATGATAAGAGTGTCATCAACATATTGCGAGACGGGGAAATCAAGGCTGGAGGAAAATCTGACAAGTGGTTGCAATACAATTCTCTGCATGGCATCATGTAAAATGGTTTGCAAAAAATAGCTGCTAGCTAAACAAAGCTGGTGGCAGAGGATCACCTTGTGTGACTCCTATTTTGCATTTATACTGATTGCCAAGCACATTATTAAGTAAGACAGTAGAAGTAGAAGAAGAGAGATTTTTTTTAATTCGGGAACACCATTTAGTGTTGGGGAACATGTTAGTCAAAAAAATATGCACGATCAATTCCATGATTAGTATGGAGGTACATATAACGATGATCTCACCAGAAACCATGCAGAAGAGGAAAAAGAAGAGTTGACGAAGCTTGTTGATTCCCACAGCTAGGTTATACCTCCCAACCGCGAAAACTTTCTCCGGGATGATCCACCGACCTGGTCATGAAGAAGATGACATCTCCGAGGTATCCATGTGTACCGATGTAGTAGTGAAGGAAATATGCCCTAGAGGCAATAATAAAGTTATTATTTATTTCCTTATATCATGATAAATGTTATTATTCATGCTAGAATTGTATTAACCGGAAACATGATACATGTGTGAATACATAGACAAACATAAAGTCACTAGCATGCCTCTACTTGACTAGCTCATTGATCAAAGATGGTTATGTTTCCTAACCATAGACATGAGTTGTCATTTGATTAACAGGATCACATCATTAGGAGAATGATGTGATTGACTTGACCCATTCCGTTAGCTTAGCACTTGATCGTTTAGTATGTTGCTATTGCTTTCTTCATGACTTATACATGTTCCTACAACTATGAGATTATGCAACTCCCGTTTACCGGAGGAACACTTTGCGTGCTACCAAACGTCACAATGTAACTAGGTGATTATAAAGGAGCTCTACAGGTGTCTCCAAAGGTACATGTTGAGTTGGCATATTTCGAGATTAGGTTTTGTCACTCCGATTGTCGGAGAGGTATCTCTGGGCCCTCTTAGTAATGCACATCACTATAAGCCTTGCAAGCAATGTAGCTAATGAGTTAGTTACGGAATGATGCATTACATAACGAGTAAAGAGACTTGCCGGTAACGAGATTGAACTAGGTATTGAGATATCAACGATCGAATCTCGGGCAAGTAACATACTGATGACAAAGGGAACAGCGTATGTTGTTATGCGGTTTGACCGATAAAGATCTTCGTAGAATATGTAGGAGCCAATATGAGCATCCAGGTTCCGCTATTGGTTATTGATCGGAAATGTGTCTCGGTCATGTCTACATAGTTCTCGAACCCGTAGGGTCCGTGCGCTAAAGTTTTGATGATGGTTATATTATGAGTTTATGAGTTTTGATGTCTTGAAGGTTGTTGGTCCGGATGTGATCACGGACATGATGAGGAGTCTCGAAATGGTCGAGACATGAAGATTGATATATTGGAAGCCTATATTTGGATATTGGAAGTGTTAGGGTGAAATCAAGATTTTCTAGAGTACCGAGGAGTTACTGGAACCCCGGGAACAATGGGCCATAGTGGGCCTTAGTGGAGAAGAGGAGAGGCGGCCAGGGCTGGGCCGCGCGCCCCTCCCCCCTAGTTGGAATAGGACAAGGAGAGGGGGGCGGCGCCCCCCCTTTCCTTCCTCTTTATTCCTCCTCTTTCCCCCTTCTCCAAGTCCAACAAGGAAAGGAGGGAGTCCTACTCCCGGAGGGAGTAGGACTCCCCATGGCGCACCTCCTCCCTGGCCGGCCTCCCCCTCCCCCCTTGCTCCTTTATATACGGGGGCAGGGGGGCACCTCTAGAGACACAACATTAGATCATTGATCTCTTAGCCGTGTGCGGTGCCCCCCTCGACCATAGTCCTCCTCGATAATATTGTAGTGGTGCTTAGGCGAAGCCCTGCGACGGTAGAACATCATCATCGTCACCACGCCGTCGTGCTGATGGAACTCTCCCTCGACACTCGGCTGGATCGGAGTTCGAGGGACGTCATCGAGCTGAACGTGTGCTAGAACTCAGAGGTGTCGTGCTTTCAGTGCTTGATCGGTCGGGCTGTGAAGACGTACGACTACATCAACCACGTTGTTCTAACGCTTCCGCTTTCGGTCTATGAGGATACCTGGACGACACTCTCCCCTCTCGTTGCTATGCATCACCATGATCTTGCATATGCGTAGGAAAGTTTTTAAAATTACTACGTTCCCCAACAGCGGCATCTGAGCCTAGTTTATGCGTATATGTTATATGCACAAGTAGAACAGAAGTGAGTTGTGGGCGATACAAGTCATACTGCTTACCAGCATGTCATACTTTGGTTTGGTGGTATTGTTGGATGAAGCGGCCCGGACCGACATTACGCATATGCTTACGCGAGACTGGTTCCACCGACGTGCTTTGCACATAGGTGGCTGGCGGGTGTGAGTTTCTCCAACTTTAGTTGAACCGAGTGTGGCTACGTCCGGTCATTGAGAAGGTTAAAACAACACTAACTTGACGAACTATCGTTGTGGTTTTGATGCGTAGGTAAGAACGGTTCTTGCTCAGCCCGTAGCAGCCACGTAAAACTTGCAACAACAAAGTAGAGGACGTCTAACTTGTTTTTGTAGGGCATGTTGTGATGTGATATGGTCAAGACGTGATGCTATATTTTGTTGTATGAAATGATCATGTTTTGTAACCGAGTTATCGGCAACTGGCAGGAGCCATATGGTTGTCGCTTTATTGTATGCAATGCAAAACGCCGTGTAATTGCTTTACTTTATCACTAAGCGGTAGGAATAGTCGTAGAAGCAATAGTTGGCGAGACGCCAACGATGCTACGATGGAGATCAAGGTGTCGCGCCGGTGACGACGGTGATCATGACGGTGCTTCGGAGATGGAGATCACAAGCACAAGATGATGATGGCCATATCATATCACTTATATTGATTGCATGTGATGCTTTGATTGATGGTAGCATTACAAGATGATCTCTCACTAAATTTCAAGGCATAAGTGTTCTCCCTGAGTATGCACCGTTGCGAAAGTTCTTCATGTCGAGACACCACGTGATGATCGGGTGTGATAGGCTCTACGTTCAAATACAACGGGTGCAAAACAGTTGCACACGCGGAATACTCAGGTTAAACTTGACGAGCCTAGCATAAACAGATATGGCCTCGGAACACTGAGACCGAAAGGTCGAACGTGAATCATATAATAGATATGATCAACATAGTAATGTTCAGCATTGAAGACTACTCCATCTCAGGTGATGATCGGACATGGTTTAGTTGATTTGGATCACGTGATCACTTAGATGACTAGAGGGATGTCTGTCTAAGGTGAAGTTCTTTAGTAATATGATTAATTGAACTTAAATTTACCATGAACTTAGTACCTGATAGTATTTTGCTTGTCTATGTTTGTTGTAAATAGATGGCTCGTGATGTTGTTCCGTTGAATTTTAATGTGTTCCTTGAGAAAGCTAAGTTGAAAGATGATGGTAGCAATTACACAGACTGGGTCCGTAACCTGAGGATTATCCTCATTGCTGCATAAAAGAATTACGTCTTGGAAGCACCGCTAGGTGCCGAGCATCTACTGAGATGCAATCGACGCGTTAAGAACATCTGGCGAGCAAAGGCGATGACTACTCGATAGTTCGATGTGCCATGCTTTACGGCTTAGAACCGGACTTCAACGACATTTTGAGCGTCATGGAGTGTATGAGATGTTCCAGAGTTGAAGTTAATATTTCAAGCAAATGCCCGAATTCGAGAGATATGAAGTCTCTAATAAGTTCTATAGCTGCAAGATGGAAGAGAATAGTTACAAGGTGAACATATACTCAAAATGTGCGGGTATAATAATCACTTGATTCAATTGGGAGTTAATCTTCACGATGATAGTATCATTGATGAATTCTTCAATCACTACCACCAAGCTACAAGAGCTTCGTGATGAACTATAACATGCAAGGGATGGACAAGACTATTCGAGCTCTTCGCAATGCTAAAAGCTGCGGAGGTAGAAATCAGAAGGAGCATCAAGTGTTGATGGTCAATAAGACCACCGATTTCAAGAAAAGGGTAAAGGGAAGAAGAAGGAACTTCAAGAAGAGCGACAAACAAGTTCTTGATCAAGAGAAGAAACCCAAATCTGGACCTAAGCACGAGGCCGAGTGCTTCTCACGCAAAACAGATAGTCCTTTGAAGCGGAACTGCCCCAAGTATTTGGCGGATAAGAAGGATGGCAAGGTGAACAAAGGTATATGTGATATACATGGTATTGATGTGTACCTTACTAATGCTCGCAGGGTTCTATTGCTAATATTTGCAACTCGAACAGGGACTACGGATTAAGCGAAGATTGGCTAAGGACGAGGTGACGATGCGCGTGGGAAATGGTTCCAAAGTCGATGTGATCGCGGTCGACACGCTACCTCTACATCTACCTTGGGATTAGTTTTAGACCTGAATAATTGTTATTTGGTGCGGCGTTGAGCATGAACATTATATCTGGATCTTGTTTGATGCGAGACGGTTATTCATTTAAATCAGAGAATAATGGTTGTTCTATTTATATGAGTAATATCTTTTATGGTCATGCACCCTTGAAGAGTGGTCTATTTTTATTAAATCTCGATAGTAGTGATACACATATTCATAATGTTGAAGCCAAAAGATGCAAAGTTGATAATGATAGTGCAACTTATTTGTGGCACTGTCGTTTGGGTCATATTGGTATAAAGCGCATGAAGAAACTCCATACTGATGGACTTCTAGAATCACTTGATTATGAATCACTTGGTACTTGCAAACCGTGCCTCATGGGCAAGATGACTAAAACGTCGTTCTCCGGAACTATGAAGCGAGCAACTAATTTGTTGGAAATCATACATACTGATGTGTGTGGTCCAATGAATATTGAGGCTCACGGCGGGTATCGTTATTTTCTCACCTTCACAGATGATTTGAGCAGATATGGGTATATCTACTTAATGAAACACAAGTCTGAAACATTTGAAAAGTTCAAAGAATTTCAGAGTGAAGTGGAAAATCATCATAACAAGAAAATAATATTTCTACGATCTGATCGTGGAGGAGAATATTTGAGTTACGAGTTTGGTTTACATTTGAAACAATGCGGAATAGTTTCGCAACTCACGCCACCCGGAACACCACAGCATAATGGTGTGTCCGAACGTTGTAATCGTACTTTACTAATGGTGCGATCTATGATGTATCTTACTGAATTATCGCTATCATTTTGCGGTTATGCTTTAGAGACGGCCGCATTCACGTTAAATAGGGCACCATCAAAATCCGTTGAGACGACGCCTTATGAATTGTGGTTTGGCAAGAAACCAAAGTTGTCGTTTCTTAAAGTTTGGGGCTGCGATGCTTATGTGAAGAAACTTCAACCAGATAAGCTTGAACCCAAATCGGAGAAATGTGTCTTCATAGGATACCCAAAAGAGACTATTGGGTACACCTTCTATCACAGATCTGAAGGCAAGACTTTTGTTGCTAAATTCGGTTCCTTTCTAGAGAAGGAGTTTCTCTCGAAAGAAGTGAGTGGGAGGGACGTAGAACTTGATGAGGTAACTATACCTGCTCCCTTATTGGAAAATAGTTCATCACAGAAACCGGTTCCTGTGACGACTACACCAATCAGTGAGGAAGCTAATGATATTGATCATGAAACTTCAGATCAAGTTACTACTGAACCTCGTGGTCAACGAGTAAGATCCGCTCTAGAGTGGTACGGTAATCCTATTCTGGAAGTCATGTTACTTGACCATGGCGAACCTACGAACTATGAGGAAGCGATGATGAGCCCAGATTACGCAAAATGGCTTGAGGCCATGAAATCTGAGATGGGATCCATGTATGAGAACAAAGTATGGACTTTGGTTGACTTGCCCGATGATCGGCAAGCCATCGAGAATGAATGGATCTTCAAGAAGAAGACTGACGCTGATGGTAATGTAACTGTCTACAAAGCTCGACTTGTTGTGAAAGGTTTTCGACAAGTTCAAGGAGTTGACTATGATGAGACTTTCTCACCCGTAGCGATGCTTAAGTCTGTCCGAATCATGTTAGCAATTGCCGCATTTTATGATTATGAAATATGGCAAATGGATGTCAAAACTGCATTCCTGAATGGATTTCTGGAAGAAGAGTTGTATATGATGCAACCAGAAGGTTTTATCAATCCAAAAGGCGCTAACAAAGTGTGCAAGCTCCAGCGATCCATTCATGGACTGGTGCAAGCCTCTCGGAGTTGGAATAAACGCTTTGATAGTGTGATTAAAGCATATGGTTTTATATAGACTTTTGGAGAAGCCTGTATTTACAAGAAAGTGAGTGGGAGCTCTGTAGCATTTCTGATACTATATGTAGACGACATATTGTTAATTGGAAATGATATAGAATTTCTGGATAGCATAAAAGGATACTTGAATAAAAGTTTTTCAATGAAAGACCTCGGTGAAGCTGCTTACATATTAGGCATCAAGATCTATAGAGATAGATCAAGACGCTTAATTCGACTTTCACAAAGCACATACCTTGATAAAGTTTTGAAAAGTTCAAAATGGATCAAGCAAAGAAAGGGTTATTGCCTGTATTACAATGTGTGAAGTTGAGTCAGACTCAATGCCCGACCATAGCAGAAGATAGAGTGAAAATGAAAGATGTTCCCTATGCTTCAGCCATAGGCTCTATCATGTATGCAATGTTGTGTACCAGACCTGATGTATGCTTAGCAATAAGTTTAGTAGGGAGGTACCAAAGTAATCCAGGAGTGGATCATCGGGGCGGCGGTCAAGAATATCCCAAATACCCGAAAAGGACTAAGGATATGTTTCTCGTTTATGGAGGTGACAAAGAGCTAGTCGTAAATGGTTACGTCGATGCAAGCTTTAACACCGATCGAGCATTTATTCTAAATCGCAAACCGGATCGTGTTTATATTGAGCAGTGGAGCTGTTAGTTGATGCGAGTTCTAAACAAAGCATCGTGGCAGGATCTACATGCGAAGCGGAGTACATAGCTGCTTCAGAAGCAGCAAATGAAGGAGTCTGGATGAAGGAGTTCATTTCCGATCTAGGTGTCATACCTAGTACATCGGGACCAATGAAGATCTTCTGTGACAATACTGGTGCAATTGCCTTGGCAAAGGAATCCGGATTTCACAAGAGGACCAAGCACATCAAGAGACGCTTCAATTCCATCTGGGACCAAGTCCAGGTGGGAGACATAGAGATTTGCAAGATACATACGGATCTGAATGTTGCAGACCCGTTGACTAAGCCTCTTCCACGAGCAAAACATGCTCAGCACCAAGGCTCCATGGGTGTTAAAATCATTACTGTGTAATCTAGATTATTGACTCTAGTGCAAGTGGGAGACTGAAGGAAATATGTCGTAGAGGCAATAATAAAGTTATTATTTATTTCCTTATATCATGATAAATGTTTATTATTCATGCTAGAATTGTATTAACTGGAAACATGATACATGTGTGAATACATAGACGAACATAAAGTCACTAGTATGCCTCTACTTGACTAGCTCATTAATCAAAGATGGTTATGTTTCCTAACCATAGACATGAGTTTTCATTTGATTAACTGTTGGGGAACGTAGTAATTTCAAAAAATTTCCTACGCACACGCAAGGATCATGGTGATGCATAGCAACGAGAGGGGAGAGTGTTGTCCACGTACCCTCGTAGACCAAAAGCGGAAGTGTTAGAACAACGCGGTTGATGTAGTCGTACGTCTTCACAATCCGACTGAACCAAGTACCGAACGTACGGCACCTCCGAGTTCAGCACACGTTTAGCTCGATGACGATCCCCGGACTCCGATCCAGCAGGGTGTCGGGGAAGAGTTCCGTCAGCACGACGGCGTGGTGACGATGATGATGTTCTACCGACGTAGGGCTTCGCCTAAGCACCGCTACGATATGACCGAGGTGGAATATGGTGGAGGGGGGGCACCGCACACGGCTAAGGAACGATCATGAAGATCAACTTGTGTGTCATGGGGTTCCCCCCTGCCCCCGTATATAAAGGAGGGAGGGGGGAGGTGCGGCCGGCCCTTTGGGGCGCGCCAAGGAGAGGGGGGAGTCCTTCTCCTAGTAGGAGTAGGACTCCCCTTTCCTAGTCCAACTAGGAAGAGGGAAGGGGGAAGGAAAGAGAGGGAAAGAGGAGGAGGAAAGGGGGGTGCGCCCCCCTCCCCTAGTCCAATTCGGACCCCTCATGGGATGGGGCGCACCACCTCCTGGGCTGCTACCCTCTCTCTTCCCTAAAACCCACTAAGGCCCAATACTCCCCCGGGGGGTTCCGGTAACCCCTCCGGCACTCCGGTTTTCTCCGAAGCTACCCGGAACACTTCCGGTGTCCGAATATAGTCGTCCAATATATCGATCTTTACGTCTAGACCATTTCGAGACTCCTCGTCATGTCCGTGATCACATCCGGGACTCCGAACAACCTTCAGTACATCAAAACTCATAAACTCATTATATAACTGTCATCGAAACCTTAAGCGTGCGGACCCTACGGGTTCGAGAACAATGTAGACATGACCGAGACACGTTCCCGGTCAATAACCAATAGCGGAACCTGGATGCTCATATTGGCTCCTACATATTCTACGAAGATCTTTATCGGTCAAACCGCACAACAACATACGTTGTTCCCTTTGTCATCGGTATGTTACTTGCCCGAGATTTGATCGTTGGTATCTCAATACCTAGTTCAATCTCATTATCGGCAAGTCCCTTTACTCGTTACATAATACATCATCCCGCAACTAACTCATTAGTCACATTGCTTGCAAGGCTTATAGTGATGTGCATTGCCGAGAGGGCCCAGAGATACCTCTTCGACAATCGGAGTGAGAAAGCCTAATCTCGAAATACGCCAACTCAACATGTACCTTTGGAGACACCTGTAGAGCTCCTTTATAATCACCCAGTTACGTTGTGACGTTTGGTAGCACACAAAGTGTTCCTCCGGTAAACAGGAGTTGCATAATCTCATAGTTATAAGAACTTGTATATGTCATGAAGAAAGCAATAGCAACATACTAAACGATCAAGTTCTAAGCTAACGGAATGGGTCATGTCAATCACATCATTCTCCTAATGATGTGATCCCGTTAATCAAATGACAACTCATGTCTATGGTTAGGAAATGTAACCATCTTTGATTAACGAGCTAGTCAAGTAGAGGCATACTAGTGACACTATGTTTGTCTATGTATTCACACATGTATTATGTTTCTGGTTAATACAATTCTAGCATAAATAATAAACATTTATCATGAAATAAGGAAATAAATAATAACTTTATTATTGCCTCTAGGGCATATTTCTTTCAGTCTCCCACTTGCACTAGAGTCAATAATCTAGTTCACATCACCATGTGATTTAACACCAATATTCATATCTGTATATGATTAACACCCATAGTTCACATCGCCATGTGACCAACACCCAAAGGGTTTACTAGAGTCAATAATCTAGTTCACATCGCTATGTGATTAACAGCCAAAGAGTACTAAGGTGTGATCATGTTTTGCTCGTGAGAGAAGCTTAGTCAACGGTCTCAGAACATTGAGCCGTATGTATTTTGCAAATATTCTATGTCTACAATGCTCTGCGCGGAGCTACTCTAGCTAATTGCTCCCACTTTCAATATGTATCCAGACTGAGACTTAGAGTCATCTGGATCGGTGTGAAAGCTTGCACCGATGTAACTCTTTACGACGGCTCTTTTATCACATCCATAATCGAGAAATATTTCCTTAGTCCTCACTAAGGATATTCTTGACCAATGTCCAGTGATCTACTCCTAGATCACTATTGTACTCCTTTGCCAAATTCTGAGCAAGGTATACAATAGGTCTGGTACATAGCATAGCATACTTTATAGAACCTATGACTGAGGCATAGGGAATGACTTTCATTCTCTTTTCTATTTTCTGCCATGGTCGGGATTTGAGTCTTACTCAATTTCACACCTTTGCAACACAGGCAAGAACTCTTTCTTTGACTGTTCCATTTTGAACTATTTCAAAATCTTGTCAAGGTATGTACTCATTGAAAATCTTATCAAGCGTCTTGATCTATCTCAATAGATCTTGATGCTCAATATGTAAGTAGCTTTACTGAGGTCTTTCTTTTAAAGAACTCCTTTCAAACACTCCTTTATGCTTTCCAGAAAAATTCTACATCATTTCTGATCGACAATATGTTGCTCACATATACTAATCAGAAAGGCTGTAGTGCTCCCACTCACTTTATTGTAAATACAGGCTTCACCGTAAGTCCGTATAAAACTATATGCTTTGATCAACTTATCAAAGCGTATATTCCAACTCTGAGATGCTTGCACCAGTCCATAGATGGATCGTTGGAGCTTGCACATTTTGTTAGCACCTTTAGGATTGACAAAACCTTCTTGTTGCATCATATACAACTCTTCTTTAAGAAAACCATTAAGGAATGCAGTTTTGACATCTATTTGCCAGATTTCATAAAATGTGGCAATTGCTAACATGATTCGGACAGACTTAAGCATCGCTACATTTGAGAAAATCTCATTGTAGTCAACACCTTGAACTTGTCGAAAACCTTTTTGCAACAAGTCGAGCTTTGTAGATAGTAACACTACTATCAATATCTGTCTTCCTCTTGAAGATCCATTTATACAATATGGCTTGTCGATCATCGGACAACTCCACCAAAGTCCACACTTTGTTCTCATACATGGATCCCATCTCAGATTTCATGGACTCAAGCCATTTCGCGGAATCTGGGTTCATCATCGCTTCCTCATAGTTCGTAAGTTCATCATGGTCTAGTAACATGACTTCCAGAACAGGATTACCGTACCACTCTGGTGCGGACTGTACTTTGGAAGACCTACAAGGTTTTGTAGTAACTTGATCTGAAGTTTCATTATCATCATTAGCTTCCTCACTAATTAGTGTAGGAATCACTGGAACTGATTTCTGTGATGAACTACTTTCCAATTCGGGAGAAGGTACAAATTACCTTATCAGGATCTACTTTCCTCCCACTCACTTCTTTCGAGAGAAACTCCTCTAGAAAGGATCCATTCTTTAGCAACGAATGTTTTGCCTTCGGATCTGTGATAGAAGGTGTACCCAACAGTTTCCTTTGGGTATTCTATGAAGATGCACTTCTCCGATTTGGGTTCGAGCTTATCAGGTTGAAAACCTTTTTCACATAAGCATCGCAACTCCAAACTTTAAGAAACGACAGCTTAGGTTTACTGCTAAACCATAGTTTATACGGTGTCGTCTCAACGGATTTAGATGGTGCTGTATTTAAAGTGAATGCAGCTATCTCTAATGCATAACCCCAAAACGATAGTGGTAAATCAGTAAGATACATCATAGATCGCACCATATCCAATAAAGTGCTTTATTCTGACGTTCGGACACACCATTACGCTGTGGTGTTCCATGTGGCGTGAACTGTGAAACTATTCCACATTGTTTAAAATGAAGGCCAAACTCGTAACTCAAATATTCTTCTCTATGATCAGATTGTAGAAACTTTATTTTCTTGTTATGATGATTCTCCACTTCACTCTGAAATTCTTTGAACTTTTCAAATGTTTCAGACTTGTGCTTCATTAAGTAGATATACGCATATCTGCTCAAATTATCTCTGAAGGTCAGAAAATAACAATACCCGCCACGAGCATCAACACTCATTGGACCGCATACATCGGTATGTATTATTTCCAACAAGTTAGTAGCTCGTTCCATTGTTCCGGAGAACGGAATTTTAGTCATCTTGCCAAAAAGGCACGGTTCGCAAGCATCAAATGATTCATAACCAAGTGATTCCAAAAGTCCATCTTTATGGAGTTTCTTCATGCGCTTTGCACCGATATGACCCAAACGACAGTGCCACAAATAAGTTGCACTATCACTATCAACTTTGCATCTTTTGGCATCAATATTATGAATATGTGTATCACTATGATCAAGATTCAGTAAACCATCAACATTGGGTGTATGACCATAGAAGGTTTTATTCATGTAAACAGAACAACAATTTATTCTTTGACTTAAATGAATAACCGTATTGTAGTAAACATGATCCAATCATATTTATGCTCAACGCAAACACCAAATAACATTTATTTTAGGTTCAACACTAATCCCGAAAGTATAGGGAGTGTGCGATGATGATCATATCAATCTTGGAACTACTTCCAACACTCATCGTCACTTCACCATAAACTAGTCTCAGTTTATTCTGTAACTCCTGTTTCGAGTTACTAATTTTTAGCAACCGAACAAGTATCAAATACCCAGGGGCTACTATAAATACTAGTAAGGTACACATTAATCACCTGTACATCAAATATACCCTTGTTCACTTTGCCATCCTACTTATCTACCAAATATTCAGGGCATTTCCTCTTCCAGTGACCATTTCCTTTGCAGTAGAAGCACTCAGTTTCAGGCTTTGGTCCAGCTTTGGGCTTCTTCATGGGAGTGACAACTTGCTTGCCATTCTACATGAAGTTCCCTTTCTTTTCCCGTTGCCCTTTTCTTGAAACTAGTAGTCTTGTCAATCATCAACACTTGATGTTCTTTCTTGATTTCTACCTTCGTCGATTTCAACATCACGAAGAGCTCGGGAATCGTTTTCGTCATCCCTTGCATACTACAGTTCATCACGAAGTTCTAGTAACTTAGTGATGGTGACTAGAGAATTCTGTCAATCACTATCTTATCTGGAAGATTAACTCCCACTTGATTCAAGCGATTGAAGTACCCAGACAATCTGAGCACATGCTCACTAGTTGAGTGATTCTCCTCCATCTTTTAGCTATAGAACTTGTTGGAGACTTCATATCTCTCAACTTGGGTATTTGTTGGAAATATTAACTTCAATTCCTGGAACATCTCATATGGTCCATGACGTTCTAAAAGTCTTTGAAGTCCCGATTCTAAGCCGTTAAGCATGGTACACTAAACTATCAAGTAGTCATCATATTGAGCTAGCCAAACGTTCATAATGTCTACATCTGCTCCTGCAATAGGTCTGTCACCAAGCGGTGCATTAAGGACATAATTCTTCTGTGCAACAATGAGGATAAACCTCAGATCATGGATCCAATCCGCATCATTGCTACTAACATCTTTCAACACAGTTGTCTCTAGGAACATATCAAAATAAACATATGAAAGCAACAACATGAGCTATTGATCTACAACATAATTTGCAAAATACTACCAGGACTAAGTTCATGATAAATTTAAGTTCAATTAATCATATTAATTAATAACTCCCACTTAGACAGACATCTCTCTAGTCATCTAAGTGATCACGTGATCCAAATCAACTAAACCATGTCCGATCATCACGTGAGATGGAGTAGTTTTCAATGGTGAACATCACTATGTTGATCATATCTACTATATGATTCAGGTTCGAACTTTTGGTCTCCGTGTTCCGAGGCCATATTTGTATATGCTATGCTCGTCAAGTTTAACCTGAGTATTCCGCGTGTGCAACTGTTTTGCACCCGTTGCATTTGAACGTAGAGCCTATCACACCCGATTATCACGTGGTGTCTCAGCACGAAGAACTTTCGCAATGGTGCATACTCAAGAAGAACACTTCTTGATAATTAGTGAGAGATCATCTTAAAATGCTATCGTCAAACTAAGCAAAATAAGATGCCTAAAGGATAAACATCACATGCAATCAATATAAGTGATATGATATGGCCATCATCATCTTGTGCTTGTGATCTCTATCTCCGAAGCACCGTCGTGATCACCATCGTCATCGGCGTGACACCTTGATCTCCATCGTAGCATCGTTGTCCTTACGCCATCTATTGCTTCTACGACTATTGCTACCACTTAGTGATAAAGTAAAGCAATTACAGGGCATTTGCATTTCATACAATAAAGCGACAACCATATGGCTCCTGCCAGTTGCCGATAACTCGCTTACAAAACATGATCATCTCATACAATAAAATATAGCATCACGTCTTGACCATATCACATCACAACATGCCCTGCAAAAACAAGTTAGACGTCCTCTACTTTGTTGTTGCAAATTTTACGTGGCTGCTACGGGCTGAGCAAGAACCGTTCTTACCTACGCATCAAAACCACAATGATAGTTCGTCAAGTTAGTGCTGTTTTAACCTTCGCAAGGACCGGGCGTAGCCACACTCGCTTCAACTAAAGTGAGAGAGACAAACACCCTCCGGTCACCTTTAAGCAACGAGTGCTCGTAACGGTGAAACCAGTCTCGCGTAAGCGTACGCGTAATGTCGGTCCGGGCCGCTTCATCTCAAAATGCCGCTGAACCAAAGTATGACATGATGGTAAGCAGTATGACTTGTATCGCCCACAACTCACTTGTGTTCCACTCGTGCATATGACATCTACGCATAAAACCAAGCTCGGATGCCACTGTTGGGGAACGTAGTTATTTCAAAAAAATTCCTACGCACACGCAAGGATCATGGTGATGCATAGCAACGAGAGGGGAAAGTTTTTTACACGTACCCTCGTAGACTGAAAGCGGAAGCGTTAGAACAACGCGGTTGATGTAGTCGTACGTCTTCACGATCCGACCGATCCAAGTACCAAACGTACGGCACCTCCGAGTTCAGCACATGTTCAGCTCGATGACGATCCCCGGACTCCGATCTAGCAGGGTGTCGGGGAAGAGTTCCGTCAGCACGACGGTGTGGTGATGATGATGATATTCTACCGACGCAAGGCTTCGCCTAAGCACCACTACGATATGACCGAGGTGGAATATGGTGGAGTGGGCACCGCACACGGTTAAGGATCGATCACGAAGATCAACTTGTGTGTCATGGGGTGCCCCCCTGCCCCCGTATATAAAGGAGGGAGGGGGAAGGTGCGGCCGGCCCTTTGGGGCGCGCAAAGGAGAGGGGGGAGTCCTCCTCCTAGTAGGAGTAGGACTCCCCTTTCCTAGTCCAACTAGGAAGAGGGAAGGGGGAAGGAAAGAGAGGGAAAGAGGAGAAGGAAGGGGGCGCCCCTCCCTAGTCAGTCGGACCCCTCATGGGAGGCGCACCACCTCTGGGCTGCTACCCTCTCTCTTCCCTAAAGCCCACTAAGGCCCAATACTCCCCCGGGGGGTTCCGGTAACCCCTCCAGCACTCCGGTTTTCTCCGAAACTACCCGGAACAGCTCCGGTGTTCGAATATAGTCGTCCAATATATCAATCTTTACGTCTAGACCATTTCGAGACTCCTCGTCATGTCCGAGATCACATCCGGGACTCCGAACAACCTTCGGTACATCAAAACTCATAAACTCATTATATTACTGTCATCGAAACCTTAAGCGTGCAGACCCTACGGGTTCGAGAACAATGTAGACATGACCGAGACACGTTTCCGGTCAATAACCAATAGCGGAACCTGGATGCTCATATTGGCTCCTACATATTCTACGAAGATCTTTATCGGTGAAACCGCACAACAACATACGTTGTTCCCTTTGTCGTCGTTATGTTACTTGCCCAAGATTCGATCGTCGGTATCTCAATACCTAGTTCAATCTCGTTACTGGCAAGTCTGTTTACTCGTTGTGTAATTCATCATCCCGCAGCTAACTCATTAGTCACATTGCTTGCAAGGCTTATAGTGATGTGCATTACCGAGAGGGCCCATAGATACCTCTCCAACAATCGGAGTGACAAAACCTAATCTCGAAATACGCCAACTCAACATGTACCTTTGGAGACACCTGTGGAGCTCCTTTATAATCACCCAGTTACGTTGTGACATCTGGTAGCACACAAAGTGTTCCTCCGGTAAACAGGAGTTGCATAATCTCATAGTTATAGGAACTTGTATAAGTCATGAAGAAAGCAATAGCAACATACTAAACAATCAAGTGCTAAGCTAACGGAATGGGTCATGTCAATCACATCATTCTCCTAATGATGTGATCCCGTTAGTCAAATGACAACTCATGTCTATGGTTAGGAAACTTAACCATCTTTAATTAACGAGCTAGTCAAGTAGAGGCATACTAGTGACACTATGTTTGTCTATGTATTCGCACATGTATTATGTTTCCGATTAATACAATTCTAGCATAAATAATAAACATTTATCATGAAATAAGGAAATAAATAATAACTTTATTATTGCCTCTAGGGCATATTTCCTTCATTAACGGGATCACATCATTAGGAGAATGGTGTGATTGACTTGACCCATTCCGTTAGCTTAGCACTTGATCGTTTAGTATGTTGCTATTGCTTTCTTCATGACTTATACATGTTCCTACAACTATGAGATTATGCAACTCCGTTTCGGAGGAACACTTTATGTGCTACCAAACGTCACAACGTAACTAGGTGATTATAAAGGAGCTCTGTGTGTCTCCAAAGGTACATGTTGAGTTGGCATATTTCGAGATTAGGTTTTGTCACTCCGATTGTCGGAGAGGTATCTCCGGCCCTCTCGGTAATGCACATCACTATAAGCCTTGCAAGCAATGTAGCTAATGAGTTAGTTATGGAATGATGCATTACATAACGAGTAAAGAGACTTGCTTTGTAACGAGATTGAACTAGGTATTGAGATACGACGATCGAATCTCGGGCAAGTAACATACCGATGACAAAGGGAACAATGTATGTTGTTATGCGGTTTGACCGATAAAGATCTTCGTAAAATATGTAGGAGCCAATATGAGCATCCAGGTTCCGCTACTGGTTTTGACCGGAAACGTGTCTCGGTCATGTCTACATAGTTCTCGAACCTGTAGGGTCTGCATGCTTAAAGTTTTGATGGCAGTTATATTATGAGTTTATGAGTTTTGATGTACCGAAGGTTGTTCGGAGTCCCGGATGTGATCACGGACATGACGAGGAGTCTCGAAATGGTCTAGACGTAAAGATCGATATATTGGACGACTATATTCGGACACCGGAAGTGTTCCGGGTAGTTTCGGAGTAAACCGGAGTGCCGGAGGGGTTACCGGAACCCCCCCCGGCGGGCTTAATGGGCCATAGTGGGCCTTAGTGGAGAAGAGGAGAGGCGGCCAGGGCTGGGCCCCGCGCCCCTCCCCCTAGTATGAATAGGACAAGGATAGGGGGGCGGCGCCCCCCTTTCCTTCCTCTTTCTCCCTCCTCTTTCCCCCCTTCTCCAAGTACAACAAGGAAAGGAGGGAGTCCTACTCCCGGTGGGAGTAGGACTCTCCATGGCGCGCCTCCACTCTGGCCGGCCGCCCCCTTCCCCCTTGCTCCTTTATATACGGGGGCAGGGGGGCACCTCTAGAGACACAACATTAGATCATTGATCTCTTAGCCGTGTGCGGTGCCCCCCTCCACCATAGTCCTCCTCGATAATATTGTAGCGGTGCTTAGGCGAAGCCCTGCGACGGTAGAACATCATCATCGTCACCACGCCGTCGTGCTGACGGAACTCTCCCTCGACACTAGGCTGGATCAGAGTTCGAGGGACGTCATCGAGCTGAATGTGTGCTAGAACTCGGAGGTGTCGTGCTTTCAGTGCTTGACCGGTCGGGCCGTGAAGACGTACGACTATATCAACCGAGTTGTTCTAACGCTTCCGCTTTCGGTCTACGAGGGTATGTGGACGACACTATCCCCTCTCGTTGCTATGCATCACCATGATCTTGCGTGTGCGTAGGAATTTTTTTGAAATTACTATGTTCCCCAACAAGTAGTACCACAACAATCTGTGGAACAAGCACAAATTAACTTCGAGAATAAGTAGAGGGAGAGAGATAGCCTAGAGATGTACCAGACTAGAACTAGTCGAGACTGGGAGAGAGACGAGACATGCGACAGTAGTGGGTCGACTTGGGGGTCTTGATGCAGCCTTGGACCCTTTATATTGGTGGCCCAAGGGGGGTCTACCGACTTGGTGGGGGAGGGGGATTTCCCAATTGCAGGGAGAAATCCTCCTCGTATTTAGACTCCAAGGCTTGCCCCTCAAGCCTCCTAACGTTGGTTGACTTGGGCCCTTGGTGGTGCCTCGCCCCCCCTCCCGTGGTGGGAGGGGTTGCCCCACCATGAACCTTCTAGAATATTCTTTGGGGCATACTGAGATGCTCTCGGGTATCACCGGTACATTACAGGGATCTTCTAGAACACTTTTGTAATCATCTGAAACACTTTTGGAAGACCATTCTCCCATTCTCCATTATCTCCTAGTTCTTCTACATACCGCTAGTCACTAAGCGTGTGACCCTACACGAGACATGTACGTAACACCTTTCGATCAATAATTATTAGCGGGATCTGGACACCCATTATAACACCCCAAGTGAGCTAGCGCTTGGAATGCTACTACATAAACTAAGAATCGAAAGGTAACATATGTTTCTATAAATATTCGACATAGTCTCCTCTATTTTAAGGACATCTATGACATGTAGATTCATATGATATATAGCACAAGAATAAAGAAGCACCATGCTCCACCAAAAAACATACAACCATGACCGAGAAAGTCTCTCATAACCATAGGCAATAAAATATGTCTTAGTGAAAGATAGTTAAACTACACAGACCGGAGGAGAAACTATCAAACTCTAAGAAAACCCACCACGTGTGGTATTATGTAGGCCATACTAAGTCCTCAAACATGGTACTAGAAAGGGTATATGTGAGATCTCTGTAGTGAAGAAGGTGATGTTGTTACTCCAAAACTCGCACGCATTGCATCCTCAAGGTTTACCTAAAACATAAAGCAACAAGGAAGGGACGCTAGTGCCATCTGTGAGTTGGGGAGTGAGTGAGAGTGGAGCGGAGTAGTGGACTGGATGATTGGTTTGCGGATAGAGTGGTATGAAGGGAATAATGGTCTCATGGGGCCGCTACAACGTAAGCGTTGGGGATCTGAGCACCACATGGTGAAGGGGACATTGTTGCTTTACTTTTTCTACCCTTTTCCTTTCTTTGTTTTTTAACACTTTTATCTTTTTTCCTAGTTGAACACCTTTGTATTTTTGAAAGAAAGGATCGGTGGAGTTTGGAATTTATGAAGAAAAAATAAAGGAAAGACATTCATTGTAACACTTCCTTGCTGCTGGCTAGCAGAGATGTGCGATTTACAACGGAAAGAAATCGGGAAGAAACCCTCCCCGGCTCCATTATAGAAATAAAAGAACAAAACATGGTCCAAATTATAGTTAAAAAGCCACAGAAGGGCAAAGAACAATGAAAAGTCCATGCCGTAATTAAACTAACCAAAATCTCCTCCAACAGAACTAACAACTGAGAACAAAAATAAAATATGACAAGTCATGGAGCTGTCAGGGTCACCCTGGGCTTCTTGGTCAGAGTTTCCTTCGCTGGCAATTAGCAGGCATCTAGGGTAGAAGCTAGGCTCAGGAAGACCTCGTCCGTTGTCTGTTTGCCCCTCAGTGGTGAACTCTGACCAACATCTCCACCATCCAACTTGAGTTCTTGCAAGATGTCCTTGGCCAGACCTGGTGGGAGGAGAGATGAACCCTAGGCGTTCGTAGAAGGATTTTCAAGCTACATTTTATTGTCAACTGTGCTCTCAGCATAGTAGCCAGATGTTTGCAGACAATATCCAACTCATCTTTATTTTGAATTGGATAGAGGATAGCACAGTTCGTCGTTCTAAAAGTCTTACACAAAAGTTGCTTAATGTCCATCTAGAACACACCATCAAAAACCACACCATCTCTATATTTCTAGATACACTAAAGAACTAAAAACTAACTAGGTTCAACAACATGTTTTTTTTGTTAGCAACCCAGTATCTAGAAACATATTCAAAGGATACACCAACACACAAATGGAAATAAGCAGAAATTAAAACCCAAATTTTAGTATCTACTATAGAGGTGAAGACAATACAGAACAATAAGTCCTCACACTTAGCCATGTTTCTTTTTTTCATATTATCTTTGGTCATGAGCTTGCTGTTGGGGAACGTTGCAGAAAATTAAAAATTTTCCTACGGTTTCACCAAGATCCATCTATGAGTTCATCTAAGCAACGAGTCATGGGAGAGTGATTGCATCTACATACCACTTGTAGATCGCGTGCGGAAGCGTTCAAGGGGATGGTGATGATGGAGTCGTACTCGCCGTGATTCAGATCACCGATGACCAAGTGCTGAACGGATAGCACCCCCGCGTTCAACACACGTACGGGATGGTCGACGTCTCCTCCATCTTGATCCAGCAAGGAGTAAGGAGAGGTTGAGGAAGATTGCTCCAATGGCAGCACGACGGCGTGGTGATGTTGGTGCAGCAGTACTCCGACAGGGCTTCGCCAAGCACGTAACGGAGGAGGAGATGTGTTGGGGAGGGGAGGGGCTGCGCCTTGGGTTGTGTACAGCAGCCCTCCCCTCACCCCTCTATTCATAGGGGAAGGTGAAAGGGGGGCCGACCCCTCTAGATGGGATCTAGAGGGGGGGCGGCGGCCAGGGAGGGGGGACTTGCCCCCCAAGCAAAGGGGGCGCCCCCCTTAGGGTTTCCCCCCCAACCCTAGGCGCATGGGCCCAAGGTGGGGGGCGCACCCAGCCCTCCAGGGGCTGGTTCCCTGCCCCTTGCGGCCCATGTGGCCCTCCGAGAGGGGTGGCCCCTCCCGGTGGACCCCCGGAACCTCTCCGGTGGCCCCTGTACAATATCGATATGCCCCCGAAACTTTCCGGTGTCCGCATGACAACTTCCCATATATAAATCTTCACCTCCGGACCATTCCGGAACTCCTCTTGACATCTGGGATCTCATCCGGGACTCCGAACAACATTCGGTAATCACATACAAGTCTTCCTAATAACCCTAGCGTCGTCGAACCTTAAGTGTGTAGACCCTACGGGTTCGGGAGACATGCAGACATGACCGAGACGACTCTCCGGTCAATATCCAACAGCGGGATCTGGATACCCATGTTGGCTCCCACATCTTCCATGATGATTTCATCGGTTGAACCACAACGTCGAGGATTTGATCAAACCCCATATACAATTCCCTTTGTCAATCGGTACGTTACTTGCCCGAGACTCGATCGTCTGTATCCCAATACCTCGTTCAGTCTCGTTACCGGCAAGTCACTTTACTCGCATCAGTAATGCATGATCCGTGACCAACCACTTGGTCACTTTGAGCTCATTATGATGATGCATTACCGAGTGGGCCCAGAGATACCTCTCCGTCATACGGAGTGACAAATCGATCTCGATCCGTGTCAACCCAGCAGACACTTTCGGAGATACCAGTAGTGCACCTTTATAGTCACCCGATCGTTGTGGCGTTTGATACACCAAAGCACTCCTACGGTGTCCGGAGTTACGATCTCATGGTCTAAGGAAGAGATACTTGACATTGGAAAAGCTTTAGCAAACGAACTACGATCTTGTGCTATGCTTAGGATTGGGTCTTGTCCATCACATCATTCTCCTAATGATGTGATCCCGTTATCAACGACATCCAATGTCCATAGCGAGAAACCATGACTATCTGTTGATCAGCGAGCTAGTCAACTAGAGGCTCACTAGGGACATATTGTGGTCTATGTATTCACACGTGTATTACGATTTCCGGATAATACAGTTATAGCATGAATAAAGACAATTATCATGAACAAGGAAATATAATAATACTTTTATTATTGCCTCGGGGCATATTTCCAACAGTCTCCCACTTGCACTAGAGTCAATAATCTAGTTACATTGTGATGAATCGAACACCCATAGAGTTACGGTGTTGATCATGTTTTGCTTTCATGAGAGAGGTTTAGTCGATGGATCTGCGACATTCAGATCCGTATGTACTTTGCAAATTTCTATATATCCATCTTGAACATTTTCACGGATGGATTTGAGCGGCAACTTGATGTGCTGGTCTTCTTGTGAAACACGGGTTCCTTGGCAAGGGCAATAGCTCGGTGTTGTCACGCGAAGAGTTTGATCGGCCCGACGCATTGGGTATGACTCCTAGGTCGGTGATGAACTCCTTCACCCAAATTGCTTCATGCGCTACCTCCGAGGCTGCCATGTACTCCGCTTCACATGTAGATCCCGCCACGGCGCTTCGCTTGCAAACTGCACCAGCTCTCGCTCCACCATTCAACATATACACGTATCCGGTTTGTGACTTAGAGTCATCTAGATCTATGTCGAAGCTAGCGTCGATGTAACCCTTTATGACGAGCTCTTCATCACCTCCATAAATGAGAAACATGTCCTTTGTCCTTTTCAGGTACTTCAGGATATTCTTGACCGCTGTCCAGTGTTCCTTGCCGGGATTACTTTGGTACCTTCCTACCAAACTTATGGCAAGGTTTACATCAGTGCAGTACACAACATGGCATACATAATAGATCCTATGGCTGAAGCATAGGGGATGACACTCATCTCTTCTTTATCTTTTGCCGTGGTCGGTGACTGAGCCGAGCTCAATCTCACACCTTGCAACACAGGCAAGAAACCCTTCTTGGACTGATCCATTTTGAACTTCTTCAAAATCTTATCAAGGTATGTGCTTTGTGAAAGACCTATGAGGCATCTTGATCTATCTCTATAGATCTTGATGCCTAATATATAAGCAGCTTCTCCAAGGTCCTTCATTGAAAAACACTTATTCAAGTAGGCCTTAATGCTGTCCAGAAGTTCTATATCATTTCCCATCAAAAGTATGTCATCTACATATAATATGAGAAATGCTACAGAGCTCCCACTCACTTTCTTGTAAACGCAGGCTTCTCCATAAGTCTGCATAAACCCAGACGCTTTGATCATCTCATCAAAGCAAATGTTCCAACTCCGAGATGCTTGCACCAGCCCATAAATGGATCGCTGGAGCTTGCATACTTTGTTAGCATTCTTAGGATCGACAAAACCTTCCGGCTGCATCATATACAGCTCTTCCTTAAGATGTCCGTTAAGGAATGCCGTTTTGACGTCCATCTGCCATATCTCATAATCATAGTATGCGGCAATTGCTAACATTATTCGGACGGACTTTAGCTTCACTACGGGAGAGAATGTCTCGTCGTAGTCAATCCCATGAACTTGTCGATAACCCTTAGCGACAAGTCAAGCTTTATAGATGGTAACATTACCATCCGCGTCCGTCTTCTTCTTAAAGATCCATTTGTTTTCTATCGCTCGCCGATCATCGAGCAAGTCTGTCAAAGTCCATACTTTGTTTTCATACATGGATTCTATCTCGGATTTCATGGCTTCAAGCCATTTGTTGGAATCTAGGCCCGCCATCGCTTCTTCAGAGTTCGAAGGTTCACCGTTGTCTAACAACATGATTTCCAGGATAGGGTTGCCATACCACTCTGGTGCGGAACGTGTCCTTGTGGACCTACGAAGTTCAGTAGCAACTTGATCCGAAGTACCATGATCATCATAATTATTTTCCTCTTCAGTTGGTGTAGGCATCATAGGAACATTTTCCTGAGCTGCACTACTTTCCCGTTTGAGAGGTAGTACTTCATCGAGTTCTACTTTCCTCCCACTTACTTCTTTCGAGAGAAACTCTTTTTCCAGAAAGCATCCGTTCTTGGCAACAAAGATCTTGCCCTTGAATCTTAAGTAGAAGGTATACCCAACGGTTTCCTTAGGGTATCCTATGAAGACGCATTTTTCCGACTTGGGTTCGAGCTTTTCAGGTTGAAGTTTCTTGACATAAGCATCGCATCCCCAAACTTTTAGAAACGACAACTTAGGTTTCTTCCCAAACCATAATTCATATGGTGTCGTCTCAGCAGTTTAGGCGGTGCCCTATTTAAAGTGAATGTAGCTGTCTCTAGGCGTATCCCCAAAATGATAGCGGTAGACGGTAAGAGACATCATAGACCGCACCATATCCAATAGAGTGCGATTCGACGTTTGGACACCTTTATTACGTTGAGGTGTTCGAGCGCGTGAGTTGTGAAACGATTCCACATTTCCTTAAGTGTGTACCAAATTCGTGACTTAAATATTCTCCTCCACGATCGATCGTAGGAACTTTATTTTTCGTCACGTTGATTCTCTACCTCATTCTGAAATTCCTTGAACTTTTCAAAGGTCTCAGACTTGTGTTTCATTAAGTAGACATACCCATATCTACTCAAGTCATCAGTGAGAGTGAGAACATAACGATATCCTCTGCGAGCCTCAACGCTCATTGGACCGCACACATCGGTATGTATGATTTCCAACAAGTTGGTTGCTCGCTCCATTGTTCCGAGAACGGAGTCTTGGTCATTTGCCCATGAGGCATGGTTCGCATGTCTCAAATGATTCATAATCGAGAGACTCTAAAGTCCATCAGCATGGAGCTTCTTCATGCGCTTGACACCAATGTGACCAAAGGCGGCGATGCCACAAGTATGTGGGACTATCGTTATCAACTTTACATCTTTTGGCATTCACACTATGAATATGTGTAATATTACGCTCGAGATTCATTAAGAATAAACCATTGACCATCGGGGCATGACCATAAAACATATCTCTTATATAAATAGAACAACCATTATTCTCGGTTTAAATGAGTAGCCATCTCGTATCAAACGAGATCCGGATACAATGTTCATGCTCAAACTTGGCACCAAATAACAATTATTAAGGTTTATAACTAATCTAAGAGGTAAATGTAGAGGTAGCGTGCGACGGCGATCACATCGACCTTGGAACCGTTCCCAGCGCGCATCGTCACCTCGTCCTTGGCGATCTCCGTTTATTCCGCAGCTCTGCTGTGAGTTACAAATATGAGCAACGGCACCGGTATCAAATACCGGTGAGTTACTACGAGTCTCGGTAAGGTACACATCAATTACATGTATATCAAATATACCTTTGGTGTTGCGGCCTTCTTATCCGCTAAGTATTTGGGGCAGTTCCGCTTCGATGACCCTTCCTTGCAATAAAAGCACTCGGTCTCAGCCTTGGGTCCATTCTTTGACTTCTTCCCAAGCTGGCTTACAGGCGCGGCAATGTCCTTGCCGTCCTTCTTGAAGTTCTTCTTGCCCTTGCCCTTCTTGAACTTAGTGGTCTTATTGACCATCAACACTTGATGTTCTTTCTTGATCTCAACCTCGGTGACTTCAACATTGAAAATACTTGAGAATGGTCTTCACCATCCCACGCATATTGTAGTTCATCACAAAGCTCTTGTAGCTTGGTGGGAGCGATCAAGGATTCTGTCGATGACCGCCTCATCGGGGAGGTTAATGTCCAATGAGTCGGCGGTTGTCCAACCCAGACATTTTGAGTATGTGCTCACTTACAGAACTATTTTCCTCCATCTTACAGCTATAGAACTTGTCGGAGACTTCATATCTCTCAACCCGGGCATGAGCTTGAAAAACTAGTTTCAGCTCCTCGAACATCTCATATGCTCCGTGATGCTCAAAACGCTTTTGGAGCCCGGTTCTAAGTGTAAAGCATGCCGCACCGAGCGAGGAGTAATCATCGGCCGAGACTTCCAAGCGTTCATAACGTCTTGGTTCTCTAGGGCGGAGCGTCACCTAGCGGTCATTCTAGGACATATTGTTTCACGGCAGCTATGAGGATGATCCTCGTGTTACGGACCCGATCCGTATAGTTGCTGCCATCATCTTTTAGCTTGGTTTTCTCTAGGAAGCGTTGAAGTTCATGTTGACATGGCGTTGGCCATTTGATCTACAAGACATATTTGCAAAGGTTTTAGACTAAGTTCATGATAATTAAGTTCATCTAATCAAATTATTACAATGAACTCCCACTTAGATTAGACATCCTCTAGTCATCTAAGTGTTACACGATCCAGTCGACTAGGCCGTGTCCGATCATCACGTGAGACGGACTAGTCATCGTCGGTGAACATCTTCATGTTGATCGTATCTTCCATACGACTCGTGTTTGACCTTTCGGTCTCGTGTTCGAGGCCATGTCTGTACATGCTAGGCTCGTCAAGTTAACCCTAAGTGTTTTGCATGTGTAAAACTGTCTTACACCGTTGTATGTGAGCGTAAGGATCTATCACACCGATCATCACGTGGTGCTTGAAGCAGCGAACTTTAGCAACGGTGCACGTTAGGGAGAACACTTCTTGAAATTGTTGTAAGGATCATCTTATCTACTACCGTCGTTCTAAGTAAACAAGATGCATAAACATAATAAAAATCACATGCAATTATATAGTAGTGACATGATATGGCCAATATCATATAGCTCCATTGATCTCCATCTTGGGGCTCCATGATCATCTTGTCACCGGCATGACACCATGATCTCCATCATCATGATCTCCATCATCGTGTCTTCATGAAGTTGTCACGCCAACGACTACTTCTACTTCTATGGCTAACGCGTTTAGCAATAAAGTAAAGTAATTTACATGGCGTTCTTCAATGACACGCAGGTCATACAAAAATAAAGACAACTCCTATGGCTCCTGCCGGTTGTCATACTCATCGACATGCAAGTCATGATTCCTATTACAAGAACATGATCTCATACATCACAATATATCATTCATCATTCATCACAATTTCTGGACATATCACATCACATGACAATTGCTGCAAAAACAAGTTAGACGTCGTCTAATTGTTGTTGCATCTTTTACGTGGCTGCAATTGGGTTCTAGCAAGAATGTTTTCTTACCTACGAATAACCACAACGTGATTTTGTCAACTTCTATTTACCCTTCATAAGGACCCTTTTCATCGAATGCGCTCCAACTAAAGTGGGAGAGACAGACACCCGCCAACCACCTTATGCAACTAGTGCATGTCTGTCGGTGGAACCGGTCTCACGTAAGCGTACGTGTAAGGTTGGTCCGGGCTGCTTCATCCCACAATACCGCTGAAGCAATAAAAGACTAGTAGTGGCAAGCAAGTTGACAAGATCCACGCCCACAACAAAATTGTGTTCTACTCGTGCAATAGAGAACTACGCATAGACCTAGCTCATGATGCCACTGTTGGGGAACGTTGCAGAAAATTAAAAATTTTCCTACGGTTTCACCAAGATCCATCTATGAGTTCATCTAAGCAACGAGTCATGGGAGAGTGATTGCATCTACATACCACTTGTAGATCGCGTGCGGAAGCGTTCAAGGGGATGGTGATGATGGAGTCGTACTCGCCGTGATTCAGATCACCGATGACCAAGTGCTGAACGGACAGCACCTCCGCGTTCAACACACGTACGGGACGGTCGACGTCTCCTCCGTCTTGATCCAGCAAGGAGGAAGGAGAGGTTGAGGACGATTGCTCCAACGGCAACACGACGGCGTGGTGATGTTGGTGCAGCAGTACTCCGACAGGGCTTCGCCAAGCACGTAACGGAGGAGGAGAGGTGTTGGGGAGGGGAGGGGCTGCGCCTTGGGTTGTGTACAGTAGCCCTCCCCTCACCCCTCTATTTATAGGGGAAGGGGCAAGGGAGGCTGACCCCTCTAGATGGGATCTAGAGGGGGTGTGGCGGCCAGGGAGGGGGGACTTGCCCCCCAAGCAAAGGGGGCGCCCCCCTTAGGGTTTCCCCCCCAACCCTAGGCGCATGGGCCCAAGGTGGGGCGCGCCCAGCCCTCCAGGCTGGTTCCCTGCCCTTGCGGCCCATGTGGCCCCCGAGAGAGGTGGCCCCTCGGTGGACCCGGAACCTCTCCGGTGGCCCCGGTACAATACCGATATGCCCCCGAAACTTTCCGGTGTCCGCATGACAACTTCCCATATATAAATCTTCACCTCCGGACAATTCCGGAACTCCTCGTGACGTTCGGGATCTCATCCGGGACTCCGAACAACATTCGGTAATCACATACAAGTCTTCCTAATAACCCTAGCGTCACCGAACCTTAAGTGTGTAGACCCTACGGGTTCGGGAGACATCTTGAACATGACCGAGATGACTCTCCGGTCAATAACCAACAGCGGATCTGGATACCCATGTTGGCTCCCACATGTTCCACGATGATTTCATCGGTTGAACCACGATGTCGAGATTGATCAAACCCCATATACAATTCCCTTTGTCAATCGATGCGTTACTTGCGAGACTTCGATCGTCGGTATCCTAATACCTCGTTCGGTCTCAAGCACGGCAAGTCACTTTACTCGTACCATAATGCATGATCCGTGACCAACCACTTGGTCACTTTGAGCTCATTATGATGATGCATTACCGAGTGGGCCCAGAGATACCTCTCCGTCATACGGAGTGACAAATCCGATCTCGATTCGTGTTAACCCAAGACACTTTCGGAGATACCAGTAGTGCACCTTTATAGTCACCCGATTCGTTGTGACGTTTGATACACCCAAAGCACTCCTATGGTGTCCGGGAGTTACACGATCTCATGGTCTAAGGAAGAGATACTTGACATTGGAAAAGCTCTAGCAAGCGAACTACGATCTTGTGCTATGCTTAGGATTGGGTCTTGTCCATCACATCATTCTCCTAATGATGTGATCCGTTATCAACGACATCCAATGTCCATAGCAGAAACCATGACTATCTGTTGATCAACGAGCTAGTCAACTAGAGGCTCACTAGGGACATATTGTGGTCTATGTATTCACACGTGTATTACGATTTCCGGATAATACAATTATAGCATGAATAACAGACAATTATCATGAACAAGGAAATATAATAATACTTTTATTATTGCCTCTAGGGCATATTTCCAACACTTGCAGCCACAGAAAAATGTGTATTCTAGTGGGGCATAAATTTTCCAAACAACATGAAAGGATCGAGAGGTCGACTAGAGGGGGGTGAATAATAAACTATTTATATTTACAACACCAAATATATAAAATATGAAACTGCATCTTATGATTAATCTAATGATATATGTTTGGCATTCCAGATGTAAATGTTTTTCTCCATAAACTTGGTCAAATTTATAAGGTTTGACTTTTTAGAACTCTATATGCACTAAATTATGGAACAGAGGAAGTAGATGGGAACAATCTATATGGCAAGCAAGAACAAAGCAAGGTATGCTAGGCAACAAACTAGATAACAAGCCAACAAGCATACAAAGCAAGTAAAGGTACGTGAAAGGAGTAACCACAAGTTAGTGGAGGACACAGTTTTTATCCCAGGGTTCACACTCTTTAGGAAGTGTTAATCTATGTTGGAGGAATGACAAAGCCAAAGCTCCAGAGTGCCACCAAGTGGCTCACCCTATCCTTTGTTTGAGTCACCCCCAATGGATGAGCCTCAGGTCACTCGAGTTTGGTCATGAAGGCGACCACAACAAGTTTAAACACTTCAGCTTCCGGACCTTCACTCCCAATTCAACCGCCTCACCCGCAAAGATCGGGTCGTTCGTGGCTAGACAGGAGGTCCGCTCATTTGTTCCCATTTTGGGCTTCTTCATTGTTTGTTTTATCCGATGAGGAAGGTCGGGAGGATGACAACAAGTAGCGGAAGCAGCAATATCAGGCAGCAACAAACATCAATGGGAAGCGAGAAATTGATTCATTGGTGAGTCTCTCTTATCTACATGATAAGTATGAATATCTAAGGTGCACTATACATAAATAAGAAAGAATTAACAATCTACAAGAATCATGATTTCCTATCTTTACACTGTAGTATGTAGTCAGTTGGGTTTATTTTTGGCAAGAAAACTTTCATCCTGCCATGGTAGTACAAAGAACATAAGAACAACTAAAATTACAAACATGTCCATAGACCACCTAGCGATGACTACAAGCACTGGAGTGAGCCAAAGGTGTGTCACCTTGATTGGAGCCGGGACAAACTTCTTGTTGTAGACAAACGAGAAATCACCATGTTAAGGCCTCATAGGGCCAATGCGCCAGAACATCAACTATCACTGATGAAGAGAAGTATAGATTGAAAGAATCTAACATGTAGACGCACAAACGAAGACGAACAAAGACTAGATCCAAGCAGATCCACCGAAGACCAACACCAACTGAATCCTGCAAGATCCGCTGAAGACACACCTCCACATTCTCTCTCACAACCCTAGGTGCATCAACGAAATAGGGGCTAGGTGGAGAACCTTATTCCATCTCGAGAGAGCCACCGCCAACTTGTTCCTGAGAAGGACACAAACTCTAAACAAACTCATAAAACACCTAAAACTGTAGCAAGATACCTCCCACCGGCAAGGGTCGTGGTCCACCGCACTTCCATGGCCCTAGGGCCATCGGAGATGAGGCAGACCGGCGACGACGGAGACGGGAGGCACATAAACCCTAAGTGTCTTTTCTTTATAGAGGAGGCGGCGACTGCGTTTGAAAATGATATAGCAGTCAGCTGGATTGACCACATGTTTCCCCCTAGCCTAATTTGGTCTACTAAGTACCATGTCCATTTGAAGGAAGAGATGGTCACTGAAATTGTTAAGGCATCTTGGGAGAAAGCAAAACTTGCAGGTATTGGACCTTCACTTGCTGATTGTACGAGAGCAGTGCATGCCGACCTGCATACCTGGGACTGAGAAACTCTAAAGGGACCAAAGGTGAGAATTAGGAAATTAAAGAAAGAATTGGAGAGCCTAAGGCGTGGCCCATTGAATACAGAGTCTCTATGTCGTCAGAAGGAAATTATTTTGCTAATTGGAAATATGTTGGATCAAGAGGAAATTTTTTGGGTTACAAAGAGGATGCGCGAACTGGTTGATTCACGGGGATCGTAATACGTCTTTCTTTCATAACGCTGCCACGACCAGGAAAAAGGAAATAATATAAAGAAACTATTAGACGAGTCTGGAAAATTGAAAACGGAAAAGGAATTGACGAATCATATCACTGAATATTTACAAAGCTTTTTACATCGGAAGTTTATCATCCGAATAAAGAAATTTTATCACGTGTCGTAGGAGAGTGTCAAACGAAATGAGCAATGCTCTACTTGCTCCTTATACCGCGAAAGATGTTCACAATGCTTTATTCGATATTGGGGACTTGAAAGCTCCAGGGCCAGATGGACTCCATGCTATCTTCTATAAAAGGTTCTAGCCCATGCTAGGGGAAGACCTAATTGAGGAGGTTCTGAAAGCAATCAACACATGTACTACCCCGAATGGTTGGAATGATAGGAAATCGTGATGATTCCTAAGATTAATGCACCAAAAAAGGTAACCCAATTTAGGCCGATCATCTTATGTAATGTGGTATACAAAATAATTGCAAAAATTGTGGCTTCTTGATTGAAGGCTTTTCTACCAGAAATTATTAGTCCAACACAGACTGCATTTGTACCGGGCAGATTGATAACAGATAATATTTTAGTGGCCTATGAATGTTTTCACACAATCAAGAATAAAAGATAGGGTAGAGAGGGCTTGTGTGCTATAAAACTTGACATGGACAAAGCTTACGATAGAGTCGAGTGGGCTTTTTTGAATGGGGTTATGTTGAAATTGGGCTTTCGTCGAGAGTGGGTTAATTTGGTTATGCAATGCATCACAATTGTAGAATACAAAGAAAGGATCAATGCAGAGGAAACCGAGAGTTTTAAACCTACTAGAGGGTTGAGGCAGGGGGGCCCGCTATCACCATACCTCTTTCTGTTGTGCACAAAAGGGTTGAATGCATTGCTTTCGCGTGCTGAGGAGAACGGGAACATACCAGGAGTTAAAGTCTGTAGAGACGCCCGCCAGTCACAAATCTTCTCTTTTCGTATGATTCATTGATCTTGATGAAAGCCAACCAACATAATGCGACGACCCTGAAATCAGCACTAGATTTATATTGTGCGGCGTCGGGACAACTGGTAAGCGTGGAAAAGTCCAGTATTTTCTTTAGTCCTAATACAAAGGTAGAGATCAGAGAACAATTGTGTATAATGCTGAATATAATGACGGAGGCCCTGAATGACAAATACTTGGGCTTGCCAGCAAATGTGGGTGTTGATAAAATAGATTGCTTTAAATTTCTGATTGAACGTATTGTTAAGAAAATAAGTGGTTGGGAGAAAAAGTTACTATCTGCCGGGGGAAGGAAATCCTGCTCAAGGTTGTGATCCAAGCCATATCTACCTGTGCAATGTTGGTCTTTAAAATTTCTAAAAAAAATTGTAAAGGTATCATTGACATAATAGCACATTTCTAGTGGGGAGACGAGGAGAACCAGAGGAGGATGCACTTGATGGTCTGGTGGAAAATGTGTGTACCAAAAATCCAAGGAGGAATGGGTTTCTGTGATATCCACTGTTTCAACCTGGCTCTGCTTGCCAAACAGGCATGGCGTCTCCTTGATAATCCTAAATCCTTGTGTGCCATGATTCTAAGGGCCAAGTACTATCCTGATGGCGACTTGCTGAATTCCAAGCCAAAGCATGGTGCTTCCTTCACCTCGCAAAGCATTATGATCGGCATAACTACTATGAAACGTGGCTATATTTGGCGAGTGGGGAATGGACATAACATCAATATTTGGGAAGATGCCTGGATCCCAAATTGTGCCACTAGGAAGATTGTCACTCGGGGGGGGGGGGGGCAATTGTTATCAAAAGTGGTGGATTTGATTGACCCCAATAATTGGGATGAGGACATGATTAGACAAATATGTGGCCCATTGACGCACAATGGATTCTTTCAATCCCACTTTCGCAACATCATATCACATATTTCATTGCGTGGAGTTATACGAAAAATGGTACGTTCTCGGCATGGTCTGCTTAATTGAGTGGAATTATCAGTATGGGAGTCATCTAAAACACTCTAACGGGATGGGGCGAACCACACCTAACCCTATATGGTGACAGATATGAAAGTTATCATGTCCGGAAAAAGTTAAAATTTTTATATGGCGTACGTCACATAGCACTCTCCCATGCCGGGAAACACTCTCTAATAAACACATGAAGGTTTTGCCCCTTTGCCCTACTTGCTCTCAGGGTGTAGAAGACACGAAACACATGTTTTTCCTATGTACTAAAGCAAAGGAGGTCTGGAAGAGATTAGGTATGGATGACATTATTGATAGAGCTTGTGAGGTTGATCGTGCTGGAGAGGCGACATTGGAATACCTTTTACTTCTTCCAAATCAAGATTTGCGTTTTATGGGGTACCAAAATGTACAACAAATCGATATCGGAACCACTTGTAGGGGTGTGTTGCAAGTTCATACTAATGCATGTATATAGTCGTAATTCGCCAGCCGAGTTTCCCTGTTTTGAGAAGGTTATAGAAGGTATTTCTTGTTTTTTTCCTTTTTATGTTTTCTCTACTGGTCTTATTTTTTGCCTTTTCCTGCTTGTTATTTATTTATTATTATTTACACATTTTAATTACTGGACATTTAATAAAAATATTCAAGAGTTTTGAAATTCAATAATATTTTTGAAGTTCATGAAAAGTCTAAGAACACTTGCAGATCTTTTCAAATTTGCGAACATTGTTTGAGGTCCATGAATATTTTTAAATTTGGGAACAAGTTTACCAATGTTATGAGGTTTATTAATTCACAACATTTTTTATAAATCCATGAATCTCTTTTGATTTAAGGAACATTTTAAAATAAATAAATGATAGCTGATTCTTTCTGAGCAAGCAAAAAATAAAACAAATGAGCGAGTGGTGTAAAAGAGCCGTGATGAGCAAGCGAGAGCTTCATGTGCCCGCCCATGCGTTATAGCAACAATTGCATCATTTCAACGAGAAATATGAGCTTTCAAGGGGTTCACACAATGAACGATAGATGCTACACACACACAGAGTCCACTCGCGATTTACGGGGTGGTTAGGATTGATTGCCTGAGTTTTGATTAAGTGAGACGGGCCCACCAGTTAAATTCGTGTTTTTGAAGGGCACTCAGTGTCCGTGATCGTTGTTTGTATCTATTAGTATTACGGTTATGCTAATTCTCAGGGACGTGAATTTTTGGGACATGCAGCCACGCGCTGCCGTAATCCAGTCCATCCACCCGCGCGTCGCGATGCCTACTTATTATAGGCCATTCGCAAATACTTGATGAGTTAATTACCGGCTTCACGAATACATCGTGTTATCGCCATGCCGTGTGGCCCGGCGTCATTTACATTCGTATGAATACACGAGCCACGTCGCGCGTCCTCGGCGATGGAAAAGGCCGTTGCGTTGATGACACACTAATGGTTTCTTTGGGTTCTTTGATGTTTTGCATGGCAGCTAGGTGTATTGATTCCCATTGCATGTCGTTGGCGAGCATTATTGCGGGTGGGATCAATGCCCTCCACGCCTCTGGTCATTACGTTGTTTTGTAGTAATTAATTTTGCCTTTGTCTCACGCGATTAGTGGAGTTAATGCTTCATGCTCACAAGCGATGGACATGTATTATTGATAGGGCAGCTGCTGCGTGCGTATCCACGCAATGGACTTGGAGATACATGCGATTACATGGAGATGAAGGAAGAAAAAATTACATAAGGGTACTAGAACGAATCCATCGCCTGTTGTGTACATAGAGGAACTACAACAAATCCATCTCATGGGGTTTTTATGGGACAAGATCAAATCCATCACACTAGGGTCGCCTGAATTTGTGCATGCAGATCATGGCCACTACCGGTGTGTTATAACACCCAATATGAAAAGGTTCTTGGGAGGTGTGGAGATAAGTTGGGACTTGGATGAACACATTGTGGTGGCTGCTGACACGCTGTGAGAAATGAACAAGGAGAAGCGATGAAGAAGGGTTGGGCGGCATGAGCATTTCCAAGCAAGCGGGATGTTTGCTATGTTAGGTGACTCCATCTAGCACTCAAGCATCTTGTATATACTTGTTCTTCCGCTTCCAAAGTTTGCATCCTCATTTGCGTTAGTTGGACAGAGTGCAAGCGATGTAGAAACGATAGATGATGAACTTACTACACCATGGCAATCACAGTTGTAGAAATGCCTCCCGGGTTTACTCTTGCTGAAATGGAACCGGACCACATGCCCGACTTTGCACTCGAGGCGGCGGATGAGAGAGAGCGAGGCGACCTGGTTGGAGATGACATGAGATGAATGTGGTGGAGAGCTTCCACAGGACATGGATGAACACATGGTTACGACACGCAGCGGGAGGATGGTTGCAAGAGAGAGCGAGAACGGCGCCCGGCGCGAATGGTTGGACGGCCCGAAGCAACAAGGCCAAATGGATTAAAGAGGCGAAGGGGCGTGGTGCGGTAGTTGTTGCAACAAATGAGTGATCAATGCGTCTGGTTTCTTTGCATCGGCAGACGACTGTCGAGCAAAATCTGAAAGCTATCTGAGTTGGATATGGGGCAGAGAAATGAATACACATGCTCACGGTATAATATATGCACGAATCACGTGGGAATGGGCGGGCGGGATACCGACCTCGCTTGGCACCATGTCCACTCGTGACTTATCGTAATTCTCAGTTGTTATATAGTTTGATCGATGTGTGATTTGTCGTTGTATTCCTCTCGTCCAAAACGGGCTTTGTCTTTGCGGGCAGATGGGGCAGCGTGCCTTCTATGGGCTTTGCAATTTGTATCTGGCCGTGGGCTGTGGCTTGAGGTACTTTCCAATTTCTCTTTTTCGTTTTTAATTTTCTCATATGTCTCCCATGTGAACATTTTGTATTTTCTTTGTTTTTTATTAGGATTGTGTGTACAGTAGGAAGCTCACTGGAGCAGCTCACTCTGTGTACACACGTACCTTTTTCCTTTTTATATTTTCTTTTTTCCTTTTGTATTTTAGCGTATTTATTTTTCATTTTGGTTTTATATAATTGTTTTCCCTTGTATTTCTATTTTGTATGTTTTTACTTTACTTTTTTTAGAAAAATGGATGATCCAATTTTTATTAGAATAGACATTTTGACACACATTTTGTAAAAAGATTATTTTTTATACTAAATCTCAATCGGTTGAGACTTTGTGAAGTCTGAGTCGATGTATAACAAGAATCGCGTTGGAGAATGGGTATTCTCGTTTCTGCTTGTTAAAGCACGTGATTAACTCATTTTTTTCTTCCATTTCTTTTCAGGTTGGGCTCTTTCCTTTTGTTATTTTAGATTCTTTTTTTTCTGTCGGGCCTGTTGTTGGTTCAGGTGTGTTGGACGGGCCCGAGGATTTCCTTTTTTGCCTTCTTTCCTTTCCTTTTTTACCTTTTTCATTTCTTGTTGACTGCCTTTTGTTGTAAACCGGGGCTGTTTGACCGGAAGGAGTTAGGGCACTGGGTGTTTCAAACTATGGATTTTTGTAAAATCTGCAATGTTTGCAACATATGCGAAGGCATTTTAAATGGAAATATTTGTGCACAACTTATTTTTAAATACGGGCTGACCATGTTTATTTCCCATGTATGTATGTATGTATGTATGTATGTATGAATGCATGCAAATATATTTTCCATTTTTCTATATTTTTCCTCCATACACTTTTTTAGTTTGTTTGGTTCATATTGTTTGACATGGTATTTTTCAAAATATAGGTCTTTCAAATTTAAACTTTTTTTTCAGAGTTACCTGTGCTATTTTCCCCATATGTCTTATCACCTTTCTTGTTTTAAAATGATATTTTCAGAATTTTTCTTGTGAACAGTAATATTCTTGGTATCCATTTTGTTTCCAATATTTGTTAAATAACAACTTCTATTTTTGGAATTTGAAAATATTCGCTCTCTGGCTGCACAATTGTCCCTAACTACAATTACATGTCTTCAACACGAGTGAAGTTTGGTCCGGAGGGAGGAGGAGACATTTGCATATTTGCAACCAACACGCAACTGCAAGTGTCGTCCCCGACTGCAACTGCATGTCTTCAACGCGACCACAACTTGGTGTTGTTTTGTCAAGGGAGGGGCAGTTGCATGTCTGCCACCAACATGCAACTACAAATGTCGTCCCCGACTGCAATTGCATGTCTTCAACGCGACCGCAACTTGATGTTGTATTGTCAAGAGAGGGGCAATTGCATGTCTGCCACCAACACGCAACTGTGAGTGTCGCCCCCGACTGCAATTGCATGTCTTCAACACAACTGCAACTTGGTGTTGTTTTGTTGGTGGATATGGGCGGTTGCATGTCTGCCACCAGTACCCAACTGCAAGTGTCGCCCCCAACTGCAACTGCGTGTCTTCAATGCAAGTACAACTTAATGTTGTTTTGTTCGGGGAGGGTTTGTTGCATGTCTGCCACCACTAAGCAACTGCAAGTGTCTCCCCCGATCGCAACTGCATGTCTTCAACGCAACTACACCTTGGTGTTGTTTTTGTTGGTGGAGGGGCAGTTGCATGTCTAGCACCAACACGCAACTGCAAGTGTCTCGTCCGACTGCAATTGCATGTCTACAACGTAATGACAACTTGGTGTTGTTCTGTCAGGGAAGGGGTAGTTGCTTGTCTGTCACCAACATGCAACTGCAAGTGTCACCCCTCGATTGCAATTGCATTTCTTCAGCGCGATTGCAACTTGGTGTTATTTTGTCGGGGAGGGGCCAGTTGCATGTCTATCACCAACACGCAACTGCAAGTGTCGCCCCCAACTGCAACTGCATGTTTTCGATGCAACTGAAACTTGTTGGTTTGTCAGTGGAGGGGCAGTTGCATGTCTGACACCAACACGCAACTACGAGTGTCACCCTGGCTACAATTGCATGTCTTCAACATAACTGCAACTTGGTGTTGTGTTGTTGGGAAGGGCAGTTGCATGTCTGCCACAAACACGCAACTACAACTTGGTTGCAACTCGACTTTCATTTTTATTGTACGGGGATGGGCGCCAGTTTGCATGTCCCACAATGGGCACGCAACTGCATGTCTTCTAGCTTGGTCGTAACTGGGGGACCTTTGTTTTTGTCGGAGGGGACATCGTTGAGAGAGATGGGGCTCAGTTGCATGTCCCGCACTAGGCATGCAACTGCATGTCTTTTATAACTTGGTTGCAACTCGACTTTCATTTTTGTTGTACGAAGAGAGGCGCCAGTTTGCATGTCCCACAAAGGGGCACACAAATGCATGTCTCCTAGCTTGGTCGCAACTGCATGTCTTATAACTTGGTTGCAACTCGACTTCTTTTTTTGTTGTACGAGGAGAGGGGCCGAGTTGCATGTCCCATACTAGCACACAATTGCATGTCTTCCAGCATGGTCGCAATTGCATGTGTTATAACTTGCTCGCAAATCGACTTTTCATATATTTTTGTACGGAGAGAGGGGCCAGTTTTGGAGGGGGCGGCATCGAGAGAGATGGGTGAACTTTGTTTTTGTTAGGACGTGGCGGCATCAAGAGAGATGGGTCCAGTTGCATGTCCCACAATAGGCACACAACTACATGTTTTCTAACTTGGTCGCAACTTGAGAAACCTTTTGTTTTGTCGGAGGGGGCGACAGTGAGAGAAGAGGGGGCCAGTTGCATGCCCCACACTGGGCACACTACAGTATGTGTTTTAACTTGGTCGTAATTGCATGTCGTAAAACTTGGTCGCAACTCCACTTCCTTATTTTTTTTTGTATGGGGAGAAGCACCAGTTTGCATGTCCCACAATGGGGGGGGGGCACTCAATTGCATGTCTTGTGAGCACGGTCGCAATCGCATGTGTTATAACTTGCTTGCACTCGACTTTGCATTTTTTGTTGTATGGAGAGAGGGGCCAATTGCATGTCCCACCCTAGAACACGCAACTGCATGTCTTCTAACTTGGTCGCAACTGGGTGGTCCAGTTGCATGTCTACTACTTGGCAGATAACTACAAGTGTCTCCCTCGACTGCAACTTCAACTCAGTTGTGTTTTATCTTGATGATGGGGCGGTCGCATGTCTATTGATAGGCACACAAGTGCAAGTGCCGCTCTCGACTGCAACTACATGTCTTCAACACAACCGCAACTATGTGTTGTTGGGGGAAGGGTTGGGTGCTTAGAGCATCTCCAGCCGCGCCCCTAGGAAGGCCTCCCCAGGCAATTTATTTCGCTGGCGCCAAAAAACGGCCCAGTCGCGCCCAGGACGCTGAATTAAACCGGCTCGGGCCGTTTTTGCGCCCGGCGCTCGCAGGCCGAACCCGACGCACTGGGGGGGCGCTCGGGGGCTCTGCCGCAAGCGAAAAGTGTTCATGGGGCCACATTGACAGGCGAAAAGTCAATCCACCCACCCAGATTCGCCCTCCTGCCCCCCGCGCTCGGCCGCTACCCTGCGCCACCCTGCCGATCCCAGCGCCGACCATCGCCCGCCGTAGATAGGTAGACCGTCTCCAGCCTAGAAAAAGAAGGAGCGTCGCCGAGGCAGCCTCTTCGCCGCCGCCCCAACACCTTTTCCGGCGCTCCGGCCGCGTAGGGCCTGTACGCCGGCGAGCTTGTGCCCACCTCGCCCACAAGGTGTTCGGTGAATTTCCCGGCCCGGCGATGGACTCCGAAGATGAGGAGGCGCTCGCGGCGTTGCTAGATGAAGAAGCCGAAGTTGACGTCCAGTAGCAGGAGCATCTCATGGTGCTCGCCGCCCTCGCCGGCCTGCTCGCGAGCAGTGAGAAGCCGCGGCGAGGTGGCTCGGCGCTTGGGTGGGTGAAAGCAAAGAATCGGCATCGTCTGGAAGGCTACTGCATGCTCTATTCAGACTACTTCGCCGACGCTCCATTGCACGGTGAGAAAATATTTTGGCGTCGTTATCGGATGAGCCGAAAGCTTTTCCTCCGGATTGTGAATTCCATCCGGGAGGTCGACAGCTACTTCAAGTGCAAGAAGGATTGCACCGGCACACTTGGATTCACCTCGATCCGAAGTGCCTGACGGCTATGAGGATGCTTGCATCACGGGCTCCCGATGATTAACTCGGCGACTATGGGCGCATGGCGAGTCCACCACCATTGAGTGTTTCTACAAGTTCTGCGGGTAGTGGTGGTAGTGTTTGGACCGCATGATGCTTGCGAACACCCAATCACGAAGACACCTTTGCCGGATCCTAGCACGAAATTAAGCAAGAGTATTTCTGGGATGCTTGGAAGCATCATTGCATGCATTGAAATGGACAAACTGTCCATTTGCTTGGCGAGGGTTATACAAAGCGCCAAAGGCGGTTGCGATGTGGTGCTTGAGGCGGGCCACACAGACCTCTGGATTTGGCACTCTTTCTTTGGGATGCGAGGAACTCACAATGACATCAACGTCCTGCAGTGCTCCCCAGTCTTTGCCAAGCTTGTTGAAGGTCATTCTCCTCCGGTGAACTTCGAGGTCACTGGGCGGCAGTACAACAAGGGGTACTATCTAGCTGATGGCATCACACCTAATACTAAGAGTCCTTAGAACAACTCTAGCAGACCCCGCATCCCGCCGGCCCGCAAAACGCGTTTGCGGTTCGCGAAAAACTGGTTTTGCGGGCTGGCACAGATGCAGACCCCCCAAACGGATCCATAAAAAAGTATATTCGCGAAATATACCTTTTTACGGGTCGGCTTTGCGGGGTCTGCTCTTTGCGCCGCCGCATCCCGCATATCATCGGCCTGTAAATATCAAATCAAACATAATTCAACAATCGAAAACAAATTGAATTATTCAAATCAAACATAATACAATAATCATCCGCATTACAAATAATTATTCAAATCACCGTAGCAAACTTAAATAATGCAATACAAAACTTGTCATGAATACAAATACAAATGAATACAAAAATTAGTCCTTTGTCCAGCCCTTTGCCAATGGTGCTCAATGAGATCCTCCACGAAGTTGAAAGTGTGTATCCGCATTTTCAATCTCCTCGTATGTCTGAAGAAAAGCTCTAATCTGATTTGGGTCTCTAGCTGGTTTGACACGGCTACCCACATTGTAAATAAAAAATTATAAGTTCAATCCTCTCTCATCTTCAAGAATCATATTGTGCAGGATAACACAGCATGTCATGATGTTCTTCAAGGTTTTCTTATCCCAAAAACAAGCAGGACCACAGACAATGACAAACCTAGATTGCAAAACACCGAATGCTCTTTAAATGTCTTTTCGGGCTGCCTCTTGCACCCTTACAAATTCACATTGTTTTTTTTATTTTAGGTTCTTTGATGCTCTTGACAAATGTGCACCAAGGAGGGTATATACCATCTGCAAGATAGTACCCTTTTGTGTATTCATGCCCTGATAGTGTAGTTGCAAGCAGGAGCATCACAACTAGCAAGCCTAGCAAACAAATCCATAAATACAGACTCAATTGAGAGTGCCCGACATACCAAAAAAGCAATGCCAAATCCATAAATCCTCGGATGCTACAACCTCTAGCACAATTGTTGCATCACGAGACTTGCCACAATACATTCCTTGCCAAGCCTTGGGGCAATTTTTTCAATTCCAATGCATACAATCAATACTACCTAGCATGCCAGGCCAACATCTCCTCTCATTAGATGCCATCAATTTCTTTGTGTCATCTTCATTGGGTGCCCAAACAATCACTTTTGCAAATCTACGCACAGACTCAATTGTGGTATCTTCAGCAATGCGAAGATACTCATCGGCATAGTCAGCCGGAACGCCATATGCAATCACCCACATAGCTGCGGAGATTTTTTGATACACACTAAATCCCTTTAAGCCCGCGACATTCCTTCTTTGAGTAAAATACCGACAATTTGCCTCGCAAGCTTGAACATGTTTCACAAAGAGGGATCGGCGCATTCGGTACCTTCTCCGGAAGAGGTGCGGAGGATATGTAGGATTCTCCACGAAATAGTCCTGCATCAACATCTTGTTCCCAAGATGGCGATTCCGAGGAATGCATAGACGCTCGACAGTTGATCCTCACCTCCTCTTTCGGTGCTCGTCTTCATGCTCCTTCATGGCAAGCGCCATGACTAATTTTTGCTGCTGGAAGGTCGCAAGCATGGTCTCAACATCCGAGTCGTCCGAATCGGACAAATCGGAAAGCAAGAACTTCTCGCATGGGCTCAAGTCCATCTACACGCATACCGGCGCGTCTATCAACTACACAGCTCGCAAAATTCACAAAAAAAGGACTAACCTGTGGCGGGTGATCCCAGGCGGCGACGAGGGGGCGCGCTCGACGGTAGTCGATCCCCGGTGGCGGCGACAACGAGGGGCGGCTCTTCTCGCCGGATCCGGGAGGGTCGGTGCAGCGGCTTGGCGCGAGAGGGTGTGGGGCATCCCCGCAGTGCAATTCCGCCCGTAGATATGGCCAGAATTGTCGGCGGCGAGCGGGCAAAAACAAGGGTGGGCGGCGGCGGAAGGAGGGGGCAAAGCGCGCGGGGCTGAAATGTCCCTCTCGCCAACTACTTCTCTCTGATGCAAGGCACCGCAGCCGTGAGGGGGAAACCTGCGTTTTCCCGGGTTGGGGTCGGGATTTTGCCACGCCCCCCAAAATTTTTTGCGGGCCGGGGCGGGATGCGGGGTCTGGTCGGGCAGGTTTTCGGGCCCGTACCCGCATTTTGGCGGTTATTTTGCGGGTCGGGGCGGATGCGGAGTCTGCTAGAGTTGCTCTTAGGGCATGTACATTGGTCGATAATAGGTGTGGAAATGGATCGGCCGATCGGATAGTGCTCTTACCACTTCCATTTTCATATTTTCGAAACGAATACGAATGCGAATACGGATGTTATCGGATACGAATGCGAATACGGATGTTATCATATACGAATGCGAATACGGATGTTATCGGATAAGAATACGGATTGGATGTTACTCGAATCCGGATACATATTGGCTGTTCACTCGATTTGGAATGGATATGAATAATAGGGACATATTGCTTAAGAAAACGATAGCTATGTGACATGAAATAATCTACTTGTGACATACAACAACTCAATGATAAATAAGTTCATAAAGAAATACTACTGTGATGCATAATAATTTCTAAGTTTATTCAAACAAAGAGTAAAATTTGACCACTTATTTGGCTTTTATGTTGGATAATTGGCATATTGGTGTTAGAATTTTGAAAATTACATCCCATAATCTTATTCGGATACGGATATATCAACTTCCATGTCCATATTTGTGTAAAAATCTCATACCATATTCATTTTTTTAAATAAATCTGCATACGAATAATTTCCATTTCCATTTTAGTTCGGATGTCGATGTTTCAGATATGAACATGTATTTTCTCGAATACGAATATCAGATATTTCGGATTATCCACTGCCAGTTTCCACCCCTAGTCGATAAGACAACCTTATCTTAATTCTACCATGCAAATTTATAGATTGCAAAAAAAAGTGATGTACAATGGGTTCTTTTTTCATGAGAGCAATGTGTCGTCTCAATCTTATCTCTAGATTTGGATCCTCCTGGCTTCTGTAGGGCCTTGATCAGGTTCTTTCTCCTCCCCATGGATGCTCGCAGATGGAAATAATGCATGTTTTGGTTCCCAGCAGAGAGCCATTCCACTCGGGAGCGTTGTCGCCACATCAGTTCCTCACGCATATATAACTCGATCGAACGGTCATTAACTTTAATCTCTGCACTAGACGGTCTAGTTCTCAGCACATCACTATGCATCCATTCGAGTTCTTTTTTCAATCTTCTAATCTCCCCGCGGACGCTCCCAAAAGTAGCCTTTGACCAGTCACCTAGATTATTCGCCAGGGCTTCCAGCTTCGCACGGACATCGCTGACCGTCAAGTTATGGATGTTCGGCTCCCATGCAGAACGGACGGTGGACTTTAACTCTGAATGTGTGTCCCACATCACTTCATACGTGAAAATTTTCTCCTTCTTCCCTGGAGTTGTTGATGCCAATTGCAATAGGATTGGCGTGTGGTCTGAAGTGGCCGCCGTGAGGTGCTGGACTCTAGCATTGGGAAATTGATCACACCAGCTAACCGAGCCAAGAGCCATGTCCAATCACACGCGTGTGTACGTTCCTCCTATGACTTTTTTCTCATATGTCCACCTATTTCCTTGAAGCCAAGGTCAATCAACCCGCACACATCAACTGCATCTCTAAAGCCTTGAATGTGTGACTGACTTCTAGTGCCAATTCCATCATGTTCATCATGCCTCAGGACCTCATTAGAATCTCCAATGCATAACCAAGGGATATCATGGAGGGTTGAATTTTTTTGCATTGTATCCCAAGTGTGACAATGCATGTGTGTCTGTGCCTCCCCATAGAAACATGAGAGTCTCGAAGGGTCACCCCCAAGATCACTTACCCTAATAACTATATGGTACTTCGAATAACCCAAGTTCTCAACTTTTATTTCATTGTTCCAAAAGATAGCAAAACCTCCACTCCTACCAAAGGAGTCAACAACAAAAGGATTATCAAAACCTAGAGTACTTGCTAGACTTTCTGCTCTAACTCTATTGACCTGAGTTTCAACAATACAAAATACTCTAAGGGTAAAGTTTGTCGCGAGTTCGTGTAGCTCTTGAATTGTCGGGGTGTTGCCAATCCCTCGACAATTCCGGCACAAAATACTCATTGTACCCGGCGGTCCTCCGCCGGGGAGGTCGCCGATCTTGCATCATTGGATTTAGGTCCACTAGGGACCTTCTTCACGCCACGATTTCCATTCTTCTCTGATCCCACCACTGTTCTGGACCTCTTCGGGTCCTGCTTGGGTGGATGGCTATAGGAGGGACAACCATCCCACCCTTGTTCTTGTCAACCGAGACCAACTCAAGGCCTGTTATGGTCGTCGAGTTTGAGTGTCCCACTATTTCATCAGAAAAACACTTGCGACTGGGGTCGGTAACTTCCATATCAGTTTCCTCGTCCTCATGAGCATCAACCTCATCTGCATCCCCGCTCCCTGCCCTCTGCTGGTTCTTGGATTTCTATGAGTAGTTACGTCTCCTCGTGGCCCAAGCTATAGCTGCAGGTGCTCTCAGGTTCTTGAAAACCAGTGCCGAGGGAGGGTGCACCCCATCATACCACATACCTGACACCAGTCTGGAAGGCGCTCGTACTTCACCGCAAAAATCTCACGCTCCCTCGCTCGGACTATGGACGTCGCTTTCTTTAGCGGTTTGCGCACATCTAGGCACACTCTGACCATGTAGAAATTTCCTTCAAAATCGAAAGATGAGGCTTGGACTCCACAAACTCACCCAACCTTGAAGCCAGTGCCTTAACCTTCCCATGGTAAAGAAATGGGGAGATCAATTATACATGCCCAGATATCAAAGTGAAAAGCTCGATGGACGTCGGCTTGGTGTAGCCTTCGTAGATAGCGATGATCACTGTATTTCCCCTGAAGTGCCAAGGGCCCCCCTGAATAACCTTCTCCCAATATCCCAAACAATCAAATTGTATGATGAAAAGGTTCTCCTCCAGGGGCTTGATCTTGAATTTCCTTGCTAGATCCCACGTTGCCCTCATCTGGCGGAAAAACTACTAGTTGCTGAAATCCTTGTCCATGTGTACCCGCACAAGGATCATCCACCTGAGATTCTCCTCTGGCGGGGCATCATCCTCCTCAAAAACCACATCATCAAGATCATCCTCCTTCAGATAAAGTTCCTTCATGAGATCCTCAATCTTCCCCTTCCCAGTATGTGACTATTAGGTATGACCCGCCTAGGAGGGGCCGGGTTATACCCACGGCGATTCATAGAGACGAAGCCCATGAGGATATTGAAGATGGCGGTTCACAGGCAAGGTCCCAAGGCCCAAGGGCGACTTAAGGCCCGTAAGAGTAAACCACCATACTTGTAAGACTTGTATTGTAAGGCATGTATAGTTAGTCGCCGAGCCGAACACGCTATCTATGAGCCGGCCGGGACTCCGTGAGCCGCTGGGCGTCAACCAGTGTATATAAAGGGATGACCCAGTGGCGGTTCAGGGCAAGAAATAAGGGATCAAAAGCTAGGTCAAGCGTATTTCGCTCCCTGGTAATTGAGACATAAGTAATACCACCTCAAACTGGATTAGGCCTTTACCTTCACCGCAAGGGGCCGAACCAGTATAAACTCTTGTGTCCTTTGTCCCATTTAACCCCTTTAAGCTAACCTAGTTGCGATGGCTCCACGACTAAGTCCTTACACTAGGACATCTGCCGTGACTTTTCCACGACAATTGGCGCCCACCGTGGGGCCAGCGCACAGTGGTTTCGAGTTCTTAAAGGGAATCTCCGAAGGGATCAAGGGGTACGCTGTGGGCCGGATGACCAAGAGTCATCGCAGCAAGCTCTACATCGACTATGCAGGCTGGGGGCCCGAGGCCAGCTCAATTGAGTACGGGTACCAGGTCCCCTTGAGCGGAATCCACGTCTTCATCGGCAAGATCGGCGAGCCGGGCCCTGAGCCGGACATCTGGACTGACATCATCGAGACGGCTCGGCGTGCAAGACCCGCCCGAGGTCAGCCTGCTATGAAACGTGCCTTTGTGGGATTCATCCATGGAGCGGAATTTGATGAAGGATCTATGCCTGGCGGTGAGACGACCATCTATTCTGATGGTGAGTCATCCACAGGCGAGACTACTTCATTGTATCAATTGCAAGCCGACAGACTCGGGGTTGTTAGATGGCGGCGATATTCGGACCCTATTAGCGCGAACGGGTCACAATCTTCATGGCTGGTACCACACAGGCAAAATCTTCAAGCTGGCGGCGATGATGCACCGTGGGCTCGAGGTTTTAGCGGTTCTTTGGATAAAGCCGACGGCCTTGTTAACAGCGAGAGGTTAGCCCAGTGAATCAAACTCAGCATAATGCGGAGATTGCAAAGTAGCGTGATGAGGTAGCGCTAGCCAAGGAAGACCTGGCGGCAGAGGACGTCAGGATGGCCGCAGAGCGGGCTGCCCTGGATACTCAGGCCCAGCGGATTCAGTCGGAGGCTTTCCGGCTTACCATGAAATCATGAGGAGGAGGCACAAGACTCGTCTACCTCCGGTTCTGGTGAAACCTCTTTTGCATCTTGGGGCGGGGACGGTAACCGCCCGAGAGATAAGCCGGGTTGCGACATCTCGGGGGGTGGGCGCCCGGCTCAGCCACGCGGAGCCACCTCGTCTGAATAGTACTCCGCCCCAGCATGTGCCAACACCATCGGGTCATTATTCCAACCCTTTGGATAACATGATCACTGCGGCAACACGATTGGCGGCTCTCCCAGCGGATGGCGATTCTCCAGCGGTGGTTGAAACATGAAGGGCTAGGGAGCTGCTTCAAACAACATTGGTGCAGCAGGAGGCGTATTCTTACAATCGGGATAGGGTTCATTCGACTCCTCGCCCAAGCCGGAGTTATAGCCGACACATGGACTCACCAGTCGTTTCAAGCAATGACCAGCGTCGTAACCAGCCACGTGGGCATGACCCGGCGCGTGATGGAGCTCATGACTTGGTCAGACAGGATAGAGTGCGTCAAGAGGCTGAGCAGGCGGCTCAGCGGGCGGCTCACCGGCCTCTTCCAGTTTATCCAACGACTTCGGTAGAGGCAGGTGTGACCTCTAAAACCATGGGGGTACCATGCTTGGTGTCGGCTCAACGGAATGAGCGTCTACCTGAGGATTTCAAGGGACCTTGCAAGGTACCTAATTACACAGCCGACTTACCCCCCGGAGGGGTGGATTGAGAGTTACGAGATGGCCATGGAACTGTTGGAGGTCAGCGAGGCTGCGTGTGTAAAATACTTCACCATGATGCTGGATGGGACGACCCGTACCTGGTTAAAAGGGTTGCCCGCCAATTCCAAAGGATCATGGGATGAGCTAAAGGCCCGGTTTATCCAGATTTTTAAAGATACATGTAAACAGTCCATGTCGATTGTGGATTTGGATGCTTGCATCCAGGAGGAGGGCGAGTCTACGACCCATTGGGTGCGCCGGGTCAAGGCTATTCTGCATTCATCGGAGAACATCAATGCCGGCTCAGCAGTCGTAATGCTAGCGAAAAATTGCCCTTTTTTGCCTCTTAAGCAGAAGCTAGTGCGGATGAAGCATGATTGCAATAACATGGGGGAGCTGATGGCGGCTCTAATTAAATATGCCGACTCTGATGGTACCAAGGACCCTGAGTCTGATGATGAAAAGCCGGGAAAGGGAAAGAAGAGTGGCAATGCCAAGGGTCCGCAACATAACCCGGTAGGTCAGGGGGGTAACGGCAAGCGCAAGGCCGACGGTAACTCAGATTTTGTAGCTAATACCAGTACGCAGAACAATGGTCAGCGTTGTAAGGGGAGGCCGCCTCCTCGGACAGGTGGATCAGGTCCCAATCTTGAGCAGTTGTTGAATGAGCCCTGCCCAGGGCATTGTACGAAGGAGAGGCCAGCCACTCACCTTTGGAAAGATTGTTCAATCATGATGGACTTCAAAAATTCTAATTTATTCCAAAACAACCATGAGCCGGGCGACGGCTCGGGTTCGGCTAACGGTGGTTCTCATGGCTCGGGTTACGATGGTGGCAGTTCTAATTCCGGTTTCCAGGGTCACCAAAACCATCAAGGTAATCAGGGTGGTTACGATCAACAATCCGGTTAGGGGGGTCAGCAGCAACAATAGTCTGGATATCAAAGTCATCCGAAGCAGTTGAATAGTGGGTAGTATCACGTTTTCACCACAAGTTTATGCAAGTGGGATCGGAAGCTTCATAAAAAGGGTTGTGAACGCCGTTGAACCGGCAGTTCCCCATTACTTACGGTGGTCCGAGCAACCCATTATGTGGAGTCGAGCGGATCACCCGCCCTGGGTTGATAATCCGGGTCATTTGGCTTTAGTGGTGGCGCCTCAAGTTGGTGGATACAAATTCACTAAGGTACTCATGGATGGAGGTAGCAGCATTAATATCCTTTATTATGACACTTTCCGTCGCGTGGGGTTAATCGATAAAACTCTTAAGTTAGTCAATCTGTTTTCCATGGAGTGGTGCACGGTAAGTCGGCATACCACAGCAAACAAGATTGAATTTGGAAGTGGTGAGGAGTCCTCGACTAGGGGGTGTCCGGACAACCGGACTATCATTATCCGCCGGACTCCAAGACTACGAAGATACAAGATTGAAGACTCCGTCCCGTGTCCGGATGGGACTTTCCTTGGCGTGGAAGGCAAGCTTGGCAATATGGATATGTAGATCTCCTACCATTCTAACCGACTCTGTGTAACCCTAGCCCTCTCCGGTGTCTATGTAAACCGGAGGGCTTTAGTCCGTAGGACAACATACATTACAACAATCATACCATAGGCTAGCTTCTAGGGTTTAGCCTCCTTGATCTCGTGGTAGATCCACTCTTGTACTACCCATATCATCAATATTAATCAAGCGGGCGTGGGTTTTACCTCCATCTAGAGGGCCCAAACACAGGTAAAAACATCGTGTCCCTCGTCTCCTGTTACCATCCGCCTAGGCATACGATTCGGGACCCCCTACCGAGATCCGCCCGGTTTGACACCGACATTGGTGCTTTCATTGAGAGTTCCTGCGTATGCGTCACCGATAAAGCTTGATGGCATCTTCAACCAACAACGCTTTCGAGGTGAGACTTTTCTCCCGGACAGATCTTCGTATTGGCGGCCGCCGCTGCGGGCTAATTAAGCAGCCATCTGGAGCGGATCGAGCTCGCCCCTGGCCGTCGAGTCGATTGGAAGCCTAAACTTCACGGCCGATGTCGCGGAGACTTGATATTCGACGGACTCGAGCCCGCACCAGCGCCACCTGCTGTGGCGATGGGCATGATCTAGCTCTGCCGCCCGAGCAGTGCCTTGGTAGCGCACATGAATCTGCTGGCCATCGATCCGGGCCGATCGCCCAGATCGAGATCGGTGGATGACACCACCTCGGGGCTTCAACTTCCACGGCGATGGGGCGAACATTAATCTGTCCCCATAAAACTTCGTGATTCCGAGTGCGGACTCCTTGCGGACTCGAACCTCCGCACCCTACCAATTGATTGGATTGGGCTCCGGTTATGGAATTCACCACGCGGACATCTTCAACACTCGCCCTTTGGCGACATCCTAAATTCGCTAAAGTATCTCGTTATCGGAGAGTCTGGCGGACTATGGCGGGATGGTTGAGGTTCAGACGGACGAAGAAATTGAGAGCCCACCCACCACCCACTTTGTAGCCTTGTCGACGATCTAACCGACATGCTGAACTACGACTCGGCGACATCGACTCTATGGGCGGCGATCTGGGAGGCGAAGCAGAACCAGCGCCTCTGGGGCCTTTGGAAGACCACCTCGTCATACAACATATATATGGTGGACACCCCAAAGAGGGGCGGCAAAAGAAGCGTGAGGCGGACTCTTTAAAGCAGCCCAAGCGCGGCGTCGTGGCGCGCTCTAAATCCCGCCACGGCAAGAATGGAGAATCAGCACGGAGATAATAATACCCGGAGAGTGCGAAGACAATCCCCTCGGCCACGACTCAGTAGCAGGGAGGATCACGAGCAAGCCCTCATGAGAGGCGGCGGCGGATGAAGGTTGAGGATCATAACTATATGCCTCCCTCCGAAGGCGAAGCAAGCCTCAGCGATGACGAATTAGTCGTACACGAGGATCCCGTCGAGCAAGAGCGTTTCAAGCGCGGCTTATCGCCTGACAAACAGCCTAAAGAAAAAGCAGCAGACTTCAAGCTGATCGGGACCTCTGGCCGATCGATGGACCGAGGTCCTCGCGGCGAAGAGTATAAACTCGAGCGCCCTCAAAAGTTACCCAAGGCGCATCTGCTCCCCCAATTAGAGGAGGAAGCATACATACCTCAATCACCCGGTATACGATATGGCTGACCGACCACCCGTGGTGCGTGACGAGCATCGAGCCCCGACCAAGACCGTACCCGGCATCGCTCCAAAAGTACGAGGCCAAGAGGAGCAGCGGACTTCGAGACATATTGGAGGACAAAGCAAAACAATCCAGATCCATCTCGGATCACGTGGGCGCCCACGACCCACGGCAATTCCGTCGCGCGGATACAATAACCCGGCGGGCGAACCACAGGCGCTCTCTCGAGCTGCGTCGCGATATTACTCAATCTGAGGCACCGCACACCGCTATGCTTCAGCGAAGTAATGGATCATCAAATCCCGAAGGTTTAAACCCGTAAACGCCGAATCCTACAATGGCTGCAGACCCAGCGGTTTGGATGAAGATTATCTTCTCCACATCCACATGGCCCATGGCGGCATCTCCATGCCATCAAATACCTACCCTCAAGCTCAAAGGCCAGCCGTCATTGGCTTAAAGCCTCCCGAAAACACCGTGGGAAGTGGGGAAGAGCTCGAGGATGCGTTTAGAGCAAATTTTCAAGGGACTTATGTCCGCCCTCGGACCTTGAGATGATCTAAGTCATATAACCCAGCAGTCCCGAAGAGTCGGTAGCGAAGTGCAGAACAGGTTTCTTACCAAAAAGAACCAAATAGTCATTGTCCGGACCTTGAAGCCTTAGCAGCTTTCAAGCACAATGTCAAGACGAATGGCTTGCTAGGCACCTCGGTCAAGAGAAACCGAGGACAATGTCGCACTAACAAGCCTCATGACCCGCTTCTGGCGGAGAGGACAGCTCGCTAGCAAGATCAAACACCGATGACCCAAGTACATCGAGATAAGGGATGTAGCGGAAACTCACGGCGTGAAAAGAACATCGCGAAATAAAGAGAAAAGCCCAAAAACACGGCGGTCAATGCGGATTCAAACACTTCGACCAAACAACAAAACAACGCCTCTTAAGGATGACAATGACGATCTGTCCAGCTTAAATAAGATTACGGGTCGGATATGTCAAATCCACGAAGACCCGGAAAGCTTGCAAACCATACCCGCCGGGATTGTTGGGTTTTAAACAGTCCGGCCGACTAAGCGCCCGAACAAAAGGGGCTCGGCAGCGTCAAGTGAAGGCGATAAAACCCACCATCGAGCACGGGAAAACAAAGACTTTCCCACAATGGGTCAAAGCGATAAACTCACTTCATGTGATAATCACGGAAAAATAGCGCGGCACTTTCTAAAAAGAGCTTAGCGGTCCAACCAACATACCATAGAGATTGGATATCAAAACCAATCACTTTCGACCACTGGACTATTCGAGCGTTGAAGCAGGGGGCGGACTCCCGATATTGAATCCCATAATAGACGGATTACAATTTACTAACGTCCTAATGGTGAGGCGGTGACTTAAACCTGCGTATTCAAACACAATCCGTAGGATGAGGATGAACCCTACCAAAATCCGACACAGCCGCACTTCCTTCAAAGGTGGCGCTTGAGCCCTTCGCCAAGTGCACGGGCTCCATATTACTAGAAGTCGTGTTTGGATGGCGAACAATTTTCGGCGCGAAAAATTAATTTTCACATCGTCCCATTGAAAGTGGATATCAAGCACTCTTGGGACGAAAGGCTTTTATCGCTTCAACGCCATACCGCATTCGCGTCTCTTACACTCAAGATGCCGGTCCGCGTGGCGTCATTTCAATCTTGGTCACTTAAAGACCCGGACTCGGATAAACGAATCCGGCTTGACAGCCTAGGGGCTCCCTAGCCGCATACCTCTTCACGAGGGGCTGCGCACACAAACAACCAGCGAGTTCATACAAACCCCGCTTTACTTATTTATATGTCTTCTTTTACATATATTTTTTCATGCAATTGTTTTCAAACTAAATGTTCCTCTCTTTCTACAAATGAACAACGTGCATACCTGTCGAGGATAACGGTATAGCGGAGACACAGTAGCGAGGCGTGCGAGTAGGGGACCCGTTGTGAGGATTCTTTTGATTAAGGCGAGGAGTCTGGACTGGGGGTGTCCGGACAGCGGACTATCAATATCCGCCGAACTCCAAGACTACGAAGATACAAGATTGAAGACTCGGCTCGTGTCCGGATGGTACTTTCCTTAGCGTGGAAGGCAAGCTTGCAATCTGGATATGTAGATCTCCTACCATTGTAACCGACTACTGTGTAACCCTAGCCCTCTCCGGTGTCTATATAAGCCGGAGGGCCTTAGTCCGTGGGACAACATACATCTCAACAATCATACCATAGGCTAGCTTCTAGGGTTTAGCCTCCTTGATCTCGTGGTAGATCTACTCTTGTACTACCCATATCACCAATATTAATCAAGCGGGATGTGGGTTTTACCTCCATCGAGAGGGCCGAACACAGGTAAAAACATCGTGTCCCTCGTCTCCTGTTACCATCCGCCTAGGCGCTTGATCAGGACCCCCTACCGAGATCCGCGGTTTGACACCGACATTGGTGCTTTCATTGAGAGTTCCTACGTGTCGTCACCGATAGGTTCGATGGCATCTTCAATCAACAACGCTGTCGGTGAGACTTTTCTCCCGGACAGATCTTCATATTCGGCGGCTTTGCCTGCTTGCGCGCCAATTCTCTTAGCCATCTAGAGCGGATCGAAAGCTTCGCCCCTGCGTCGAGTCAGATTGGAAGCTTAACTTCATGGCGATGCGCGGAGACTTGATCTTTGGCGGACTCGAGCCACGATAAGCGCCCGCCTTTGTGACGATGGGCATGATCTAGCTCTGCCGCCAAGCGGTGCCTTGGTGGCGCACATGGATCAGCTTGCCATTAGCGAGCCGATCGCCCGGATCGAGGCGGTGGATAAACGCCGCCCTAGGGGCTTCAACATCCGGCGATGGGCGAACACCAATCTTGTCCCCATGAAACTTCGTGATTCGAGGCGCGGACTCCTCGCCGGACTCAACCTCCAGCGCCCCTACCAATCGATCTGGATTGGCGCGGTTATAAATTCACCGCCGCGGACATCTTCCAACACTTTCGCCTTTTGGCGATATCCTGAATCACTAAAGCATCTCTCGCTGTCGGAGAGGCTGGCGGACTATGGCGAGGATGGTTGGGGTGCAGACGACGAAGAAATTGAGCCCACCCACCACCCACTTTGTAGCCAGCATCCGAGGATTTAACCGACATGCTAGACTTGACTCAAGGCGACATCGGCGCTATGGATGGCGATGGCGAGAGGCGAGCAGAGCCAGCCTACGAGGCCTTTGGAAGACCACCTATCATCGACATATACATGGTGGACACCCCAAAAGGCGGGGATGGCGAAGAAGCGGTGGGCGATTCTCTAAAGAAGCAGCCCAAACACCGACGTCGTGGCGCGCTCTAAATCCCGCCACAGCAAGAATGGAGATTCCGCACGGGAGATAATAATACTCAGGAGGCGCTGAAGACAATCCCCTCGGCCAAGACTCAGCGAGGAGGATGCGAAGCAAGCCCCCACGAGGCGGCGGCAAAGGGTTGAGGATGATAACTATATGCCTCCCTCGAAGGCGAAGCAAGCCTCAGCGATGAGTGAATTAAATGTCGTGCCGAGATCCGTCGAACAAGAGCGCTTCAAGCGCGGGCTTATTGCCACAAACATCCTAAAGAAAAGCAACCATGACTTCAAGCTGATCAAGACCTCTGGCGATCGATGGACCGAGGTCCTCGCGGCGAAGAGTATAAACTTCGAGCGCCCTCAAAAGTTACCCAAGGCGCAAGCTGCTCCCCGATTAGAGGAGGAAGCATACATACCTTCATCACCGGCTACGATATGGTGACCGACCACCACGTGGTCATGCGGAAGAAGCATCGGGCCCCGACCAAGACCATACCCGGCATCGCTCCAAAGTGCAAGCCAAGAGGAGCGCGGACTTGCGAGACATATTGGAGGACAAAGCAAGACAATCCAGATCCATTTATGGATCACGTGGGCGCCTCTCGACCCACGGCGAATACCGTCGTGCGGATACAATAACCGGCGGGCGAACACAGCGACGGCGCTCTCTCGAGCTGCGTCGCGATATCGCTCATCTGGTAGCGCGCACACCCGTTATGCTTCAGCGGCGAAGTAATGGATCATCGGATCCCGAAGGGTTTAAACCCGTAAACATCGAATCTTACGATGGCACAACAGACCCAGCGGTGTGGATCGAAGACTATCTTCTCCACATCCATATGGCCCATGGCGGCAATCTCCACGCCATCAAGTCGTCCCTCAAGCAAAGGACCAGCTCGGCATTGGCTTAACAGCTTGCCCGCAGAGTCAATTGGGTGTTGGGAAGACACAGGCCGCATTCCTTGATAACTTCCAAAGGCACATATGTGCGACCACGAACGCCGATGACCTAAGCCACATTATTCAGCAGACCAGACGAATCGGCGGACAATTACGGACCACGGTTCTTGGCGAAGAAAAATCAAATCATCAATTGTCGGATCACGAGGCCCTTGCCGCCTTCAAACATAACATCCGGACGAATGGCTAGCCCGGCACAGGGCGAGGAAAAGCGAAATCCATGGCAGCCCTCACGCCGTTAATGACCGCTTTTGTGCGGGAGAGGACAGCTAGCTAGCCCGCAGCAACAATCTCCGTAAAAATTCGGCAGTCCGGATACTAAGGACAACAACGGCGGTCGGTCGAAACAAAACAAAGCGCCGCGTGCTTGGCGGCGATAAGGAGAATCTGACGGTCAATGCGGATTCGAGGCCCTAAACCGGTCGTGGAAGAAGCCATTTAAAAGAACCACTCGGGTCCGTCCAATCTGGACCGAATACTCGACCGCTTATGCGGATACATGGCACCTCTGAAAACCAGCTAACCACACCAATAGAGATTGTTGGGTGTTCAAGCGAGCTGGCAAGTTAATTGCGAAAACAATGACAAGGGGCTAAATAGCGGCGGCGAGGAAGAGACCCGGCCGCCCGAACAATAGAGAGCGAAGGGTTTTCCCCCACAAGTGCGGACGGTGAATATGATATCTGCGACCCATATCGCAAGAGGAGAGGAAGCCGCACTCTGGGGCGTCTATGCGATGGAGCGATCGCCCCAAAGTTCAACCCATGGTCCTCTTGCCCGATCACTTTCGATCGAAGAGACCATCCGACCAGCATATCGCCATGGCGGATTCGCGCATGGTTTTAGACCCAATCTTGATGGATTTCACCTCACGAGAGTCGATGGGCGTCGGCGTGCTGAACCTGCTTTATCGGGATCGGTCGCCAAAATGGGCATAGACCCATGAAGGATTAAACCTACAAAGACAACCTTTAAAGGTGTCATCCCGAGTGGAAGCCAATGTCAGAGCTCGGTCACCTTGGAAGTGGTCTTGGATCCCGGATAATTTCGGGCGAAGAGTTAATCTTGACATAGTCCCGTTCATGGCGGCTATCACGCTTCTGCTTTCAGACGAACGCGTTTACAAAATTCAGCGGTGCGCGTTATGCATACCTAAAGCTCAAGATGGCGGGCCCTCGTGGAGTCATCACGGTCAATAGGAATCTGGGCGCTCCCTCGAGCGGAGGAACATCACAGACTCTCGCGGCGAAATCTGAGTAGCCTTCTAAGGCAATTCTCAAGTCCGGCGGTTAAAAGGCGGACACATCAAAGCGCCCGGAGAAATGCCAACCAAGACCACTGGCGCGATCGAACCGCGTAGCGTGCAATCGGCTAACCCTCGCCAGCGCATGATCGCAAGAATAACACTCGCGTACATCATTACGCTTTGGAGATACCATGGGCGCGGGGAAAGAACACGATCACAATGGACCTAGAGTGCGGCTCGACCACGAGGGGGCTCCACAGTGCCCCCTTCTTTTATTTTATTTTTCTTCTTCTTTTATGTACAGGGACTCTGTTAACGGAAGCCTGTCGGTGGCGAACCTGCCGAACTCATGATGCAACAGTCAGGGACTAAAGAAGGCCGCGACGAACACCCAGGTGGTCTCAATTACGAGCATTAAATTCGATTATATACACCAAATCCGCAGCTCATCCCTGGAGGGGGACATGTTTATTTAGTCCAAATCCCTTGCTTACCGCACTATTTGTATCAGTCCGCTCTACTAGCAGACTTCCTTTCATAAATAATGCAGCACCTCTTTATTGCAATTGCATTGTCTTTTATATATGTTCATTACATGACATCTTGCACCCGTATATTTTGGTATGGCCGAATACGCCAGGGGCTTCTATTCCCCAAATTATGGGGTGATAAAGTCCGAACACTTTCACAAGTGCGGCACCCCGAACTTATAGCATTATATGAATCGGCTCCGAATCATGTCTTGGGTCAATAGTTGGGTTTGCGGCTCCCGTTTTGGTGCCTTCGTTCCGTTCTGCCGGCTAAGGTGGCTTTGGGAAAACCACTGCGATTGCACCGGTTGAGCAGGTTAACGCCTCGATGGAAAGCTAAAAGGGCGGCATGATAAGGCGAGAGAAGCTGTTAGAGAGGTTTTTGGTCCATAAAGACTCACGCCGCTTGGTGAAGTTAGGATAATGTCCGCGAAGGCGTGGATAGCGCCACAGATTGGTCTTCGAATACGAGGCTTCGCCAATTAAAATTATAAATTCTATGGCTAAGTGAGAGTGTTCAAGCATTATAAGTCCGGTTGCCTTGTTACGTTGTGTTGGCGCCTCCTAGATGGACCCAAAATGGGAACAAGAGTGCTCAAGTTTATCCCGAACACCCGGCACTTGTGGCTTGGGGCTAAAACCAACGACTTGCCATCTCTCAGATTTATAAACAGCCACCTGAAGGTAATATTTTAAATTAAACAAGCGTTGCTCATAGGCGCATATGAGCGAAGTTTTCAGCGCCGAGGATAAATATACTACGAGTTCACTCAAAATTACATTCGGGAGCACTCATACGCAATATCACGAGGCTCCCTTGGGACAATTTTATAATACTTCTCCGTGCGATACTCCTTGCTGGCGGCGGAGGGTCGTGAAGCTTCTCGCATCAACTTGCCCCATTGCACCTTTATGCGGGCAAGGGCCCGACAAGCGCCTTCAATCTGGCGGGGCGCTTGACTACATCCACTGGGGCATGCATCCACCAGCCGCGCACTAGGCCAAAGTAGCTCCTAGGCATGGCACGTCGAGGCCTGACCGGACTATGAGGCCCTTCATGGCCTCCTCGGCTACCTTGTGGAGTTCGACCAGGTGCTTGGTTTGGTGGCAAAACGGCCGGATGGCGGCCTCGGCGTCTTGAGACGAAGACCTTCTCGTCGAGCTCCCTCCTCGCCACGATAGAATCTGGCGGCATCGGGCGCACTCGTGGCAGATCTGCGCCTACAGAGAACTCGAATTCGGGTAAGTGTCGGGTAGTTCACACTAACATGCACTTTGCATGAAAAATGCCTTACCGCGCTATCTTCTTTATGTCCTCAACTACGAAGGGCCCTACGGGCCTCGGCCTTAGCGGACTTGGCATTTTTAGAGGCGAGGCAAGCTCGGACTCTCGAGTCTTGGAGTCACGCTCCAAACTCTCATGCTTTTCCATGAGCACGGAGCTCTTGCGAACTTCCGCCACGGTGCCTCTTGCTTTTCTCGCTCAGCCCGTTCAGTGGCCGCATTGCGTTCGACGCGGACACGACATCCTTCAGGGTTGCCACCTCGTTAGTGGCCCCTGCAATACACATATTATCTTTGTTCATTTTATTTGCAACCAAACTCCTTTTACATGTAAGGTACTTATTCCAAGAGGTGTTACTCACCTTCTTTTCCTCATTGCTTCTTGGCATGGCGAGCTCTTGCTCGGACCGCTCGAGAATCCTTCTTCAACACATCGACCTCCGCCGTTAAAGCGGCGAGGCCCGTGAGCGCAACCTGCAAACCCATATTGGCATATTTTTAGCAACCTGCGCATATCTTGTTAGATACTTAGTCGGCTTTTCTTTCCGAACACCAAAGCCGAGCATCAGGGGCTCTGTCTATGTGGTATTACATTACATAATTTAACTTCTTACCTCAAAGCACTTAGTTAGAGGTTCTTTGAGGCCCGCTCAGCCCGCTCTTAGCGAGCTGAACCTTCTCAATCACCGCACTCATAATAGTGCGGTGTTCTTCCTCGATGGGCGCCTTTAGCGCCTCAGCGAGTTATCCGGCGCCTCCGGTTGGGCGGAGGCCGCTGGCGTCATGATCTGCCCTTCTTTTGAAGGGCGCTTGCGGACTCTGGAACCCGCTGCGGGTTCGATGTAGAAATCGGCACAAAGTCCGGAGGTGCGCTGGCGGCGCCTTGAACCTCCTCTGATGGGTCCCTCTTTGGGATCCCACCTCGGCGTCCTCGTCGGCGCGTGGGTAAGCGGTCGGGATGGAATTCACATCCGGCGAGGCCAATGACCCTTCGATGGTCGAGGAGATCCTCCTTGGCGGACTACGGACGAGAATGCGGCGTTAGAAGGATACTACGCGACATAAAAAAATTACACATCAAGGATCCGGATACTTACAATCTGCGGGGCCTTTGGCCTTGGAGCCACTCATCCTCGCCAGCGCTGATGTTGGCAAAAGCTATCGAGGGATAGTTCTCCCCTCTTGGACCCTTGGCCTCCCCGATCGAAGCCTTCCTCTTCTTCTCTCCCTCCTCCGGGAGAGAATACCTCCTCCTCGTCTTGAGGAGAGTCCTCGTCGTCGTCGGGCCTTTGATTCTTGAACTCTTTTGAGTCCCGCGCCCTGTCTTGGCCTTCTTCTCCGGCACCACGTGCGGTCTGAACCAGCAACCTGATGGCGGGCGTCCTGGAGTCTTCGGCATGGGGCCGGGCTGACGAGCAGCTTGGCCTTCTCCATCCATTCTGTCAAAGGAAGAGGCGATTAAAACCTCACTAGAGTCAATCTAATTACCACAAGTGTCCGTAATGGGGTTGAATCACTTACCTCGTCGGTGAGGCTGAGCTGAATCAGCGGTCTTGATTACAGCGGATCGCGAGAACCAGCGCCCTTGAACAGCACCCTCGAGCGCCGTAAGTTGTATCGAAGAGCCGCTTAGCGCTGGTGCTGTTCGGATTGAACTCCACAAATTAAATGCCCGTTCTTGGCATGGGAGGATCCGCCGGATGAGCATGACTTGGACCACGTCGGCGAGCACAGCCTATTGCTCACCATCTTCTTGATCACGAGCTTGGAGTCTGACATCACCTCGGCGTCCTTGATCGCCCGGATCGTGGAAATCGAGCCGTAGTAAAACATGAGCCCCGGACAAATGGATGGAGTGGGAAGCCCGATCCAGCGGAGGAAGTGGGGAGGAAGGCGATATCTGGACTAGGGGTGTCCGGGACAGCCGGACTATCATCGTCCCCGGACTAAAGACTATCCTTGATCTCGTGGTAGATCCACTCTTGTACTACCCATATCATCAATATTAATCAAGCGGGGCGTGGGTTTTACCTCCATCGAGAGGGCCCGAACACAGGTAAAACACGAATCCCTCGTCTCTGTTACCATCCGCCTAGACACACGTTCGGGACCCCCTACCCTAGATCCGCGGTTTGACACGACATTGGTGCTTTCATTGAGAGTTCCTGCATGCGAGTCATCGATAGGCCCGATGGCATCTTCAACCAACAACGCTGTCTGGGCGAGACTTTTCTCCCGGACGGATCTTACGTGTTGGCGGCCGCCTTTGCTTGGCTAACTTCGCTTGGCCATCTGGAGCGGTCGAAAGCTTCGCCCCTGGCGTCGAGTCGATTCGAAGTCTAAACTTCATGGGCGATGTCGCGAAGACTTGATCTTGACGGACTCGAGCCAATAAGCGCCCGCCTTTATTACGATGGGCGCGATCTAGCTCTGCCGCCGGACGGTGCCTTGGTAGCGCACATGAATCCGCTTGACCTTTAGTGCGGGCGATCGCCCAGACCAAGGATCGGTGGATGGACACCGCCTTGGGGGATCCTACTTCTACGGTGATGGAGCCGAACGCTAATCTTGTCCCCTGCGAAACTCATGATTCCAAGGTTCCGGACTCCTTGCCGGACTCCGAACCTCCCGCGTCCCTACCAATCGATTCGGAGCGGGCGCCGGTTATGGAATTCGCCGCCGCGGACATCTTCCAACCCTCGCCCTTTGGCGACATCCTAAATTCGCTAAAACATCTCTCGTTATCGGGAGAGTCTGGCGAACTATGGCGGGATGGTTGGAGATCTGGATGGCGAAGAAATTGAGCCCACCCACCACCCACTTTGTAGCCCTTTGTCGGCGATCTAACCGACATGCTGAGATTCGACTCGCGAATATCGGCGGTATAGGCGGCGATGGCGAGAGCGAACGAAAACAACGCCCATAGGAGCGCAGGAGGACCACCTCGTCATATGACATATACATGGTGGATACCCCAAAAGAAGCGATAACGAGGACCAGCGGGCGCGGCGAAAAGATAACCCTGCGATAAACAACCAAAACAGCGGCGTAAGCGCCACCTAAAGTCCCGCCTCGACAACAACAACGCTCCTAAGGGCACATGTCTGGCAGGGCTCACAAGAGGGGCGGCGAATATGAAGATAAGCAACCGTCCGAACATGGCCGAGTCGGATAATCAGTCGAGGCCGGCCGAAAGCAGCGATCCGGACGATCTCATGCGGACATGCGGCGGAGAGCAAAACCTTGGAAAAAGACTAAATCGACCTTGCAAGAAGCTTTGAAGAAGGAAAAGCGGAAGCTCAAAACAGCGGAAGACACACTCGAGAATGAGATGGAGCAAAGTGCTCAAAACCAGCGGATAAATCTGACAATGGACACCAATCAAAGAGCTACCCGAGCGCAAAGCTGCTACGAAATTAGTTGAGGAGGCCATAGAGCCCCACCGCCAAAAATAAAGAAATGCTGGTTGGATAGGCGGCGGATGATAGGCCAAATTCTGAAAGCGGCGCCGCATAAACCAAATAATGAACACGGAAGGCGGATGGCCCAGACGGGTCCATCTACAGACCAAAGAAGAAGGCCCGAGAAGCAAGGCAACACGTCAAGTGTCCGAAGATATGGCACACCCCAATGCTGAGCGCCCGCACACCCACTATGTTTCACCAATGAAGTGTTGGACCATGAATTTCCGGCAGGTTTAAACCTATAAACATAGAGGCCTACGATGGAACAACAGACCACAGATGCGGATCGAAGATTATATACTACATATACACATGGCGGAGGAGATGATCTCACGCCATAAAATACCTACCCCTCAAGCTCAAAGGGCCAGCCGTCATTGGCTTAAAGCCTCCCGAAAACAACGTGGGAAGTTGGGAAGAGCTTGAGGGCCAGCGTTTAGAAACAAATTTTCAAGGGACTTATGTCCGCCCTCCGGATCTGAGATGATCTAAGTCATATAACTCAACAGCCGGAGAATCAGCCATAAATTCAGGAACAGGTTTCTCACCAAAAGAACCAAATAGTCGATTGTCGGACTGAAGCCTTAGCAGCTTTCAAACACAATGTCAGGAGCGAATGGCTTGCCGAACACCTCGGCGAGAGAAGCAGGGACAATGTCTGCGCTAACAAGCCTCATGACCGCTTACATGCGGGAGAGGATAACTAGCTAGCAAGATCTGACACCAGCGACCCAAGTACATCGAGATAAGAGATGGAAGCGAAAAATCACGGCGCGAAAAAAGAGCAGCGGAATAAAGAAAAAGCCCAAAACACGGCGATCGGCGCTTGATTCAAAAGCTCGCGGCCAAACAACAAAACACCGCCTCTTAAGGATGGCGGCGATGGTATCCAACAAACAAGATTTTGGGTCGGATATGTCAAATCCACAGTACCCCGCAAGGCTGCAGACCACACCCACGGGGATTGTTGGGTTTTAAACGGTCCGGCCGACTAAGCGCCGAACACAAGGGGCTCGGCCGCGTCAAGCAAAGCGATAAACCCCACCGGTGAGCCAGGAAAACAAAGACCTTCCACAAGAGGTCAAAGCGGTAAACTCACTTCATGTGATAATCTGCGAAAAAATAGTGCGGCACTTCCTAAAAAAGAGCCTCATGCGGTCCAACCTAGCGAGACCATAGAGATTGGATTTCAAAACCAATCACTTTCGACCACAGGACTATTCGAAGCGTTGAAGCAGGGCGGACTGCCACGATATTGAATCCCATAATCGACGGATTACAATTTACTAAAGTCTTAATGGATGGGCGGCGACTTAAACTGCTTTGTATTCAAACACAATCCGCAAGATGGGGATAGACCCTACCAAAATTCGACACAGCCGCACTTCCTTCAAAGGAATGGCCTTGAGCCCTTATGCCAAGTGCACGGGCTCCCTATTACTAGAAGTGCGTGTTGGTTCACGAACAACTTTGGCGATGAAAACTAATTTTCACATCGTCCCATTTAAAAGTGGATATCAAGCACTCTTGGGGCGAAAAGGCTTTTATCGTTTCAACGCCATACCGCATTCTGCGTCTCTTACACTCAAGATGCCGGTCAGCGTGGCATCATTTGATCTTGGTCACTCAAAGACCCGGACTCGGATAAACGAGTCCGGCTTGAGCTAGGGGTTCCCTAGCCGCGCGCCTCTTCCACGGGGGTTGCGGCGCTACAAACAACGCGGGCTCATACAAACCCGCTTTACTTATTTATATTTCTTCTTTTACATATATTTTTTACACGAATTGTTTTCAAACTAAGCATTCCTCTCTTTTTACGGATGAACAACATGCATACCCGTCCGGGATAACGGTATAGCGGAACCGGCGCAGAGGCGTGCGGTAAGGGACCCGTTGTGAGATTCTTTTAGATTAAGACCTGCGTAAACCTTTTTCTTGTCTCTTGTTGTTATTCTCCTTGGTTTCTTCCTATAGCCAAAGCGAACTGACGTTTTGGCATTTGCAGCGTCGAAGACCATGCCCGTACACGGACACGGGGGCTTAGGGCATTATTACGCCATTATTATAAAGACCAAACACCTTAGGGAGTGTTGGCGTCTCGAGTTAGGCATTATATGCATCAGCTCGAATCATGTCTTTGGTCAAATGTTGGGTTTGCCCGGCTCCTGTGTTTTGCTGCCTTCGTTCCGTATCATCGGCTAACGGCACCGGAGAACTCTGCGATTGTGCCCGGTTAATTTGGCGAGCACCTCGATGAAAGCCAAAAACTGGCTGTCATGATATAGCGAGTAATCAACCACTCGATCGACCACGGAATGTTTAGAATTCCCGCTTTGTGAAGGACCGTTTCGGTCGAGCACACAGCGCCCGAACTTCGGAAGTCGGTGCCCCAAGGGGCTATATCGTAGCCCACCCTCGAACTCCAGGCTAAGTGAAAGTGATAAAGCATTATAGTCCGGATTGCCTCGTTTGCTCGCTACTACCTCCTTAACAGGACCGAGGCGTCGGATTAAGTGTGAAAGCGCGCTATTTTTGCGAACGCCCCGCACCTTGTGCGTGGGGCTGAAGCCGAAAAGCTACAATCTTCGGGTTATACAAATGTATCGTAAGCGGCCGCATAGGAAGTTTTACTACTTGGGGCCTTTAAGTATAAAAGCGATTATAGCATAATCATCGTTTTACAAGCTAAACCGTTCATTTGAGCGTGACATTTTTGAAACCTGCGACTCTATTACCTGGCGCCACGCATAACTTCCCGAAATAATGCTCGGCGAGGCGGTTTTCATCGAGCCTGGCGGCAACAGCGGTGGCATCCATATCCGTCAATGCGCCTTCACGCGGGCAAGAACCATCCGCGCGCCCTCGATGCGAGCCGACCGCTTCATCTCCTTGATATCGCGGCACGCTCAAGGAATTGCTGCGATAAGCGAAGTAGCTAAATCGCCTTGGGCCTCTCGGCGGACGCAAACCCGCGATGTCGATCATGGCAAGTCCGGACATTCTATTTAGCTTCGGCCCATTAAGCCAACGGTCGGTCAGCGGAAGTGGCGATCCGGTCTATGGAATTGAGACCAAAATAGCTCTTCCGTCTTGTGATCCTTACGGCTCCGGAAGTGCTCACGGCATCGGCCGCCTTGCCGCTAAGTCCATATCACGGATCCTCCGGACTCCTGACCCGATCAAATTGAGCATACTCTTGATCCATAAAGCGGCGGCCGCAGCGGATAAGGCTTGCCGACCCACGATATCTCGACTGGCGCGCTCTCCCTCATGGCCGCATTGCGAGGCGGGCATCCTTAACCTCGGCGGTGGCCTTCCTCGGTCTTCCGCTCCGATAAGCGCTCCTTTTCGAGAGCCTCATTGCGGTCGGCAGCATCTTTTACTTTCACGGCCAATTCGGCCACCTCTTCCCTAGCAAGCGTGTGCAGCCTTTTCGACTTTCAACTCCTCGGCGCCCTCGAGAGCGACGCATCACTCGCCGGGCTTGCTCCTTAGCTTGAGCAAGTTCGGCCCGAAAAACTCTCCACAGCAGCGGCACCGTGCGTACAATAGCATATAATTTATCGGAGGCTTTGGCCCTTAAAAAAGCAAGCTGCGGAGAACTCATTTACCTTGCAACTCGTCAAGTGGCGGTTGACAAGTGCGATGTCGCATCCGCCACGTCAAGTTGCCGCATCAACTCGGCAACTCCACTAGTCGGCTAGCCCTCGAACTATCCGCCACCTGCATAGGAGCAGCGACATTAATTACTTGTGATTTTGATCCCGGCGCAGCTGTCGTCTTCGACAACCTACCGAGTCTCGAGGGCTACTATCTATCTGGGCGCATTTTTATGTGCAAAACTGTTAAAAGACAAAAGTGCGCCATTCTCGCGTACCTCAAACCCGCGAGCAAACTCATAGCGGCATTGCGCCAATCCGCTCTCGTGAGACGAAATCCTTCAATCACCATACGCATCAGCATACGGTGATCTTACGAGATGGGCGCCCTCTCAGCAGATTCTTCAATTCTCGGCGGATACTGGCGGGTGCGAACTCTCAGGCCCCTCGGACTTGGGGATACCCTCTGTGGCGATACTTGAGGCTCGTCTGCCTTATCGGCAGCGCAGCGAGCGGAGGCGTTCGCTCTCCATCATCTCCGGAAGAAGGTCCCCGAAGATGAACTCATCGAGAAGGTTGCAGATCCGAACTGCAAGATAAATATTTGGTTACCGAAAGCACAAATGGGTATTTCCTTACTAATTAACTCCCTTCTTCATACTCACGGCTCATTGGATGGCTGACCCTTTGGCGATATTTATCGTCCGGATTCTCCCGGACGCTTGAACCCCGGTGAAGATCTCTTCCCCGCTTAGGGGCTTTGGCCTCCGGATCTTGGGCGGTCCTCTTCTCCCTTGGAAGGAGGGTTTTGATCCCCCCCTCTTGAGCGCCCTTTAGGCGAAATAACAACTCCTCTATTTTTCCCCATCGCTCCCTTCCATGGCGCGACCTCCAACATTCGACCAGCCACGGGCACGGTCACGGTCTCTGGGAAGGGCGGACACCTTATCGGCCTCGATTGCTACCCCACTCTGTGAAGAGTGATGGGTGGGGCGAACTCTAGAAAGCGGATAAATAAAACGTCCAGGACTCTGAGCTATTTACCTAAGTATCCGCAGGCGATTGCGGCTTAGAGCTGCGTCCTCGGCGATTCGGACATACCACTGCGGTCGAAGAACAACTTATACATCTCCGCGAATTATCGCACCCATGAAGTGTTGGAGAATCCAAAGTCCCTCTGGGTTGAACTCCCATAGGCGGAAGGGCGGCATTTGCGAGGCGAAGATGCACGATTAGCATAACTGCATCACCACAACCAGATTGATCTCCCTCGTGGAGGTCTCGAATCCGGCCTGCAATAAGGCTTGCGTCTTGAACGGACCCCTATTGAGCCCTTGGTTGACCCATGACATCGATCGGCATGGAGGTCGGGCGGAATGAAGGCGGCTTTTGCTTGCTGCCCTTGGATGATGATATAGAACCACTCCTGCTGCCTGATCAGAGTTCCTCTTGGAAGGAACCCTCGGGACCGGGCATGGCATCGGCCCTTGCTTATAGCAGCCCGCGCGCCTCCGCTTGGCGCCCCGATCATCTTGGCTCCATTGAAGGTCTTGACCCACGGGCGAAGTGGGGGTGATCGCGGAGGAAGGCTTTCTGAGCGATAATGAATGCGGAGATATGGAGGATGGACTCGAGGAGCCGTCGTGAAAATCCAGCCCGTAGTAGAACATGAGCCCTCTCACGAAGGGGTCCGTCGGGAAGCCTAATCCCCCAGCGGAGGTGGGATCTGAAGGCGGCGTATTCACGGGGCTTGGGGCGGGCACGGCCTACCCTTAGGCGAACAACTTGCGAAAATCTCGTGGGGCAGGTGCTTGGCCTCCACGCAGCTTCAATCGTCCTCCTCTGGCGGCGGAGGAGGCATCCACCGCTTGACCCATATTCTGTTTTGTTGCCTATTTCAGTATTTCAAAAAAAGGAATATCAAGCGGAGTCCAGCGGAATGAAACCTTTGGCAGCGTGATTTTTTGGAGCACGTGACCGAAACTTGGAGTGCAAGCTTGGAAGCATCGAGAAGCCCGCGAGATGAGGCGCCCACCTGAGGCGCGCCCTCCTCTCGTGGGCCTTGAGGCCCCCAATGAAGTGTCAAAGCTGGCGGATCTTAGGTAGGGGTCGATCGTGCGTCGAGGTGATGGTAACGAGCAAGGGACCTGATGTTTACCCGGGTTGGGCCCTCTCGATGGAAGTAAAACCCTACTTCTTGCTTGATTAATATTGATGATATGGGTAGTACAAGAGTTGACCTACCACGAGATCGTGGGGCTAAACCTAAGAGCTAGCCTATGATGGTATGAATGTAATTGTGATCGGCCTTCTAAGGACCAACCTCTCGGTTTATATAGACAGGAGAGGGCTGAGAATTACATGGAGTCGGTTACAAGGAAGGAAATATAATATCCGGATCGGCAAGCTTGCCTTCCACGCCAAGAAAAGTCCCATCCAGGACCACGGGCGAAGTCTTGAGTCTTGTATCTTCACGCTTCAATAATGCAGAGGTTGCACATAGTCGGCTGTTCGGATACCCCATAATCCGGGGACTCCTCGGTAGCCTGAACGGGCTAATGGCGATGAGTCGGTAGCGATATTGTCTTGACATTGCAAAGCGGGTTCCTCCTCGAATACTTCAAAGTGGTTACGAACACCTGATTGTGTATGCGGATCTGCAAGATGATCTTAAATGCAGTCTGAGATCTGATTCTTTGGCAATCTTAGATGTAGTCGTGCCCTTGCATCATGGCTCGGTCAACATGAACCGATGTTTCACGCCCTGAGCGACTTCGTGTTATGGGCGGTTTTATTAACACGTCCGTGCGGCGGAGATCATGTCCCTTTTATTCACGGATTTTTCCATCAATATGGCGTGTGTGACCCCACGGCGGCTGTTGGTATTACCCGTGTGTTTTTAGATAAGCCTCAAATGGTCACATCGAGGGACTCTTGATATTCACCCTCTTTATAAAGGGTTGAGACCTCGCCTCCTTTTTCACCGTCATTAGCCTTTGCACCTTGCAGTTCTAACACCCAAAACCTAGCTCCACCCTCTCGAATCCTCCAATATGTGGGATCTGATCCTCTCAAGGCGGTGGAGTAGCGCCTCCTCGATTGAGAAAAGGACATTACAAAGCTTAGGGAGGTCGGATACCTAACATGGATATCCGCCTGAGGGCTTCTGCTCGGGGCAAGTCATCCCACGCGGGAGCCCAATGAGTGTGTTGTTTGTCCCACACTTCCTCCGCGGTTTGGGTTTCACCCTCGATCCTTTAAATCGAGAGGCTCATGTTCTATTATGGATTGGACTTTCATGATCAACTCGGGGCGCTATCCTCCATATCTCATCGTTCATTATCGGTAATGCATTATCCTTCTCTCCACATCACCCTTGCTTGACCTATGGCTCAGACCTTTAATGTAGTTTGAAGATGATGGAGGCGACATGTAGAGTGTGGAGGTCTTGTAATAATCATGAAAGCGCCCGATGCTCCATGGCGGGAGGTTCTTTTCGAAGTATCGATATATATATGAGGTGGTTTTATATCCACGGCTCGAGAGGCACAAAGTGGGGCGGCTGCCCCGAGTTCGCTTCAGGCTCCGTCACCTGATTGGCGTCTTGGGCGGAGCGTGGGATGGAATTGAGGACTTCTTTGGTGATATACCGATCTGCGATCGCATCCCAGGAGCTTCTTGCAAGGGCGTTAATCTACGTCGGCATAGCATAAGTGATGTTGATCCGATGGATGTTGTCGTGCCAGCGGCCTCTCCGAATGTGGGAGTTCAATCCGGGAGGTCGCGGACCGTCAAGCACTTCTTGACTGAAGCTCGAAGATGTGCAAATTATTGTTGGGACGGAAAATGCGTGTCAGGACACCATGCCGAGATCTTGGGCCTAAGCTGCAATCGCCTAGACACTTTCCGAGTAAATGTACGATTGCTGGACACGTTTTGTATTTATCATGATTGTTTATTCGAAAATCATCTATGTCTGGAATGGCTCGACAAAGGCGGAGAGAATCGGTGTCGTGCCGCTTCGAGCTTGCCAGCTCCGCCATGGCCAAGATGTGGCCGTGTACTCGGCGGGATGCCCTGAGGAAGCGAGGGAGGATCAAAATCCAGAACCCCAGTGCAGTGCATCGAACGGAGGTTGCTACCTCCCAAGGAGGATAGTCGAGGAGGTGGTAGCCTCCTCCCAGCTTGGGAAGAAGGGGCCTTAGAAGATTTGGAGGCAAAGATGCCCAAATTGGGGAAGCGGCATCCCGAGGCCTTGCCCGACGAGGCATCCTCACCGCACCATGCCATCAATGGGACAGCCCTCCATCTGTACATAGAATCAATCTACAATCCAAAGTCTGCGTTTCTCCTTAGTGATAACCAGGATTCAAATTTTTTATAGATCGACTGACGCTCCTCTCAATGGGGTTCGTCTTGGGGACCTTCCTCTGGAGATGATGGAAGCGAGACCCACCCTCTTCTCCGACTCATGAAGCGGGCAACAGAACTGTATGAATCACCCGAAGAGTCGAGATCTGCCGAATCCGTGGTCGATTACGTCGATCGTCCAGCACCGAGCACTTGGCTACAGAAGGCGATAGAAGAGATTCCGGCCAGTTCGATGTCGGCGGGCGTGCTTCTATGAGCTTCTTTGGGAGCGAAGCTGCGCTCTTGAAGGAGCACCATTCATGTGGTAGCGGTGCTTAAGAAGATTTCATCCGCTCTGGCGGTTTGAATAAACATTCACAAAGCTGCTTCGGAGGCTTTGAGGTATATAACCGAGGATCCCTTGTTTCTTTAATTGTGAAGGCCAGCGCTAAATTATGCTCCCGCCTATGGATAGCCTGAGACTCTAGTTGCCCGCCTTAGGCGACAAGCGAGGATCATAAACCAAAGATTTATGTTGTAAATATGCGGTACACGTGAATTGACACCTTGTCATCCGTCCATTAAGTGACCAAGCTGGCGAGGCAAATTGGTTTGGTTGATGCCGATATCACTCGATGAATGAGTGGCTGGATAAATCGCATGTATGTATGTCATCTTTCATGCATAGGAAAATATTTGAGGTGACATATAGTAATGTAATATATTGGTTTGTAGATGGTCTTTCTTGCCATCGAGGCCACAGGCGGAACTGCTCTAGCAAAAGGAAACGGGCTCGGGTGAGCCATTAAAGCTTCCCTAAAGGCAGGCCTGAAAATTGAGAAGCCGAAACAGGCTGCTTCATCGCCCAACCCAGGCAAAAGTAGCAGAAATGGCTGCTCGAGTTAAAAATACGCCATGGCGGTATGAGCTCTACGAAAAAGACATGAGGATAAATCGGTGACTTGAGGCAAGGCACTTAATGCAACCAAGGAAATATGGTGAGCGCTCGAGAAGTGCGCGGGAGGAGCTTAATGAGTAGTAAAGATCACGGTGGGGGCTCCTATTTATTTGCCCAGACCCAAGTTCTTGATCCAAGTATGCTCCCAGGGATGGGCGTTATGAAGGAAATATGCCTAGAGGCAATAATAAAGTTATTATTTATTTCCTCATATCATGATAAATGTTTATTATTCATGCTAGAATTGTATTAACGGAAACATGATACATGTGTGAATACATAGACAAACATATAGTCACTAGTATGCCTCTACTTGACTAGCTCATTAATCAAAGATGGTTATGTTTCCTAACCATAGACATGTGTTGTCATTTGATTAATGAGATCACATCATTAGGAGAATGATGTGATTGACATGACCCATCCGTTAACTTAGCACTTGATCGTTTAGTATTACTGCTATTGCTTCCTTCATGACTTATACATGTTCTGTAACTATGAGGATTATGTAACTCCGTTTACGGAAGAACACTTTGGGTACTACCAAGCGTCTAGCGTAATAGCTGGGTGATTATAAAGGAGTACTACAGGTGTTTCGAAGGTACATGTTGAGTTAGCATAATTAGAGATTAGGTTTTGTCACTCCGATTATCGGAGAGGTATCTCTGGGCCCTCTCGGTAATACTCATCACCCAAGCCTTGCAAGCATGTAACTAATGAGTTAGTTATGAGATGACGTATTCTGGAGCGAGTAAAGAGACTTGCGGTAATGAGATTGAACTAGGTATTGGATCTGGCGATCAAATCTCGGGCAAATAACATACCGATGACAAAGGGAATAGCATTATGTTGTTATGCGGTTTGACCGATAAAGATCTTCGTAGAATATGTAGGAACCAATATGGGCATCCAGGTCCCGCTATTGGTTATTGACTGAAGACATGTCTCGGTCATGTCTACATTGTTCTCGAACCGTAGGATCCCTTGCAGCTTAAGGTTTCGATGGCGGTTATATTATGAGTTTATGTATTTTGATGTACGAAGTTTGTTGGTCCGGATGTGATCACGGACATGGCGAGGAGTCTCGAAATGGTCGAGACATAAAGATTGATATATTGGGCGGATATATTTGGACAGGAAAGGTTCGGAGAAGTTTGGAGCTAGGGAGGTTCTGGAACCCAGAGGTATATGGGCCTTATTGGGCCCATATAGGAAGAAGGAGAAGGAACAAGGGAGGCGCGCCCCATTAATCGAATTGGGGAGGGCGGCCCCCCTTTCTTCTCCTTCCCCCTCTTCCTATTACTACTACTAGTACTTATTCCTAATACTAGTACTCTTTCCTTCCCCTTCAAATAAGATAAGGAAAGGGAAACCTACTTGGAGTAGGTTTCCCCCTCCTCTATCATGGCGCCCCTTGGGCGGCCTCCTCCTCCCTCCCTCCTTTATATCACCAGGGGTAGGGGCACCCTAAACACACAAGTTGATCATTGAGATCGTTCCTTGGCCGTGTGCGTGCCCCCTCCAGATATTACACCTCGGTCATATTGTGGCGGTGCTTGGCGAAGCCTGCGGCGAGAGAACATCAAGATCGTCACTGCCCGTCGTCTTGTGGAACTCCCCTCGGCGCCTCTGCTGGATCGGAGATCGAGTGCGTCATCGAGCTGTCTGCGTGTCAAGAACTTCGGAGGTGCGAATGCTTGGTGCTGGATCGGTTGAACGGGAAGGCGTCACGACTACTTCCACTCTGTTGTGTCATACGCTTCGCTTGGTCTCTGACAGTGCGTAGACAACACTCTCCCTCGTTGCTATGTCATCACCATGATCTTGCGTGTGCGTAGGAAATTTTTGAAATTACTCGTTCCCCAACGATGGCATCGAGCCTAGGTTTTTATGGTTTGATGTTATATGCGAGTAGAACACAAGTGAGTTGTGGGCGATATAAGTCATCTTCCTACCAGCATGTCATACTTTGGTTCAGCGGTATTGTTGGATGAAGCGGCCCGGACCGACATTACGCGTGCGCTTCTGCGAGGCTGGTTTACCGCCGTGCTTTGCACACCAGGTGACTAGCGGTGTCTGTTTCTCAACTTTAGTTGAACGAGTGTGGCTATGCGGTCCTTGTGAAGGTTAAAAGCAGAGTCTATTTGACAAACTATCGTTGTGGTTTTGATGCGTAGGTGAGATTGGTTCTTGCTTAAGCCCGTAGCAGCCACGTAAAATTGCAACAACAAAGTAGAGGGCGTCTAACTTGTTTTGCAGGGCATGTTGTGATGTGATATGGCCAAGATGTGATGCTATATTTTATTGTATGAGATGATCATGTTTTGTAACGAAAGTTATCGACATTGGCGAGGAACCATATGGTTGTCGCTTTATTGTATGAAATGCAAGCATACTGTAATTGCTTTACTTTATCACTAGCGGTAGCGATAAGTCGTAAAGCAATAGATGGCGTAAGCGACAACGATACTCGATGGAGATCAAGGTGTGGCGCGGTGATGATGGTGATCACACGGTGCTTGAAGATGGAGATCACAAGCACAAGATGATGATGGCCATATCATATCACTTATATTGATTGCATGTGATGTTTATCCTTTATGCATCTTATCTTGCTTTGATTGGCGGTAGCATTTTAAGATGATCTCTCACTAATTATCAAGAGTGTTCTCCACGAGTATGCACCGTTGCGAAAGTTCTTCGTCTTTGAGACACCACGTGATGATCGGGTGTGATAGGCTCTCGTTCAAATACAGCGGGTGCAAAACAGTTGCACCAGCGGAATACTCGAGTTATACTTGCGAGCCTAGCATATCTGAGATATGGCCTCGGAACACGGAGACCGAAAGGTCGGCGTGAATCATATAGTAGATATGATCAACATAGAGATGTTCACCATTGAAACTACTCCATCTCACGTGATGATCGGACATGGTTTAGTTGATTTGGATCACGTGATCATTAGATGACTAGAGATGTACATGTCTAAGTGGGAGTTCTTAAATAATATGATTAATTGAACTTAAATTTATCATGAACTTAGTACGATAGTATTTGCTTGTCTATGTTTGTTTGTAGATAGATGGCTCGTCTATTGTTCCATTGAATTTTAATCGTTCCTTGAAAGCAAAGTTGAAAGATGATGGTAGCAATTACACGATTTGGGTCCGTAACCTAAAGATTATCCTCATTCTGCCTGAAGAATTCGTCTGGAAGCACCGCTGGGTGCGAACTGCTGATCTGGCCAGCGGCGTTAGAACGTCAGCGAGCAAAAGTGATGACTACTCTATAGTTCGATGTGCCATGCTTCTACGGCTTAGAACCGGGTCTTCAACGGCGTTTTGAGCGTCATGGAGCATATGAGATGTTCGAGTTGAAGTTAATATTTCAAGCAAATGCGGATTGAGAGATATGAAGTCTCCAATAAGTTCTATGGTGCAAGATGGAGGAAACGATTACGTCGGTGAGCATATACTCAAAATATGCGGTATAATAATCACTTGATTCAAGCTGGAGTTAATCTTCGGATGATAGCGTCATTGACGAATTCTCCAATCACTGCCACCAAGCTACAAGAGCTTTGTGATGAACTATAATATGCAAGGGATGAACAAGACTATTCGAGCTCTTAAATCTTGAAAGCAGCGGAGGTAGAAATCAAAAAGGAGCATCAAGTGTTGATGGTCGACAAGACCACTAGTTTCAAGAAAAGGGCCAAAGGGAAGAAGAGAACTTCAAAAGAACAGCAAACAAGTTGCTGCTCAAGAAAAAACCCAAATGCGGACCTAAGCACGGCCGAGTGCTTCTCTTTAAGCCAGTGGACCTTTGAGCGGAACTGCCCCAAGTATTTGGCGGATAAGAAGGATGGCAAAGTGAACAAAGGTATATGTGATATACATGTTATTGATGTGTACCTTACTAATGCTCATGATAGCTTTTGGGTATTTGATCTTGGTTACATTGCTAACATTTGCAACTTCGAAGCAGGGGACTACGGATTAGCGAAGATTAGCTAAGGGCGAGGTGACGATCTTGGCGTGGGAAATGGTTCCAAAGTCGATGTGATCGCGATCGACACGCTACCTCTACATCTACCATCGGGATTAGTTTTAGACCTGAATAATTGTTATTTGGTGCTGCGTTGAGCATGAACATTATATCTGGATCTTGTTTGATGCAGGCGGTTATTCATTTAAATCGAGAGAATAATGGTTGTTCTATTTATATGAGTAATATCTTTTATGGTCATGCACCCTTGAAGAGTGGTCTATTTTATTGAATCTCGATAGTAGTGATACACATATTCATAATGTTGAAGCCAAAAGATCGAGTTGATAATGATAGTGCAACATATTTGTACGCCTTGCCGTTTAATATCATATCGGTGTAAAGCAGCATGAAGAAACTCCATCTTGATGGACTTGGAATCACTTGATTATGAATCACTTGGTACTTGCAAACCGTGCCTCATGGGCAAGATGACCAAAACACCGTTCTCGGTTCTATGGAGAGAGCAACAGATTTGTTGGAAATCATACATACTGAGATGTATGTGGCCGATGAATGTTGAGGCTCGTGGCGGATATCGTTATTTTCTCACCTTCACGATGATTTGAGCGGATATGGGTATATCTACTTGATGAAGCACAAATGCTGAAACATTTGAAAAGTTCAAAAGAATTTGAGGTGAAGTAGAAAATCATCGTAACAAGAAAATAAAATTTCTCTGATCTGATCGTGGAGGAGAATATTTGAGTTCTGAGTTTGGTTTACATTTGAAACAATGTGGAATAGTTTACAACTCCGCCACAGAACACCTAGCGAAATGGTGTGTCGAGCGTCGTGTCGTACTTTACTTGATATGGTGCGATCTATGATGTCTCTTACCGATTTACCGCTATCGTTTTGGGGTTATGCTTTAGAGCGGCGCATTCACGTTAAATAGGGCACCATCAAAATCCGTTGAGGCGGCGCCTTATGAACTGTGGTTTGGCAAGAAACCAAAGTTGTCGTTTCTCAAAGTTTGGGGCTGCGATGCTTATGTGAAGAAACTTCAACCAGATAAGCTCGAACCCAAATCGAATGTGTCTTCATAGGATACCCAAAGGAGACTATTGGGTACACCTTCTATCACAGAATCTGAGGGCAAGATTTTCGTTGCTAAATTCGGATCCTTTCTAGAAGAATTTCTCTCGAAAGAAGTGAGTGGGAGGAAAGTAGAACTTGATGAGATAAGCTGTATCTACTCCCTTATTGGAAAGTAGTTCATCACAAGAACCGGTTCTGTGACGACTACACCAATTAGTGAGGAAGCTAATGATATTGATCATGAAACTTGGATCAAGTTTCTCTTGAACCTCGTGGGTCTACGAGTAAGATCCGCTTTTGAGTGATGCGAAATCCTATTACGGAAGTCATGTTACTTGACCATGATGAACCTCGAACTATGAGGAGCGATGATGAGCCCAGATTCATAAAATGGCTAGAGGCCATGAAATCGAGATAGGATCCATGTATGAAAACAAAGTATGGACTTTGGTTGACTTGCTAGATGATCGGCAAGCCATTGAGAATAAATGGATCTTTAAGAAGAAGGTGGCTGATGGTAATGTTCTTGTCTACAAAGCTCGACTTGTTGCGAAAGGTTTTCGACAAGTTCAAGGGGTTGACTACGATGAGACTTTCTCACCCGTAGCGATGCTTAAGTCTGTCCGAATCATGTTGGCTATTGCTGCATTTCATGATTATGAAATTTGGCAAATGGATGTCAAGCGCATTCTTGAATGGATTTCTAGAAGAAGTTGTATATGATGCAGCACTGAAGGTTTTGTTGATCCAAAGGTCTGACAAAGTGTGCAAACTCAGCGTTCCATTTATGGACTGGTGCAAGCATCTCGGAGTTGGAATAAGCGCTTTGACGGTGTGATCAAAGCATATGGTTTATCTGAGACTTTTGGAGAAGCTTTATTTACAAGAAAGTGAGTGGGAGCTCTGTAGCATTTCTAGTTTTATATGTTGATGACATATTATTAATTGGAAATGATATAGAATTTCTGGATAGCATAAAGGGATACTTGAATAAAAGTTTTTCGATGAAAGACCTCGGTGAAGCTGCTTACATATTGGGCATCAAGATCTATAGAGATAGATCAAGGCGCTTAATAGGACTTTCACAAAGCACATACCTTGACAAAATTTTGAAAAAGTTCAAAATGGATCGAGGCAAAGAAAGGATTCTTGCGTGCTACAAGGTGTGAAGTTGAGTCGAACTCAATGCCGAGACACAGCGAGAAGATAGAGAAAATGAAAGATGTT